>VXAD01008922.1:306343-396973 GCA_013399195.1 Dicrurus megarhynchus | reverse complement strand
TGTTGCTGCCGCGGGCCGGGCTCTGCTGCTCGGGGTGGGCGCTGGGCAGCTGGTTACTGGTCGCGGTAGGTCGCCCCTCGGCTGCAGTGCCCTGCGGGAAGCAGAGCCCTTCCGTGACACCGGCAGCCAGGAGGGTCAGGCGTGTCCTGGGGCGCATCAGGGACAGCATCGCCAGCCGGGAGAGGGAAGGGATTGTGCCGGTCTGCTCAACACGGGGGCGGCCTCACCTCGAGTGCTGGGGGCAGTTTTGGGTGCCACAGCATAAAAGATATAAAGCCATTAGAGAGTGTCCAGGGAAGACCTACGAAGATGGTGAAGGTCTAGAGGAGAAACTATTTAAGGAGTGGCTGAGGTCACTTGGCTTGTTCCTAGAGGAAACCTCATTGTGGTCTATAACTTCCTCATGAGGGGAAGTGGAGGGGCAGGCACTGATGTCTTTCCTGTGGTGACCAGTAACAAGACCCAAGGCAATGGCCTGAAGTTGTGTCAGGGGAGGTTTAGGTTGGATATCAGGAAAAGGTTCTTCACCCAGAGGGTGGTTGGGCACTGGAACAGGCTCCCCAGGGAAGTGGTCACAGCACCAAGTCTGACAGAGTTCAAGAAGCATGTGGACAGTGCTCTCGGGCACATAGTGTGGTTGTTGGGGCTGTCCTGTGCAGGGCTAACAGTTGGACTTGATTCTTCTGAGTCCCTTGCAGCTCAGAATATTCTGTGGTTCTGAAACACTTCCCACTGCCCCTCGGGCCCAAGGAGCAGCTGACAGCTCCTGTGCAGGGCCAGGGGTGGCTGGAGTGGGGCAGGCCCCAAGGACCTAGGTTTGCTGGGGAGGCACCACAGTCCTGGCCCTTTCACTGGTCTTGGCTGCCCTGTAGTGGGGCAGGCAGGAAAGGCTGGACTGAAGACTCCCTGAGGCCAGGCAGGTCTGTACACAGCTGCCCCCAGCCCACAGGTGAGGGGCCCAAGGCTTCCTTGTCCCATGCTGCTGCTGCTGTGAGGGTCGAAGCGCCTCACAAGGTGTCAGGTAGTGCTCTCCAAGACTTTTGGCAAGTTCCTGGAGTTCCTGTCAGAACATGCACTACAGGATGGCAGCACTCTCCTTACCTGGGATCAGATCAGTCCCAGTGGTGTGAAGGCTCTCTTGGCTTCTGGGAAGCATTAATTCACTCGATTGCCAGTCCTGATAGCCAGCAGGCCCAACAAGTTTGGTGTCAGTTTTTCCTTCAGGAGCTATAAATAGCAGAATCACACACTGAACATACTGTAACCCTTTCAAAACAAAGTATCTTCTTATGGCTGAAAACCACTCAGAAAGAGATTTATAGATCACACAAAACCAAAGAGACACTGATGCTGTCTAGATTACATTGGCATCCAAGGCTGTTGGTCAAGGATCTTTGGTGCATTGTCAGATCAACTCATTAATATAAATTTGATTCAGCACAGATGCAGGCACACAATTTTTAGCCCAAGCTGAACAACTGATGTTGGTTTTGTATTTTTACAGTAGCTAAAGGAAGAAAGGTGATACCTGATACAGTATCATTACAGCAGCAGCATTACAGCACAGGCAGGCGATACCTGATCTGGTGTAAAGCTTACCAAGTTAGCCTTGTCAACATTTTTTTTTAAACAAATTAATTTAAGCCAAAAAAACAACCAGACTCAGCATTCTGTGTTGCACAGTCTTGACGTTTTTGATCCAGCTGAGAACCATAGTGTTGCATTTACTCTGTCATCAAACCATGGCCCAACAAGGTGAAGTTATATTCACTGAATAGAGTGTGGAGAAGAAGGGTTGCTTACTCTTGGCTCCTCTCAAAGGGATGGTCTCAGTGTCTGTATGTTCTGAAGACCAGTGTGAGCTGCCAACTTTGGCTGTCCTTTGGAGTTTTGCTGCTGACATCTTCCTCTTCCTGTCCTCCTTTTACAGGACTGATCTTTCAGCAGTGCATTATCTTTAGTTTTCTGTCTTCTCAAGCCTGGGGGCTGTAGGTGGGACTGAGGGATCCCTTGTCACAGCTACCAATCTGTTTGCTATCTTTGTCTACAGGATCCTGCTCGGTTCTCTGCAGACTAGCTCAAACCCAAGGAACCCCACATGACTGCTGTATAAAAGAATTTCCTGCATTCACCAAAACACTTTGAAATTCTAATATAGAATTATAAGATTATTTTTAAATTTAGTTGTAGCATTTTTCCAATTAAGAGGGACTGCAGAAAATTTACTGACCCATAGGGCACAGAATTACAGTGGCAAGCTGCACCAAGCAACACTTGCTTCCTCTTTGCTGTGCTGGAATTTTTGTTAATAGAAGTTCAGGATGAGACGGGCTCGGTGAGCTCTAGATGGAGAAAATGAGACTGTAGCAGACAGATGCCAATGATCTGCACTTTGCCAAAGAAACCTGGTGCAGCCTGGGTGGCTCAGCCAGATAAGGTGCAGTCCAGTTTGATATATATGGCAATATGTGGGATAATCACTGTATCGGCAGCCACACTTCCATTATCAAGATTCAGAAAGTCGAACTAACAGTAAAAAAGATTTGGTTTTATTCCCTGCTTCAGCTGGTGTAGTGGCTTGCCTGATCTCTGCATGTAGGGAGGCTACCACTGCACTGAAACTTAAAGCAGACACCTCACTTGAAGCACACACTGAGCTCTAAGTACAGACAGACAGCCTCTGCATGCATAGGATAAACTTCTACATGACATAAAATAAATTATCAAATTTCAGTATTAACCAATTTACTTGATGTTCTCTCAGATGGTCTTGATCCAACATACATTTATTCTGATGGATAGCAGGATGGATACTATCCTGATGGATAGTAAGCACACAAGGATCTCTATGGTTAGGACCATGCAGTTTAAGTAAAAAACAACTTACACATACTTTACAAGTTAAATTAATATTTAAATCAGTGTCTATTAGTAGCTCCACAGCATCATTATTCTCCACCTCTAAAATGGGAAGGCTATTCTGTTGCACAAGACTTGGCAATTACCGCTTATTAAGACTAATTATTTTAATCTATTTCCATGTTTTATTTCTAATTAAGTATCATTAGAATAGAGAATCACTTTCATATTCCTTTAATGCTTAATTTAGTAAACATTCCCTTTGGAAAGAGCACAACTGTCGTTTGCATGCTAAATACTTGGAAATGATGAATGGATGTTACCTAAAATTCAAAAGCAGGAACTAGCCCTTGACAGCAGACAGATCTTATGTATCTGTTCTTTCAAGGAGGCATTTCATTTTCCACATAAAATGTTACTCTTGGCACTGACCTTTGCTGAACCGTATTATGCTAATTAAAAAAAAAAAAAAAAGTGGAAATAAAACATCTCCTTGATCACTGGCAAGGTCAGGCACAGAGACAAGCAGAGAACAAGCTGTGCTGGGGAGCATCACTTGGGCTTTCCCTGCACTGCCAGGGCTGACCACCACAGCAGCTGCTGCTGAACACATGCTCTCCACTGAGGTGCACCAGATAAATAACACTAAAATGTTGTCGTAGGAGTGGCTTGGCTTGGTTGTCATACACAATTCATTTTGGTGTCTGCAAACAGAGCCTGTAGATGGTTGATAGATGGTGATAGTTAAAAGGGAAGAAGCATCTTTGAGCAGGGAGAGAGGGTCTGGTGGAGTCAACACCCACAAGATGATCTTGATCCACTGTCAAGAACTGCTGACCAAGGTTAAATCATGGTTTTACCAGCCAAACCTCTCATAATACCTAAAGGGGAATGTTTTCTTTTGTACTTCACTATCTTCTTATGCCTCCTAATTAGGTTTGCATGGCTTCATTAACTTGGATCTCTGCTTTTGAAGGAGTTTCACATTCATGATTTCTTCTTCCGCCTCTCACCCATGCCTATCCCTTAATGCAGTCAGGCACTTTTTTATCAAAATGCTTTCACCAAGCTGCAGAGTGTGGCTCCTGCTGTGAAATGAGAGTGAGCTGCCTAATTCTTTGCAGGCACGTTGGTCATTTGCTTCTTCTAATGGTAGTAATAAAAAATACTTCTATCATTCAGTGGAACAAAATTAGCTAAACCTCTAAGTTCCCAACAAAGGAGCATCAGCTCTTTCTCTTAATTTATAAAAAATTAGACACCGGGGTTTAAGTCAATTCCTGAGGTTATTTGTCAAAGGAACTTCAAATCTGTAATACCTTATGCAGACAAGACAAGAATTTGTTCCAGAATGAAACCCAAATTCAGTTGTAAGAACGTTAACAGTTTTCTGTGGAACTGTGATACTTTTTTCAGTCTAGGCTCAAAGCCTACATTCTTTAGCCTAGAAATTTAAGGAAAATTTAAGGAAAGCTGGAAAGTAATTGTTTAATTAAAACCTGAAGGAATGTGAGAGGATGACTAACTGCATGACTTGGCTCTGATAGCATCACCAAATTAATCTTCAAAGAGAGCCTCCAGCAAGCCTGGGCTCTCATGATGTAACAAAGCCTGTGTTTTATTTATAAGGTTATCGTGGCTTTCCTGTAACAACACATGAAAATGTGCCATTGCTGCTGGGCATACAGCCCCTGTGAACTTGGTAGGATTTTGGCAAAATGCCAGTGAAAACAATCTCAGTGTATGAACTAACACCAATGTGTGACATAAATGCAGTAAGAGGATTTTAAAAGCAAAGGCCTTGAGCTTATCACCCAAGAGGCCACAGCAGATGAGTTTGAGGAGGAAGGCAGAGGCACAAAAAGGCTGCAATTCTTTGCTTATGCAAGAGCCAGGTCTTGAAAAGATGACAGGAGAAATTGCAGTAAAACAGCAGGATGAAAGTCTGACTGAGAAGAGATAAAATTTCAGAATGTCCAGCTCGAGACAACATTGTGGGCATGACTGATACTGATTTGCCTTAGGAATTTTAATAATAATTATGTCATAGTAAATATGCACAAAGTGTCTCAGTATTCTTTAGTGACTGTGACCTTCACTCATTCATCAGCTCATTTATTTGCTAAATCCACCAGCAGTTTCATTTGCTACAGGACACCTGCCCGAAAGCCCAACACTGGCCCAAGAATATTAGCATAAATTAACCTTGTAAAAATGTAGGTTAGAAATGCAAACGTTGCTTGCCAAAAGGGAAGAACTTCTGACCCAGTCTTCAGCTGGGGAAGTTTTAGCCATGCCTGACCAGGACTGTACCTGTTGCCCCTGCCAGCAGGGTTTCACTGCTGTCCCTGACACACTACTGCACACAATCAGTCTCTGAAAGACTTCTCAAACTTCTGTTTCTATGCCAGCTGTGGTGTGGGCAGTCTTTGTCCAGGAACTGAGAGAACAAACCCATTCCAGCAGGATACGGCCAGAATCTGTATTCTTTTGAATTTCTGTATTTGAACTTCTAGGAGGTTAAAGAAAAGAAAAAAGGAGCGAAAATTATTCCTGATTGAGACTTCACACCAGGAAAACTAGGAGTAACTCCATAGAATTTAGTGGAATAAACCCCCACAGCTTTGCATATTTAAGGTGCTAAAATCATATTTCAGACAATGCTGCCATCTGTATTTTAAAAGAGAGGTTACTCTGAAAAAGGATGTGCGAGCATGTTAATATGGGGTTACAGGTATTGCCCTGATCCTGCTTACTGTGCTGCTTACTGAATTTGGTGAGAGGGGCTATTATTTCTAGAAAAAAACATGAGGACTGACAGAGTAATTTCCCTGATTCTGAACATCTCTTACACGCAATTTTTTCTTCAGTTATGCAATTTTATGTCCTTGGGTCCATTATTTTACAATGTCAATCACATACAATTGCAGTGGACTTCAAGTTATTCCTTGTAGGCAGAGTAAGAAGATGTAAGTTATAATGCAAAGCTGCTGGTTTGAGCTATTTATTTAACTATTCAAAAAACTAATTCTCAGAGCAAGGACTTCCTACAGCATGCAGTTCATTGCTTACTGCTCCTTCTCTTCATTGGACCTCTCCTGTATCATAGTTGTTTTTTTCTCTGGAAATCATTAAGGCTTGATTATGGCAAGGATACACATCTATTTTTGTAAAGCTCCCGATTGAACATGACATGCTATCTTCCAGAGCCTCTATTTTGATCCTGAAAATTGCAGGCCTCAGATAATCATCAAACCCACTAGCTTAAAAACATTACTAAGCTCAGTCTTGAATAATCAAAATGCTATAAAACATACACAAGCTAGAGAGCAAACAAGGCTGCTGGGAAGAAAACAAGTATCTAAAATTCTGGTGATCAAGAAACCATTCTTTTATACTTTACATAATTATTTAAAAGCTTAAATATCCTTTCTCTTACAGTTTCTGCCTGCAGTTTTAAGGACTTTTCCACCTCACAAGTTGCTTCAACAGACACATTAAATCGAAGTGAACAGCATCACCTACTCTTCAGCTGTAGAAGATCTTAAGGATAAGATAAATGATGAGATAAAGTGGGGGAGAAATGAACATTGTGGCTCATGGTTTTCTGGACAGGTATTATTGCACTAACAGTAATAACAAAAATGCATCTAATTATTATAAGTTTTGTTATTTTTAAGAGTATGTATTCTGGAGAGATTGAATTTAAAACATGCTTTCCTGAAGATTAAAAAGAAAATCCAGAGAAAATTGCATTCAATCATAACATACAATATATTTTCCAGATTTTAGCATAGTGGCTCAGCAGTAATAATACACTTTTCAGAATTTAAAACTGATATTGAAAACCAACATCCCCAGTGCCAGGTAACTGCCATTTAGGTTTATTTGTGCACCCATACACAGTGGCAGCATAAATGAACCACTATGCTCCACACTGGTTTTGAAGGCAACCAACAGCCTGAACAACATTATCCTGAAATGAATGCAAATGAAGAGACTTTTTTCAGTCTCTGCCTTGTTCTTGAATAGGGAGGGAGAAGAGAGAAGTAAGGCAGAAGTCCCACAGGTCACTAAATCAGGAAAAGGAGCAGCATATTACCACTGATTCATTTGTGCCGCTTATAGGAGAGTCTCCCTCTTGTGCAGGACACAGGCCAGGCTTAGCGAAAGCAAGATAGTCTAGATTTCAGCTCTTGAATATTGAACTATCCACATTTTAATACAGTTAAACCTTAATGGGAAGGATGGGTTTCTAGGGTTTCCAGGCTGCTGTGCAGCACTGAAGCCCAGTTATCCTGGGATCTCAGGCTTTTCCAACCAGCATGACCAAAGTTGAAGGTCACTGTGCTACCTTGGGCAGTACAAGAGCTGCAGTGCCACACTGACAATGCCTGGAACAGGAGTGGGGGGGTGGCAGGGACACCTGAGCTGTAGATGCTGTCAAGCTGGGACTGAGGTGGGGTAGGAAGCAGGGCAAGGTGCTGCTCTCGATGAGAGGTGGCAGAGAGAGGTTCCCCACCCTGCCAGCCAGAGTAGCAATCTGTGCTATTTCTGCAGCTTTCTGCACATATCTCATTTGTACAATTAAAGGAGAGAGGATGATTCCCCCCTGCTTCTAGCTGTTTATCACTAGATGAAAATGCAGCCTGGGGGTCCAGATCTACCCCTCAGTGATGCAATTTTGTTTTGAAATTAACTCCCTGGGGAGACAAGAGGTCCACTCAGAGCGTTTGCTGTGATCCAAGACATCCTTTGGGTGCCATTTCCCAGGGCAACACCATGGAAAGTGCTGAACCTAATCAGAAAGCTACTGTGATGCCCAATTACCTGACGTGTTATTTATTTATGTATTAGAAACTTACTAATAGTTACATCAAATAACAGCAGAAAAGCTCTGTCAAGGACTTGTGTGAATCACTAGTGATCCTCCACTGCAGCTGCAAGACCACTGACAAATTCAAAGTACAGCTCATTGCAGAGTCTTGAATCACAGCAGCAAACACTGGGATGGTGCTGGTATGAAGAAGTTACATCATCAAAAGCAAAAAGAAGCAATTTAATCCCTCAGCTGACAATACCTGCTCCAGATATTTAGACAAATTTGAAAAGTTACATTTGAAAGCAAATATAAAGGTAAATATGTAATATCTTTCTTCACAAATACTCATCTTGCTTCCTTCAATCTTCATAAATAATTCAGTGGACAAATAACATGAATGTTTCAGGAGTCAATACAAATGAAATGAACTGTCACCATGGAAAGTATCAATATACTTAATAATAAAAGTAGATTCTCTCATTTGCAATTTTGACTGAAGTGATGATTTTAAAAAGATATTTTTTAAAAATTTCCCCTCAGCATTTCATTAGAGAACTAACAGCAGCTCCAGTCCCTTTCCAAGCAGCAGTGTGTGCATGTAACTTGAAGAGAAGTTCAGCATTTATGTCATGGGTACTCTTGCAGAACAGCTCTTGTACACTAAACAGAACAGTGTCTTCTTACCACAGCTCCCAAGTTTTCTTTTGCTTATTTTCTTTGCCAAACAGCAGGGGCTGAGGCTGCAAACTGGTCCCTATACTGTCACCAACCCTCTGGATGCCACAGTTTGGCGTCCACACCTTAAGGCTCTGTAGCCACCTGCATTTCCTCAGTGTATTGGCAGGACCTCAGAAAGCAAATGAATATACGGCAGTGGGAACAATGGTGAAATATTCTGAGGTTTTGACAACCACTCCTTCACTCAATATTACACCCTTCTTCAGAAAACACCTGAGAACAAATTAACATACATGTATTTTTAAATCATATTGTTGTGGGAATAAAAAGTGCTAAGAAACAAGTCAGATTCATAAATGAAAATGTATTTCACCTTTATACATGCTATACAGGTCATGCAAATACAGAAATCTACAGGTTATACAATGACACCATAATAAAATATAATATGACATTTGTCAAACACAACGTATTACAGCAAAACAAACTGTTTCTGTTTGTTTATTATTTAGGAAATAGATGAAGGACTAATTTGGAAGACACAGTACCATGCTACAGCTTACTGCACAGTCAAAAGAAAGTATTTCTTTGTAGTACACTAACATAAATAGAGCTGGGTTGTTGTAGGTATGATTTTTTTAGGCATTGCACATCATGTCACTGGTTACTTTCCCATTGCCGACTTTTAAGAGCACAAGAATGGTGCTACAACTGAGCTCAATCTACGCTGTGAACTCCTACACGTGGAAAAAAAAACCAAGCTAAACACCCCCTCCCCCCAGGTTTTCACATCTTTTGTGTTAGTGTCCAAAGAGAGCTGTATTTATAATTTATTCTTATAAGGGACTGGACAAAATGTCCTCAAAGCAGCACCTGATCTAGCATAAAGGTTCACCAACAGAAACAAAGTTAACACTGTACAGCACATGATGTCCTGACCTTGTACATCTTGATGTGGACTGTTCCACAGAGATGTTTACAGAACATTAAGGGCCCCCAGTGTTCCCTGCGTGCATCTTGGCCTTTGTGTTTCTGACATTCACTTATTGTTTTGCTGCTGACCAAATCCCATTTTGTTGAGCTGACAGGAAGACAAAATACTTCTCTGTGTGATAGAAAGCCTGCTGGTAACAATCAAGTGTCTGCATCTTCAAAGGTTAACGTGTTACCTTACCCTCCTGATCACTCACTCGGATCTACTACAGCTATACTACATATATATTAAGGGGTTACACTTGCCATTTTGCCTACTTTGCTTACAGGTGTTACACAAATATGTTTTTAAACACAGTTGATAGTTGCTCCCAGACTAATTAATATTAACCAGTAAGTGCCACTAGTGACTAACAGTGTCAACATAATCATAAGGGGATAGTTCCCACACTCCACAGTCAACAAGGAGGCTCTTTTTGATTCCAGCAGCTATATTTTTGTCAAGCCTCTTCAGCTACAGTTTTGAATTACACACCTTATAAAAGTTGCCAATAACTCCTTATTAAAGACAAAAAAAGATAGGCACAAAACTAAAGTATGGTATATTATTTTGTTTCAATGCACTGTGGGCAAACCCCATCCTTATTTACAAGAAAAAGATGTCTAAATGGATGTATGATCAAGCTTAGGAAAAAATTATTTAAAAATAAAATGCACAGGTAAAAATCACAGTGAAGTGTTGAGATGAATTTTAAATTAGGAGAAGAAATAAGTGCTTTATTAGCAGCTAAAGCTCAAATTCTAATGCACGCTCTGTCTTCCCTGAAACCATCAAGGCTCTAGGTCATTGGTTTCTACCAAAAGTAGCCAGTTATTCAACATATTCCCTGGGAAGACAATTTATATTCAGCTCTGGTTATTTGAAACCCAGTGTTCAATGACTGCAGAAGCTTTTTCAAGTGACAAGCTCATATTTTACTGCCAGTAGCATCACAGGGATATATATCCTCCAGAAATTGTAACCTCTGTCAATTAAAAAGAGAGAGAAGAATATCAAATCAGCTACACAAGTTAGATGACCTCAGTTTTGTAATTTAGAATAGACTCTTCCAAAAAACCTGACTATGGCTTTGTACTTTGAAACTGCCACTGAAGCCTACTATGGTGTTTTACTGTGCTGGGTTTTCAGGGTATGTGATTCTACACTGCAAGTTTTATAGCAGCAGCAAAGAGTAAGCAGCACCGACAACTACCATTGCCTAGACCGGCCCCACTTTTAGCTGTTTTCTTCATGCAAATAGGCTCCAAAGATATACAGGAAAGGTACTGTATTAATGAAGAAATTCTGGATTCATAAAGGAAATGTTTCCATTTACCAGACACTCGTGGTTGCTATGTTACAGTCAGTTTGCATATGACTCCAATTTTCAGACAGCTGCAAATATCAAAGATTATGATTAATTTAAATACCTAGGAGAACAGCTTTCTTTCTCTCTCCACACTGCTGTGTACAACTTCTGTAATTTTCTGGGAAGCTAGTAAGTAATCACAGCAATTTATTATACCTAAGATGTTTATCACAATACTGTACCTGTATCTGTTCTGCTGAAAAGCGAGGCTGTCAACAGATAGAATTAAGTGTATTTTCCTGTCCTGGGCTGTTAAATCCCTCAATCAAGTTTTTGTTACAGTCATCTAGGCTAAGGGTATCACTGGACATCTTGGAGTAGGTAGCTTGGCCTGTGAAATCCAAGAGGTCTTCAAGAGCCTTGGCATTACTTGTCCCATTTTGGTCCAAAGAAACACCTGGCATGAGTTCATTCATGGGTGAATATTCAGGGATAGAGATAAGTTCTTCTTTTGAAACCGGGCTGTACAAAAGATAAAGGAAAGAAAGACACAGAATAAGGTGTGTATAACTTTTCATTAAGCAACAATCAAATTAAACCTCTGACTGTTCAGAAACTACCACTCATCTTAAGGCAGCTGCAGCAAGCCTTTACCTGGAGAATGCCCTAGTTCAAAGAATAAGATATTGCCCTGTTCAGGATGGAAGGTCGTACCTAACCTATGTCCCTTAATGATTAAGGTTTGTGGCAGCTGTGTGACATGAGCACTCATCTCCTGAACCCACATCTCTGACAGTTTATTGAACTGCATTTACTGATCATTATTTCAGCCCCTGCACCATTCCTTTACCTAAATGTTTACTGCACCTTTCACATTACTGTCCTGATCCTGCAAACACTTCAAACACTTCACAACTTAAATAAAAAGTTATTTCTTAAGACCTTATGATATACTCCAGACATAGAAATCCCACAATTAAATTTAAGAAATGCTGCAACCAGCTGCTTTGCTGAGACTAGCAAGGCTAGTGCATTTTAGTTTGGAGAAGAGAAGGCAGAGTAAGGCTTTCACAGCCATTTCTAAACCATGATTTAGTGGTGGATGAGTTGAGGGCAAAACTATTGTGTGTGAAATCCTGCAACACAAAAGGTAAGGGGTGCCCAATGCCACCAATAAGAAACTGGGCTTAATCGGGATCAAAGAACATAATCTACCCAGTGAGACTGTACTGTACAGCTTGCTTCAAGGAGAGGTCCTGGACACAAACATCAGCAGGTAAAAAAAAGAAAAGAGTTGGATAAACTCATGGGCAACACGTCAACCAGTGGCCACTTAAAAGGCCAAGGCACAGTTGCACCCTCAATATCCCTAAGGCAACACTTCAGTGTGGTCTTGGATTGCAGGAAGTGGCAGGCTCAGGTGCTCTCCCTCACTAGTTTTTCTTACTGATACTCTCTGAGACCAAATAATGGGGTACATGGACTTCTAATCTGTCCCAGTAGGGCATTTTCTACATATTTATGCATATTTGCTGAAAATACAGTAACAGTACGAGAGGTTCAACTGCCTTACTGATTAAAGGAGAAGAGTATAAAAATTCCATGTTTAAAACTCAGACTGAGCTTTGTCTTAGCAGCCTTAAATTAACTGCCGATGTATAAAAATATGTAAATAAAAAAACTTAAATTAAAAATCCTTCTTTTCTGCACGTCCTGCCATCAAAATGTGAGGGTATTTAAAATGACAAAGTTATTAACTGATTTCTATACATTTCTACTTGTTAAGTACTTAAAATTCTAAATCCATTATTTTCTTTATTCTGTTTGTATGGAGGCAGAAATGCTCATGCCTCACAGCTATGTAGCCAAATTAAAAAATGGTGCCATGAGAACAATATCTACAGTAGCTGCTTTCACAAAACTGTCTGAAAGCTTTGGGCAAACTTGCATGGAATCCATAAGTATGGACTGTGGAAGGATTTTAGAGTCCTCTCCCCCAAATATGAGAGTGTGAGATGAGGTTGTGTGGCTCTTGTCTCAAACATCCTGGCAGGAGCAGAGCACACCCAGCACACACCCAGCTGCCACCCTGGGGGGGGACGTGAGAAGCAAAGTAGTGAAGTATTAACAAACAAAACCCAAACTGCGGCGTCTCATATGAACTGCACAACCCCTATTGGTAGATCCGGTCTGTACCTCACATCCATGGACTGAACCTCATCTGTTGAATCTTCCATGCTGTTACATTTCCCATCAACAGCTTCCAGCTGAATAAGTCCTGAAACTGACTTCAGTCCATTAGCAACTACATCTTGGGAAGGGATTACAGAAGCAGCACTTTCTAAGCTTTTATTTTTCAGGCAGGCTGCCAATCCATTGATCTCTATAAAGGAAGGTTAGAAATTATGACAGTAGAAACTTCATTATTTAAATAGTTTTAAGTTATAGATTGAGTAGAAAGGAAGACTAACAATGCAGTAGAGACTCGGTGTAATCCATGACTCATCATCCTATACTGTCATTCCTCTATTCCGTTCCAAAACTGCTCTTTATGCTCTAAATTTAATTTACATTTTTCAAATTTGAGGAAATAGGAAGAGAATATTTTATCTTTTATGTCATGTACTAAAAACTTTAGCCTGGGAAGTAAATAAAATATAGATAAATATCAGATACGTATATTTTATTTAATAATCCTTTAAATAAATATACTTTTTTTTCTATGAAGTCAAATTAAATGTAAAATTTAGAGTCATACTGTGAAAAGCTTGGTTGTGTGCAAAGATTTTCTGCCTACAAAATTTGAAGGTAGATTGCAGCAATCAAACATATTGGCAGACTATAACTTTTCATTTACAAAAATGCTACATCAGGTACTAAAATGGAGGAAAAACTTTATTCTGCTTTTGCTTAAGTGGCAAAGCAAAGCTGTCTCTGGTTTCTAACATTTGTCACTGATGCAAATGTAGCTGTTCTTTTTGAGATGAAAGCAAAGAACTTATGATAATACACAGTGCTCTGCCTCAGATCAAAAAATTCTGAAGAGAACCAACTGTGAAAATACGTCAGAAAAATATGGCAATTTTTACCTGGCTGGTTGAGAACAAGGGCCTTTGGTTGCTTTTCCACATTCAAAGTTGATGGTATCTCCAGTTTTGGCTCTTCCTTCTGAAATCAAGTAATGACTCAGCTGTATTAGAGGGAGGACTGTAACCTTCATGGAACTAATTGGACTCAAAACTTGTGAGACTGCCCAGGGCCACAGGGTGACAAAGACCATCAACAGCAAGACAGGACTTTTTTCCCTTTTTAGTTAGGCATAGCATTTTTTTAAAATTCAAAAAGAAAACATTCTCTGAAAGTAACTGAACAAACAGTTCAGTTAGTAGGTTAGAAATGAAAACCTGACTGTCACTTCTTAGCTGGACACAATTGCCTTCTTTTTAATCCCGCATTCCTGACAGGCTTAACAAAGAGAGCTCAGTAACTAACTCACTGGCTGGTACAAAGCAGGAAGACACATCAACAGCAGCAAACATTACAGCTCCAGCATCCAGGAATGTGCTGCTGCCCCTTGCTAGATAGTGGGGGTTACCTGCAAAGGCTGCACAAAAGCTGTGTCTCTGTGGCAGTGACTGCGACACAGCAACAGCCAACTCTCAGTTTGAAATGCATCTGAAATTTGGGTCTAGAGTGTATTTAAGTACACTTAGTAGGATGGAACTACCCTACAATTTAATTTCCACATATGAAAATAAAACAAAACAAAAAAAATCCACATACTCTTTCATACCTTTATTTCTGGGGTTTCACTCTTCCTTGTTCTCTTCATTATTTCATCTATTCTCTATAAAGCAAAATAATTTGAGGATGAGATGGCAGACAGAATATATAACACAAGAGACAGAAAAGGGGGAAAAAAGACAAAAAGAAACTTTTCTTTACTGTCATGACATCATCTCTGCCTGTCTTGAAAAAGGGAGAACAAATAAGAAAAATAAAGAAAATGAAAGACAGAAAACATCTTGGAGCTGGCTTTTACCGATCAGATCTTACAGAACATGACTTTCTCAGTAGATGCACTTTAGAAACAAGCATTTTAATACCAGGTGTTTGCAGTTATGAGTTATGCTCAGTTCTGGAGCAAGACATTTGTTTAAAACCGACTGTGGTTATTTTAATCTAGTTGCTTTTCCAACTATTTCCAAACAGTTTCTTTAAAAATAGTTAGCCTTTTTGGAAAAGAAGAGCAAAATGAAATATCTGAAGTTATTCTTGCTGGAAATGTGTAAGGCATTATCCTAAAATACTTTTGTTTTCCTTCTTTCTTCATTATAAAAAAAGGAAATTATTTGAGATATGAAACACTTTGGTTTGGTATTCTAATCTGCAACTGCAACATGCCTCTAGTTCAGTGGTGAACAGTTTAAAACATATTGGAATAACATATATGGATAGATGACCTTTTGTAACCAGACAGGGGTTCTGCAGCTGTTCTCTTTTTCCTGCCACACAGCTGTAAACGAAGCTAATTTATGCAGCTTCAGCCATTTCCATGTGCAGCAGTGGCCAGACAGCCCTGCTCCTCTGCATAATGCAACCAGAGACAGCCAGGTGGGGGAAAAGCTGTTTGTTACTCACAAACTTTCTCAATTAATGACACAGAGCTTTTGTTGAGTAAGTTTTAAACAAAGTCACTCATGTTTCTCAGTAGTTAGTGATGTCCTGGGTTGGGCAGCAATCGACATGTGCCTTGGCATGCCATTCCCTGTTTGTCTCAGGCATTTCACTTTTCAGGTAGAGGCTGGCTCTGCATTTGCTCAGTGCCTAGTAGAAAGTCATTTGCCTTAGGCAATTCCACTTTGTTACAAATTTTGATGTCCGGGTTCCCCTAACAGGCAAGTAGTAAATACTAAATTTCGCATAACTGTTCTCCTGTAATCCCTCCAGATTATTGTTAGTAGATGCTACTGGGTGCTTCCTGGGTTATGTATTTGAACAAGAAATGAAATAGCTATCCTGAGATGCAAATACCCACCTTCTTCCGCTCCAGCCTTTCCTGCTCAATTTGCTGCATGATTTGTTCCCTTTCAAGACGAAGTTGTTCAGCTGCCTCGCGGGCTTTGATTTCTGCTTCTTCCCTCTAATTAAAATGTGTAAAATATGTTAGGGTCATTATTTATTTCAGGGAGACTACCAAATATTAAGAAGTATTTTTTACATGTATCAAAATTTCACATTTCTGTTTGAGGTGATACCTGTTTCTCAAGTTTGGCTTGGAGCTCTTTTTCTTGCTTTTCCTTTAGCATTTGTTCTTCCTCAGCTCTTCTCCTGGCTTCCTCTTCTGCCTTTTTTCTAGCTGCCTCTTCTTCACGTTTCCTTTCCTCCTCCTTCTTACGAGCTTCTTCTTCCAGACGAAGTCTTTCTTCTTCTGCCTTTCTTTTCTGTTCTTCTCTTTCAAGCCTGCAAAAAACATAACAGAAGGTTTAAAAGGCTTCATCTGAGCACATGCTCAATATTCAGGTTGCTATCAAGCTTTTACTCCCATCTTATTTTTAATGCCTAGAATATTTCATGTAAGTTATTATTTCCACTGAAAAAACACGTGTGATCAAAGAAAACATTTCTGTTCTAATTTCAATTAGAGTGTCAATAACAAAATTAAGTTTCAAGAATAAAGACATCCCTCTTCCCCCATACTTGACACCCAGAATGCTGGTGAATAAAGAATAAGCAAATTCTTTTATCCTTTCCTTCATCTGAAGATAAACAGATGGGATGAGTAGCAGCGAAGTCCACAAAACACAGTGGAACACTGGAAGGAGTAGTCTAAATTCCACCCGTGTTGTTCCCTGGCCCACTGAGGGACATCATGCTCCTTAAGAGTTGTTTTGTAAGTGATCATTCTATCAGGGCCAAAATGGCAGGAGCTGGTCATTCTGCTCCCACCCCACCCACTGTGTTTTTAACAAGAAACCCCAAATTCAAATCTAGACATGCAGAATTAGTGATTTACTGCTATAGGTTTGAAGGAAGTGCACGATTTACTGACACTTGCAACCAGCGTCCCATGCAGAGAACCACCTAAAAGCCTGTTCCCAGAATAGAACCAGAACTTCACTGCTCAGACACAGCAACCTTCATTCTGCCACACTCAAAGCCCTCCATGCCTGCAGCAGACTTAGGCATGAACTTCAGGTTAATTATGAATGACTGAAGCCTTGCCATTTAATGCATATCCTGCTGCTGCAAGACTGTTTCTGCTACATGATCTAGCTCATTTAAAGGCACCTCAAATATTTTTTTACCATGTAAAATACTTCAGGTACGTCCAGACTGCAGTGTGCAGTACACTTCAGCATGGACACGCCTAAAGTATTCGGAAAAGTAATAGTTTATGCAGGGTTCTTGAAGAGGCCAAATTATTATTTTCTAACTTCACTAGTCATAGAGACTGCAAAAGACACTAATGAAACATGAGTCTGAAATTAAAGAAATTAACAAATACATGTAAACTCCCACTCAATTCCAAAATGTCCACAGTTTCAAGCATCTTCAGTGATACAGGTTAAATTACTAGGTAATAACTTCCACAAAGCAATAGAGATACCTTTCCCGTTCTTCTCTTTCCTGTCTCTCCCTTTCCTCTTGTTCTTTTTGCAGGCGGGCCTGTCGTCTTTTTTCAGCTAGAATTTTTGCAGCTTCTTCTGCATCACTTGTTCCTGCTGTGATCTTCCCTAGGAGAAGACAACCAAGGGAGGAAAGTCAGGCAGGGAACAAAGAGAGTGTCCAGAAATTCCAGGTTTGTACAGAGGCTGAAATGGGCCTGGTTCAGAGTGGTAAGACACCTTTTGAAAACACACTTCAGCATTTTCAGCAGAGAGAAGATGGAATAGATAAGGGCATCCCTGCATGTCAGCATTTTCACATCCTCAATAACAGTGAGGTACATTAGTGAGAACTATGTATTTACAGGTTCCAGTAAGTATCTTTACACATTCTCATGAGCCTATGACTGAGCAGCTTCATGAAAAGAACAGCTCATCACTGTTTAAAAGTCTCAGGGTCCCATGATATCTTGCAATAACATCTTGCAGTAAGGCTCACCTTCACTGTTCTCAGCCTTTCCAGCAGAAGGCACGTGCTTCTCAGGAGCCGCCTGGCCTGCGTCATCAGCGCGTGCTCCTGGGGACTTCGGGTGATTGACATTTTCTTTCTCCTTGTCTGCTTTCTTTTTAGGCGTTTCCTGGCTGAGGTTGGAAGTGGCACGATGCTTCACAGGAGAAGCTGGATATTGTTTGGCATTTTTAGGAGACTGAGGATAAGTCTTTGCAACTGTCCTGATGAGGGAAAACAAAAATCAAAACAGGCCAAGTGTTACACAGCTTGGAACCAAACTCCATCTTCACACTTCTCATGCTTTCTTGTCTCTGGCTACAGAGGAGTATCAGCTGTTTTGCACAACACTGAAAAGAACCACCTGAATGCAATCAGAACTTGAAATACATGGAAATGACATGGAAGTGCACACGATTACAGAAAATTCTCATTAAAATAAACCAGTAACACCGTCTAAGGTCTAGGTGAGAGATAGGAAATTGTGGACTACCTAAACCAATGATTTTAGTAACTACCATTTCAAAAGAATTCTGTCAACATTACTGTTTCTACAGTCCTTCTCAACATGTAAACCAAAGCTATGGCTGTTTTCTGACTGTAGAAACTATAATGAGCTACAGTGTGCTGCTTTCATCTGAATACCACCTTGCCAACCATGGTCTTTTTCTAATAGTATCTGATCTTCCAAAAAAGCACCAAATACCACTATATACAAAGGTTAAGGCTGGGTACCACAGAAAGAGACAGAACTAATCAAACCATTATATCATCAGCAACACTGTTTGAAGTAGTGTTTTTTTCAGCACCAACACAACAGACTCCAAACTCAGCCCCTGTAGCCTTTCACAAGCTGCACTCATGGTGATGGTGATGCACAGCAGCAATGCAGCCCACTGCTCATCTGGCTGTTGCACACTTCAGGTGAAATGATAACCCTGAAGTCAGTTCTGGGAAAGTGGAAGGGTAAAGATAGCTGATATTCACTGAAAATAGTTGCACATAAAGAGAACAGATACCAGGAAACATAAAACTACACACAAACACCATTCATTATTTATGTAACACCAGTAGCTAGCACTTGTAATGTTAAGAAAGGCTGGGATGTGTGACTAAGTAGTGTAAGAATCAAGAGATTACAATCTTAAAATAATGATTTATGTGAGTCTCATTAGAATAAATTATCTTACATTAAAGTGAACATTACACATGTATTTCTAACCTTCTTCCTGGATATGCAATTATGATATAAATGTATTATCCCATATCACTTTTTTCATCTTCACAATATAGAGTTTCATATACTATAACATGTTTTCTGGACTATACACTCATTCTGGCAGACCACAAGCATGAAAAATGTGAACAACAGCTGAAAATTAATGGACTGGAGTGGCAAGTTTTGTATAGATCTCACTATAGTATTGTGTGGTTGGAGACTATTATAACCAGAACAGCATTTGCATTACAGAGCAGACAATAAAAATAAGATGCCTTTCAACTCCTCCCCAAACTCATGAACTCAGTAGAAGAAAGGGTTCTTTTCTACCATATGAGACTGCATTTGAAAGAGATTGAGACATCAGAATACAAGGAGCTCACTCAGAGCCACCTGGTTTGTGGGGAGGAAAACATTGCAGAGTATTGCACCATCCCTACTTTCTTACTCCCACTGAAGAGCCACCACAGACTCCAAAAGCCCTCGAGCCACAGGGAGAGTAGCACCCAACTAAATTTGAAGTTCATCTCAGGTACCCCCTGCCTGCAGGCCCAGGAGCTCCCTGTCAGCTCAGGTCCTTGCCCTTGGTCCTTGCCTGAGCTCAGCTCTAGGTAAGCCAGTTCTTCTTGGCTTCCTAACCTGCTGATCCTGACGTGATGTCCTGGCTTGTCCTTGGACTTGCCTCAGTCAGGCCTTTGTTGGCTGTCACTGGGCTCTTGGTTGACCCTGGTCACCATCACCAGACCTACCACGGTCACTTCTTTTGTCTGCTATGGGATGGGGTGCTGTGGGCAAGGTCCCTGTCCTCATCTGTCCCACTGCCACCCACGGATCCTGCTGTTCCGTGACAGAAACAGGCTTTGGAAGATGTGAACAGACAAGTCTGTTACCAGTGCTTGAAAAAAACAGCAATGGGAGAAGCCAATGAAATTGGCTGGTGTTGGCCAAATCTGGTTTTAGCATTGTCTTTAGACTCCTCTTTAGGATATAAAGGGATTTCCAGGTTCTTCTGAAGGCAAAGGCAGATTTCAAGGCCCCACCTACACATGTACATCTCACACGTGCCTCATCATTGCAGTAATTTCCAACTGCACTTCATAAAAATATAACTGGTACATAAAAAGAAAACATTTTTGTCATGTTTTTCTGCAGCACAGAGGGTGCTTCTTGCTAATTAGACACTTCTTCAAAGCAGAGTCCCTTCTTGCTGTCTTTGGTTTACATTTCCAACTTTACCACACGTTCCTTGCAACACTTTTGATTTAACTTGTTGTGACAGAAAGAGCAAAATAGGCTAATAACTAAAGCTGAGTCATTCTCAGTATTAATACAGAAGTAATTGTTCTCTAATAAAGACAAGACAATTAAAGAGGTCAGTAGGAAGGAGTCTAGTCATGACAGTCACGTATCTTGCCCTGCATAGGCATTAGAGGAGACTGGCTGTACAACTTAGCTGGTGGATTAGAAACATGTGCTGAAGGTGTTATTTAGGTACTGCATCTTTGAACTTTTAGACCTACAGTAATTATTTTTTATGGCTCTTGAACCAGAAGAACAAGAAAATAGTAGAGTTTGCTTCATATAAAGTAGCTAGAAGTGAAAAGAATACTGATTACTGCAAGGATGAGAACAGTGCAGTGTGTGGAGTGCAAAGCCGAGAAAGTCCATCAGGAATAAGACTATTTTTTCTGAATTTTTATATCATTTACTGGATGCCAGTAGAAAGTATTAAATCAACATTGTTTTCCCCCTTGTATTTAAAACACATTCTAAACTTAGCATCTTTAACATTCCTCGACACAGGGAGAAATGTTACTGGAAAAAATACTCCTTCTAAATAACATTTAAGTTATGCTGTTTTACACCAGAAAGGGCTGAACTTGATTGTGAAGACAGAAAAATGGAATTATTAAGAAAAAAATTTATAATCACTTGTATAGGAGCCTGTTTAGGCTTAAACCGTGATAAGAAAGTGGGAAACACAGAATTATGCCTGATAAGGATTAGAGTGTTAAGATAACAAATCACTAAAATCCAAGAAGTGGTAGCATGCCAGTTGTCAAGACAGCTCACTCATTCTCAGTAACTGGATTTTACAGGGGAATACAGAAGTACCAGAAGCACCTTCCTCCCTCCAAGGATACATTAATTTTCTCACCTAACTGCCCTGAGCTGACAAAGGGGCAGCAGCATGTAAGAAGTTGCCCCCTACATGCACTGCTAGAACATCCATCAGGTGTGAGAATCCACTGGTTCTTAATTACAATGGTTCCTATTTAATTATGAAAGGGATAGTCCATTCCGCAGAACAATGTCCCAGGAAGAGCATATGAGGGGTTCTGAGCTTACTTTTGCTAAGCAAAGTAAATAAAATACATGTAGCACACAAATCAGAGGTCACATCCAGCTCTGGCCATAAACAGCAGGACAGAGAACAACATGCTCGCCTGAAAAGCCAGCTATATGACAGGTCACTGGTTATGGCTGTTCATGAGGTGGACTGTAAACCAGAAATCTGCAGCAATGCCAGAGCTGCATTGTTTTCCCCCTTTCTCCCCATTAATTCAACAAAAACTCTGCTGAAACCACACCAAGGACCTGCATGTTCTCAAGCCTGCTTTCTGACATTGCTCTGATCACAAGCTATTTCTGCGTTCTGACATTTTTGCTCTATCTGTAACACTTTCTCAAAAGCAGTTTTCTTTCACTCTTAGTTCTGATCTTTTGTAGCCAAAGACAGATTCATTTCTCTTTTACATTTCTTAAAAGAGAATAAACTCAGCATAGGTCTGTAGAATAGAGCTTTGAATAGCTGCGTTATTAGAGGTGTTTCAAAATCTTGAAATGGCCCATTATCTAGCTAACTGCTGAAAAATCCCTCAAAATACTCTTGATTCAACATTCTACCTACTGTTTTTATCTTTCCAAGTCAAAACGAAAACCAAGAGTAGTAAATGTAGCACATACGAAATAAAATGTAAAATAGGCTGCTGCAGGACATAAAGCTACTTCTGTGGGGAATTCACCACATGCAGACACCTTTCCAACAACTCATTTTAAAATATTTTACAAGTTTGGGGAGCTTTTTTTGTACTGCTCTATGTTCATATTCCATCAGTATCCTGCAGTTTGACTCAGCATGCATATTTCTGATGCCAAAAGTGTGTCCCCCAGGCTACAGGGGGCTGCCACCTAAAAGAACCACCAAGTGAGGGGTTCAGTTAGTAAAAGCATGAGCAAAGGACAATGACCAGCCTGGGATCTGGAAAGGAAACATGAACCACCACCCATCAGCAGCACTGCAGTCGCTTTTCCCTTCCCCCTTTCTCCTTCTCTCATGAGGTAGTGCTTTGGCAAAAGTATGTGACACAGAGGCTCGTCAGAGCCTTTGATTTTTATTCAGTGGCTTATGCTATGGTTCATCTGAAGACACTTAAAACTAAACCCTACTTCCTTGATTCAGTCAGGTGCCATTGATTTATTTAGGGACGATTTACCCAAAGACATGTGAAGGACACAGGCTTTATTGCCTTCCTTATCTATAAGAAAGCACACTTACCTATTCTCTGAGGGATACTGCAAGAATAAACTGATTAATGTATAGATCTTTGAAGATGAAGCATAAAACAAAAAACTACCCAAACCCCTCATCCTGTTATTATTGATCTTGTGAAAGATCTGAAGAAAAGAAGCACTTTACACCATCAGTATCCAATAGCAATTGAAAAAAATTAAAGACAATTTCTCAATTATTCCAACTCTCTAATCCATTAACTTTCATCTTTGTCAGCTGATCCACATTAAGATTCAAAATAACAGTTTTGGATTTCTTTCTGTGACATTTCTTTATATATTTACTTTTCCAAATAACTTCAAGTTTCGAATTCCTTTCCCACTTTTAATTGTTGTTCAACATTTTTTTTTTTCCTTTTCTCCTTTTTACATCCATATCTGTTCACTCATCTTCTCTCAGATGCTATGTTTTTGGGCTGACCTTTTTTGCTTTCTCAGTAAAATTTGCACACTCAAAACATTAGTATTTTATTTATGTCATTACTGCAACTCTCTTCTGCTATTAATCACTGTGTCTCTTTAGGCTGAAGTTTTATTGTCTTGTTTGATCCTCTGTCAGTTACTTTACCATGATAAAAAGAGATTTTTATTTAATAAATAATGAAATAACATATGAAGAAGACAAGTGACTGCCACTCAGAAACAAGGATGACAACTGTGAAGAGCTAGTAACTAGAACAATACCAAGAAAACTTGAATGTCAAGTCATATATTCTTAAGAAAAAATTCTTAAGAAAAAGCTTATTGTCATCTAAATCACTGGCCATACTTGATTCCTTCCTCAACAGCTTTAGAGGTTAAGGTGCTATGCAGGATCACTAACTACTATTGCTGTACAATATGTATTCTTATTTCTTCCAGGGTATTTTTTCAGTCATATAGTGTGCTAGAAGGAGAAAGATTAAACTTGTAAAAGATCATTAGGTTTGCAAGGAGAACGAGTATTTGTATACATCTTTAGTCAGATTAAAATTATACTTAAATGTCAGATAATGATCTTGATGGTCAGTGTATTTAAATAAAGACAGTAAGACTTTTGGAACCTTCCTTTAGATTGTATAGCTTTATCTCTTAATTGAAAATTAACAGTGGAATTTGATTTGTAAGAAAAAATGCATATACTATATTATCACTATTATTATCTATATATAATAATACAATATGGTGATTAGGGCACCTTTTTTAGTTTAGAATTATGAGGGGAAGTTTTGAAAGTGCTGAAGCAGAACTCTCTGCAATCAGTAATAAACATGGATTTAAACTCTATTTACTGTATCTCTCATAAGGTCAAGGAGGGTGTTCTAATCAGACCACATTAAGATTAAATGCTTGGTAATACACTTCTAGCCATGGTCAGAATCAGGTTCCCTTGAGAAGGAAAAAAAAAAAAAAAAAAGATCACTACTGTGGCTCATAATCACAGAGAAACCCAGCAGCAGGCTTCTTAATTCCTCCACACAGCATCTGTTTCTTCCTCTAAAGAGTATTCCTTATAGGCATGAAAACATTTTACTGTACAAAGGTTATCAAAATTTGCACCTCTGGGAAAAAAAATTCTCCATCATTTCCTAATCTTTTATGGAAACTAGTGCTACAAATTAATACTGGGCATACTTTTTTCATGAAGCACTGAAGAGCTGTCTCCTGAGAACTTTTTCTTTCAACCACTATGATGCTCTATACTAACCTTCGTCTGCCCAGCAAGAAGCACTTGACTCTCAGCTATTCACTTCCCACCAATCATTTTGCTTAACTAAATGTGTCTCTTGGTTTGTCTCTTATTCTGGCTGAACAAACTGAAAAATGCATTCTGAGCCCAGAGTATCAGTACTTACAGAATAACGTACAGTGTTAGAGCTCAAACTTGTTATTTACTTTACATTGCAGAGTGCCACTAGACAATGATCTGCTCAAAACTGTAATAAGAAAGCTGATTGTCATTAACACTGCATTTCATTCCATTTTTGCACAAATTGGATGTAGTTCATACCACAGAACCTGATGACATTACATATATAATACTGGAAGTTTGAGAATTTGTAGCCTTATAATATGAACCAAGAACTGCAGTGTCCCAGTTACATGCAAGGGGATGTCTAAACCAGAAAGAATGCTGAGAGTCAGATGGTTTCCTTATGTTGTCTAACATCAGATTCACACACAAAATCATCCCCCACTAAAGGGCTATGCCCTCAGAGCTGAAACAGAAAAGGAACACCAGCTGGTTTTTGAGGCAGAAGAAATTTGTCAGAAAGGGGATCATCAAGCCTGCTTCAAAATATGGCCAGCTTCAGATTTAAAAAGATAAATAAATAAGACAATTTTCAAGACACAAGTGGCACTCACAAACAGGGTCTAAGGGAAAAAGTCCAAACCAATCAACCAGCCAAAAAAATCAGGCAATTACTGTAGACCAGGACTACTTTAGCATACTCCTACATTAGAGCCAGACTTAATATTCTATTCTAAGAAACCTGAAAATCCATTTGCTTAGACTTGAGTTGCAAGCTGTGGTACACATAATACAGTTTTCAGCAAAAGACAATCAAGAAAAGCAAGTCAGTTGCCAGTAAGCCCAGATATGCTATAGGTCCATAGCTCTGCATCAAAAAAAAAAAAAAAGAACAAAAAGCAACAAAACCACAGAGGTCTGCAAATGAGCAAAGGTTAAAACCAATGGTTTGGATGACACATAGTTAAGTGTATTTATGGCACCAGATGGTCATGCCAACAATAGGAAATGCATATATTAAATGCTGGAATTTCTAGTTAGTATTCATGATGAGTGCATTTCTTCACATTAG
The DNA here is from genome assembly GCA_013399195.1 of Dicrurus megarhynchus. Lineage (NCBI taxonomy): Eukaryota > Metazoa > Chordata > Aves > Passeriformes > Dicruridae > Dicrurus > Dicrurus megarhynchus. Next base: position 371,620 of record VXAD01008922.1, on the reverse strand, counting down.
GCAGTTTCTTCAAAATCAAACGAAAAGCCATATCTAAAAATAAATGTGAAATAAAATTTCACATGAATTATGAAATACACTATAATCTCAAGACTGAGGAAAGTGTCTCTAGTGGGCACTAACACAATATTACAGATATTAGATTTGTCATCAGCACCTCTCTCTCCTCTCACCCATATGTGTGTATATCATGTATAAGTAAAACTAACTAGATTTTATACAACACTTCAAAGGGAGTTCCTCAAGAATCTATGTCTTATTTACAGGTAATGAGAGATTCACAGGATATTAGTTCACTAATGAGAAATGCATACTTAGGTGTTGCAGGTGATGCAGATCTTCTGGACATGGCAGCAGGAGAATCAGACCTTCTGAGAGGAGATCCCATACCAGATGATGAACCAGGTGTTGCAGGTCGCTTCTCCTTCTTTATCTTCTCAGTCTAGAAGCACAGTTTATTTTAATTTTCATAATTAGGATCAATAAATCAAAAATGCATTTGATTGTTTTATTAGCAAGATGGATATAAAGAGATTTGTGTGGCATACTTGCAAAAGCTTTTTAAACAGCAGCTCACAAGTCAGGTACTATTATTAGTTCTTTATTTTACATATATTATTAGTTCTTTATTTTACATACTCCTGTCTTGCATGGACAGAGCATGCCAAATTGCAGATAAATAATACCACATCAGAGCCTCTACAAGAGGCCTCTTGGGAGGAGTGGTGACACTGGGTGGAATCTTCAAAATCATCCATATGCCCCTGCTTAGGCATGATCAGCAGTGCAAACTGGCACCTCACAGAAATGCTGCTGCACGTTACACTGAATCACACCTAAGACTGACACTACACGAACCTTTACTCCCAGCTTTGGTTCTTTCACTTGCAGCTAATTTAGATGGCATGAATTCCCCTATCGTTATGTATTACAAGATACAGGACCTTATGTGAATTTTATAGCCCTAACATAGATTTTTTTTAAAGTATACCTTAAACTGTGTAGACTCAGTGAAGGTGAGTGACTTGCCTTTTCTATTTTGGAAACTACAGTGGATCGATAATGCATCTTTTAAGCAAACAGCATTAAAAATGTCCACAGAGAGAGTTAAAGTAATTGATGTAAAACAGAGGCATTATCAATATACTTGGAGAGTTTCTGAAATATACGAAGCTTGCTCATTAACCAGCAAGACAGGATAGTCATACTCAGGGGGAAATTCTATTTGTCATCCCCATTCCCAGAAGTTGCAAGCAAGTCCAAAAACATATACTTCAATGCCTCAGTTCTCTGAAAATAAGGGTGTTAGTGTTCCAGTACCAGCACTCAACATTGATTCCCAGGGAGAAGAAGATACTGAAATGCTCCTTAACAGCAGCACAAAGGCAACAGGTGTTGGCATAGCTTACTTCCTTACTGCTGTTTCTTATAGCAGGGGAAGCACTTCATTTGTATTCATGCAAAGGCAAAGATAACAAGTGGAAGCTGCATCAGTTTACCCATCAGTGAAATCAAAACCATTACAAACTCACCTGAGTAACTTCAGCTGCAGGTGCCCCTTTCATGGCATTGGCAGTGGAGGGTGAAGTTGCCTTCTTCCTGTCGGTGCTTCGGGTGGGGGAAGGCTTGTAGGGAGATTTAAGAGGACTAGCTGGTGCTACACGAGGACAGATATGGAATACTAAAGAGTTATAGTACAATAGCAAGAGCAAAAGGGAGCACAGATAGAGGAAGTAAAGGAGGGGAGAAAACAGCATACTTTTATGTTACAATGTTCAAAGGTAGTTTTAAAGTGTTGTTTAGGGTTTCAAAATATCACATATAACGCATTCAACATGATCCTCTGTTTATTAAAAATGTCAACTGAAACACTTTACAGAATTAAAAAAAAATTATCTCTGAACTATTGCTCTCTTACTCATATACCTTTTGAATCACCTGACTAACACTGTGACTCTTTTTTCTTCTATTAAGTCCAGCTTCCTTTGCATATGATAAAAAAGTAAGCAGATAATTCTAGCTGGGTGACTTTTGAACACATACTGCAAAACAGGAACAGTGACAGAAACATTGGGAGTTTTGTTTTGTCTTTTTTAAAGCCTAAACATGCAAAGGCTCTGAAATACCTTAATTACTTTCCCAAATAATACTTAATTTAAAAAACTAACAAAAAAATCCCCCAAACCTAAACTAAATGCTGCTGTAGGTATTTCAGTTATTGTTATTTGAGGGAGACATCAATTTGAGTGTGACATATGCATTACAGCTTACAGGGCAAGTCTTTTTTTTATTTGCAATATGAACAGGATTTTTTTAAAATGGGATATTTTACTCTTGATTTTGTTCATATTGCCATCTAAGATGAAACTTTCACATACATATAGAACAATCAACAGAGTATATGTTTTTTCAACAAGACAGACACTAATTGCAATCAAGTGATAGAGTGTTTCCAATCTTAGTCAACTAAAGCCAGGAAGGATACTGACTTTGAAAAAGCAGTAATGATGCCCTAATGTAAAGAAAGTCACATTCCCAAATTTTTTATTGGAGGCAGCCCTAACAATTTTTTTATGAAGCCTTTTTGTATGCTTTAAAGTTTAACTGGACCTTTGTATTCTTTGACCCACTTTCCAGCCAGTTGGCATAAGGTCACTGAATATTAAGAAAAATGTTTTGAAACTGAAAAGCTGACTAAGAGAAATATTTTTACTTCAACTGTTAAAAGAAGTAATCATGCGTCCAGCAACAACTGTTTGCCTGACTACCTTCACTTAATAATGTGTTGCTGTAGAGTCTGAATTTGAGGCTCCTCATTTCTAAGCTTACAGAAAATGCAGTAGCAGAGCAATTTTGATCCCAGCATAATGACAGGAGGCAGAGTATGAGCTCTTGGAAAGGAAGAACCCTCTTCCCTGTTCAGGAAGCTACTTCTTTGGTGAGAAGTACACGACAAATGGGAGATCTCCCTCAACTATTTTGCTGGCAATTACTGACAAAATGCCAATGGCCACTCTGAGATTGTTGTTTGCAACCTGTGCTACCGCCTGATTGCCTTGTGAGGAAATGGCAAGAAGCTGCTTGTTCAAAATGCTGTTCCCAAAATCAGCTGCCCTGTTTCAGCTTAGTGAAAAAGCAGTTTGCAGAACAAATTGTACCCCTGTCAGACATGACAGTATGTTACTTTAAAGATCCTGTGATAAAGAGAGATAAACCTGAGAGTTTACAAACAAAATAAATGAGGAAGGACAAAAGTCATCCTTACTGATTTCTTTGATATCAAATACTAGACAGAAAACATCATCCAAAGGTGGCCTCAGCAAATCAGCTCAAAATCTTAAGCAGAATGATCTAATTTTGACTTGGGTTTTGCTCACTCTTGGCAGTAGTTGGTCCCTGAGCAGTAAGCAAACTGGGAACTTTCTCAAGTACTGTATGACATTTCTGCTTCCAGTAGCGGCTGCTTTTAATGCAGAAACAAGGCAAACAATTTTAGAGGCATTTAATATCAATGTCCCCATGCACTGAACAGAGAAGTAATGCACAAGGGAAAGTAGGTTTACTTAGCAATTAGTTTTTAAATAGCTTTGTATTAAAAGCACAGATGCAGAACCTAAGCCTACTTTAACCAAGATGTGTGAAAACACTTATCATAAAGATCAACAGTCTTTTATCATCTAAATAGTTTAATCCTGAAAAAGTGTTTCCTTTTGCAAACAGGCATTTGGGTGTGCGCTTTGGGGTGCTTTTTTTGTTTGTTTGTTCTATTAAAAGTAAAAAGGGCTGTTAAACTTTTGTCTTGTTTCAGCCAATGCTATGACCAGAAACTACTATATAAGTAGAGCAGAAAATACTCGAAGTCAGGCACTTGCAGGACTGGAAATATTATTTTCGTAGATATTTGCAAAAGAATGGTTTTATTAGACTACTCTTTACACATAGGAATGGTAACTATCATCCCTTAAAGATAAATAATTTCTGGAACTGACACCTTCCTATCAATATTGTTCTTTCATATGTGTATATGTACACCTACATATACATAAATACACACAGTCACACAGTTAAAGGCAGAAAGATATTTAACAGCTAGGAACTGGAACCCTGGTAAAAATAATTAAGGCTCAATGGTGCACTGGGATTTTTGTTCTCCATACTATTTTGGGTATGACAGGGCTGACATTAATAAATCAATCAAAGCCTCCAAGAGTTGTCACATCCTTGTCTAAAAACATGTTTCTTAAACAAATATATTAATTTTTTAATAGTCTCCAGTTTTAATGGTTTGTTTTTTTTTTTCTAAAATAGATATTCAGAACGGCACAGACAAGATAATGTGCTTTTCAAAGATTTTAAATAGACTGCTGTCTGAAACAACTTAGTTCATCATTGATTTTTTACTATCCTGTAAATTGTCATTTGTTTCATAGTAATCCATTTCTTTCAGCAGCTACACAAATGCAGCTAAAACATATCTCAGTGGTTTCGAAGTGAGGAAGTCACATTTTTACCTGGAGTATTGTAATGCTCAGAAAGCATTAATGTACTTCTGCTTCTGGCTAAAGATGATTGTGTGGGAGTCAGCAGTCGAGAAACAATAAAGTTTTCCATTGGACTAAGATGCATGCGGTGAGCTGAAGGATGGGAGCAAATAAAATAAAATTTAAAATGCAAAGAAATAAAACAATGTTACATTAAAATAACTGAAACAAAATGATGAAATGATTAAATGAAATGACAAAAAAACCTTCAAGTTTTTGAGATTTAAAATATTTGAAGATAATTTTCATTTCCTCTGAAAATAACCTTCTAATTTCTCCATTAAGTTCCCCACCTGTACAATACAGACAATAAGGTTAAGATCGTGTTGTATTTTGGTTTTACTCAGAGGCATGTTCCACTCTGCAAAATGGTTACTTTCATGACTCAGCACAAAAAAGGTTTGTCTTCTTCCCCAGCAGGAAAGGTAAAACAGCGCAGCTGCTCACTAATGTGCCACCCATACTGGGGTTGCATTTAAAATCTGCCATCTCACCATGTTATGTAAGTCTTATTTATACAATATGCCTGCATTACTTCCTACTCCAGAAATATAAGTGTCAACTATATAAGATACATTTATAGATGTTCCTATTACATGTATATATAGCCATCTGTCATAATAACCTCAAAGCTACTGATGAGTTTTCCTTAAACAACTCAAAAATTTTTATTCATAATAAATTTACCTTCTCTTTTTCATTCTAAAACAAGCCTTCATAGTAATTTATTTCAGTAAATATATGTATTTTTTCCCATTAGACTTTTAAAAAAGTAAAAGGGGTAAAAGGAAAAAAAACAAACACAAAATAAACCTAAAAAAATCCAAAGAGTTCACAGTGAGATAAACCCTTCAGTCCTCTTTGTAGTGTTTAGCAACCACTAATCCTACAAGACGATCATCTTTTGCAGAGTCTCTCAAGGATCAGAGTTTCATTAGAAATTAAAGGGCTCTACAACTCTGGTCACCAGATTGAAGCCTCCCAGGTGGCTCATCAGACATACTCCTGCCTATGGTACATCCCATATCTACTGTCAAGCCACACCTTTGGTTTGCTTGTATTTCCTTATTTTGCTAGAAGGTCACAAGCAGTACAGACATAGGAAATTGCTGCAGTCGCAGCCTGTACTTACAGCCCTGTTTGCTGGAGTATCAAAAATTGAAAAAGAAACAGTAAAAAACTCCCAGCATTTGTTGCTGGACTATGATTTCCAGTACAGCAGCACAGCCTTGGGGCAGGCTGCAGAACCATGTTACTGTACAATACAGAACCTGTCAAATGTTTGAGTTCCTTTAAACAACAGACATAAGCAAACCACAAAGCTATATGGACCAGAAAGAAGTGCTTTAAGCAGAAAGAGAGTTTATGCTGGCAGGAGACCAGCACATTCACTTGCCTCTGTCGGGGGAATGTGTTATGGCCGCTGTGGAGGACGAGAGGCGTTTACTGATTGGCGACTCCATTTGCTTTGGCAGATTCATTGTAGAAGCTGAAAGTTTGTCACACGCTGCAGAGAAACGCATTGAAGATATTTGTATTCACATCACAGTGTTGATAAACTCCAAAACTTAACCTTGCATTTGGACTCGTGGCCCTTGCCACTGATCATAGCACTGAATGAGGCATGAGGTGAACTCCTTCTGAGCACTGAGGACCAGCACCCTATGACACACGCTTCAGCATGCAACTTTTCTGCTTGTGAATTTAACATTCCAGTTTTCCAACAGCCTATTTTTTACACTGACACTGGCAAATAGTTATATATCAGGTCTGAATGAGTGAAGCTATTCTGATACAAGATACTTAATACCAGAACAAGCATGAAGTTACCCAAAGAAAACGAACTGCACACATGACAACTCTGAACTCATCTTCATTCCCTCTCCCCTCTATCTTCAGTCTGGAAGAGCTGGAGTTCACATCAGATATCACTCTAATAAGAAAATGAAATAACCAAGAGCTGTGCATCTGTATGAGACCCCACTCTTTTAATGATGGAGCTGGCATCAGCCATTTGGCTTTATCTTTTTGCGCTGGAGCAGAACTTAAAAAAAAAAAAAAAAAAGACAGCTCAGTTTTTTGGCACATTTTTCTTCTGAAATACTATTTGACAAAGTCTGCTTGATCAAAATACCCATTTCCTACCTTGGCATTTATCCAACTAAATGAAAGAGAAATGTTACTCAAGTATTACTACAGAGTACTAGTACATGATGATCACTGACTGTATGATACTCAGAAGCTAAAAGCAGAGATGCTTTGTCCCCTACATTTGAATTTTATTTCTTTTAAAAGCAAAAATATTTTTAGCTAGAGACACGTATGTGGTCCTAATTCTGCACCTTCTAATTTACTGCATTCCCTATTTTGTCCATCAAATCACTGCCTTAGTGGGGTTTCCAAGATTTGCCTCCATCTACTACTGTAAGCAATGCAATTCACTATGTTTGCTTTTTAAAAAAAGCACATATAACGCTGGTACGCTGCAAAACATCAGTTGCACAGGCAAATGCCTTTGCAAATGAACAACAATCAGTAAAAAAACTTGAATCTGTTTGCACAGAAATAATAGTTCTGTGAGATCATAGGCAAAACAACATTTACTGTGAATGCTGCAGGAGTAATACCCAAGCCTAACTCCTCCTTTGGGGGAGAGAAGGAACCTATTTCTCAAAAGCACAGGCTGTGTTTTCTTTTCAAAATGCCAAGTACATTTGCAATCAAGATTAGAAATCCTATATGCAATCCATTTGTAATTTTGGAGGACTCATCTACTTCAGAGTCCTTTTATGGGAATAATAATTAAAAAAAAAAAAACAAACCACAAGTAAAACTCCACCAAAAAAATATATATATAAATAATACAAAACAATATAAAACATGATTGCTTAAATAAAGTCAACCACTTGAGTTTGTTACAAATACCAGCTTGGCCAAAATTCATTTCAGGAGGCTGAAAACATACCATGGCCGTTTATACCAAATTTACTTGTTCTTAAAATATTGCAGAAGGCCCTTGAAATGGAAAAAGAGGGCTGTTTTGATGAAACGTGGTCTTCATAACACATTTTTTTACTGTGCAACTGAAATTTTTCTCAACAGCACCTGTGCATATCAGAATTGTCAGATATATGTGTAATTACAGACACACACACAGAGCACCCACAGAATTAACAAAGATGAGAATCTGAGCGGTACTGAGTTACTGAGAAAACCATGAAATGCCTCTACTGTGCTGGAATGTGAGGCATGCACTGCTCCACCATGGCAAAATTAAAAGGAAATTAAAAAGACACTGGTCTACATCACTAAGGGTAATGCCGTAGAGTACCAGACTGAAATGATAAGAAAACAGTGGTTAGGAAGAACAAGATCAGTGGATGGATTACAGTGATTAGAACAGTTATAGACGAGACACAATGGTACTGTGATTCTCTGAAATACCATTGAAGGAATCAGCAGGAGCAGTAGAGGTCACAGGGTCTGGAGGAAGGGTGTTGGCAGCTAAACCTAGAACAGGGGGTGGGGTATTTTCTGATTCACCTACACAGCAGAGAAATCAGAGCAAAAAGAGGTGAAAGAAATTACTGAATAAGTTGGGGGAGCTGGAATTAAGCATAAACTGCATCACAAAGAAAACCTGTTTCTTTCTCGAAGTATAAGAGACTTCTTTTACTATTATATATATTTAATTTCCTGGCTTTTTAAAATGACATATCATGAAAACTATGATATGAAACAGAGTTTGCCTTTTTAAAGTTAAGTATACTTACACTGTTTAAAAGAGAGTAATTGTTATACTTCATCAACACGCAAACATGGATAGTTTTCCCTATAACATCAGTTTATACAAACATGACAAATTTAAACAAATTGTATGATTTAAAAGAGAAAACATACATCTTTCTGAAATATAAAAGCAGCACATGACTGATTACGTAATAAAAAGAATTTCCTCTGAAGCCAAAGCAAAAATAGCAGTAACACAATGTATGTGGGGAAAAAACCCAAACTATTTTAAACTGCACATGCTGCATAGTCATCTAGAAATTCCCATCAGGTTTTTAGAAGTACCAAACAAAAACAGATCATGTTCTGCAAGCCTTAGCACTCACTCCTTTGGTGAATATTAAATTTGCTAATTTTAACACTAAATTTTATTTGTGTGCATGGGAAGACAATGCGGAAGAAGCTAATACGGGAGACAGTGCATCGATTTTAATTTTAGCTTTGAGCATCCTCCAAACAGATTCTGGTTACTCTATTAAAATGATCTGCATTCCTAAAGTTAGGAGGAACCTTTCTCCACAGAAGGTAATAGGGAGAGGAAGCTTGGCAAGCAATTACAAAGCACTTATTCACGCCCCAAGGCAGTAGCCCCTACAGTACCACCCTAACTATAAACCCATCATACTTACTATCTCCACAATCTCATGCATTTTGCACTTGCAGATCTGCAATGCAGGCAGCCCGTTTCACTTACCATCTCTGCCTCCTGAGCCTGCAGCCAGTGCTCCTCCCCACGACCATCGCTTCTGCTTCTGTTCCAGCTGCTGGCTGCGTTCAAGGGACCGGCGCATCATGGCTTCTAAACGTTCCTGGTAATATTGGTACAAACCCAGACACAAATCTCCATCAGTTCTTTGGGGGCTTCCTTCCCCCGCCTTCTGAAACCATGCTAAAAATACACAGTCCCCCTGTTGCTCCACACAAGATGATTACAGGAGCTTGCTCGCAGTAAAAGAAAAGGAACTGAATAAAGACGGTATCAGCATGCTACCTACCTTCAGATATGCGTATCCTTTGTCTGCAAGCCACTGAGGTCACTACAGAGGCCTAAGTAAATAACACAGGTTGCATCACTGCCTAGCATCTGCTCCTGCTGGTGATGCTGCTGCTGTGCTCTGGACTTAATTTGTATTAGAATAATGCTCGACAAGCATTAACTCCTTCTTGTCTATGCAGACATCAGGATTTTTTCCCATCCCTTTCTGAGCAGTTAAATTGCTGCAATGCCAGTGGCTCCACCTAGTCACTCAGATAAATGATCACTTCAAACCCAAAGTAGGTTACTTTGCAGGATGCCCGACTTATTTATTTATTTTTACCAGAACTCCCTCTTTTCTTCTATTATGTTCCTTGAGTCTAGGCATTTAAGACCTTCTGATTTCTTTGTCTTCTCTGTTTATTTTTTTTAGTGCATGCCTAGATCATACTGCTCCAAGATTTACCTTTTCTCCCCCCTGCCACCCCCATGTTCTTCTCCATGAGTTAGGATTTTCACAGGGGGAAGAATAAAATTAGTTTTTTCCCTCCCCAAATCTTGCTCTACCTTTAACTTACAGCTAAGTATGGTCACTTTATTCCCTTTCCATCACCTCTTGACTCTCACTCAAAGACCTCCACTGAGTTTCATTCCCACCTCCTCCCTCTGCTAGTTTCTCTGTGATTTATTGTTGTGGCAATGATCCCTGCACCTTTTCTTTTCCTCCTTTCAAGCAGATAAAATGTGGTTCTTCCCCACCCACAGTTCCATCACCTAACAGCCTCTTCCTTTCCTCCTCCCAGTACCTCATTCACATCTGGCAACTTCCTCACCCTCATATTTCAGCAGCCCAACCCCTACTGTGAAAGATAAGTCTGCTCTTGCTGCCTCCAGCTCCTGCCTCAGTGAGTTTTAGCCCTTTGATCCTATTAGTATTTTTGGTGCTATTCCTTATTACCTTTGCTGTGTCCTTCTGGTCTCCTACTCTTATTCACTTCAAACTGGATCCTGCAGGCTTCTGTGATTACATCATATCCCTTTTGATTTTTATCAATCCCCTGCTCTATCTCCAATATCTTTTGGCAGCTCAGATAAATTGTGTGGAAAAACCTTCATACATCTCTTGGCCAGATTACTTTCTTTCACTGATTAACACCTTTGGTCTGGCTTTCCTGTTGCCCTTTCCTGAGATATTTTACCAAAAAATTTCAGTCTTTACTCAAGTACATCTCCTTCAGGCTCCGCACTGGTGTCAAGCCAGTTGTCTCTGATGGAGCTCCTTCAGCACATCAGACCCTAATATCAGGTACCTCCAGTAATCTCCATACTTTACTTTACATACTCCATACATACATGCACCTGTAAACTTTGTCTTACCTTCCTGGGGTTCTGACCTTGGTCATTGATTTTCTACATTGCCAGATGTTGTCTCATCATCTTCTGGTTATCTACAATATACTTTACCCTCTTCCACATCTTTGAAGAATCTCTTCTACTACCATGACTTGCAGTAATTTATTTCTGAACTCATTTTTTCCACCTCATCCAACCCTGCTACCAGTTATCCATCAGTATCAACGGCAAGACACTATCTCTTAATCTTTAAGTTCTCATTTTATTACAAATCACTTGCGCTATAAAATATTCTCTTACCCTCTATACAAAGAGTGAAAAAACGAAAGTCTTGCATCCTCTATCGTTCCTATCTCTCCTATCCCTGTTACCTTTTGGCCAGGTGACCCACCCTGCTGTTACAATTTCTGCTGCTGTCTCCAGAAAGATATCTTTCCGTCGTGTTGTAAGCTCACGGTCTATCAGGTAACATCATTCAAAGACCACTGAGAGCAGGCAGCTGCTTCCCTGCCCTCCCCCCCTCCCCCTTCCCCTCTCTGTCTACTCAGTGCCATCAGTGTCCAGGCAGGCATGAAAATGAGAGCTCTGCCTCTTTCCTTCTCCTTCTCCCTACAGAGCAAATGCACGCAGCATCACACGGCTCAAGTGCAGCCTCTTCTGCAACAGCACAGAAACCCCCCACAGCCCTGCATACCCCACTGGCTTCTTGCAAACAGCCTGCGAGAGAAAAGGAGACAATCTCCAACTCTCTGGAATCCAAAGTCACTCCTCTCTGCTTCAGCTTGCTACAGTCTTTCTTTGTCCTATTACTACTCAATGATACGATTTTCACATTTAAAACCTGTGTGTGCTGCCTTTGCATTACAAGGTTTGTGCTTTTTTACTTTTAACTTCCCACCTCTGTAACTTAATTCTGTTTGAGTCCCTTTTCTGTACTTAGTCTTTGCAAACCTCACATATTTCATCACCAGTTCTTCTCTGCAGTCTGCTTCTTTTCACCACTTTCTTCTACTATGCATCTTGCCCCAATCTATCTTTCTACCCACACTCTTTACCAAGGAAAAAATCACCCTCCCATTTCTTTTTTATTAAAGCATACTCTTACACAGAACTTTTCTATTTTTTTTTTTCATTTCTAATGAATGCTATTATTCATTAATCAAAAAAGATAAGATTAAAGCAGTCAAGTTTCAATTATTTCTGTTTCCTGTGTTGTTTGGGGCTTTTTTAAATGATGGTTGAAGTAAGTAATATTCTATGGTTTGCAAACCACAGAATACACTTACACCACCCACTATCGAAGTATTATTTCAAGAATAAAATGCATGGTGAAATAGATTAAAGAAATTAAATGACTTTTCATAGACATTTGAAAGCCCAGGTTACCTACAATCTGAGGTTGAAATCTTCAGTTATGTTATTTGGAGAGGATCATTCATTTTCATTTGCAAAGAGCCTTTCATTAAAGCCCTATAGAACATAATTATCAAAACTCATGAAACCTCTGCAGATATAGGTTAGATATAGAACAATACGAAGGCTGCTTTTCACAAAGAAAGGATAGTTATTAAAAAACATTTTAAGTTGGCACAAAACTAAAAAGCCAAAGAAAATAATAAGACATAAGGAAGCATAGCATAAACAACTCGTTCATTAATAATTTGTTCCATGACGAAAACTAAACCACAAGACAAAGCTTTCCTTCATCAGCAAACAATGTGGAAAACCCTTCCAGTGTATGTTATAGATGAAGCACCTTCTTGAAAACATATCAAAGTATCCATGTGATCTCATTTGGGAACTCTAACAGCTACAGATAGAGCAAACAATGTCTGCTATCAAAATATAGTAAGTTTTCACACAAAAAACCCTATATGCACAAGCACTGCACGTAGGTTAAATTAAGAATAAATAAAATCATAAAAGAGAGCCATCTACTGCTAGCAGATTACAGATTACTTTCCAAAATCCAGTTATTATTTCCTCAGCAACAGAATAAACATTTGCACTGAATTAAAAACAAAGAAAAACCCCCCCCTTAAAACTCAGTTGTGAGAAGACAAGTAATTTGACTAAATACTTTCCTTTTCTCTGTGTAAAACATAACACAGATGTGACAACAAGGAAAAAAATAATGTTTCAAGTATTATGACTTAAAATAATTTGTGCAAATAATTCTAAACTAATCTCCCTATACGTACAACACAAACATCTAAAAGAGCCCAAAACCATCTCTTCCTCTTCACTTTATATATGGTGCTGTATGTAAGTAGCTCACTGTTTCCTGACATTATCAGTTGGCTTCATCTTTGGAGTGGAGTACAGTAAGTCATTACAGCTATAACAACTTGAGAGCTTTTCACTCTCTAGTGTCTAAGCACATACTTTTTACAAATGTCACAAAATGCACATGCACCAAAACAATCTCTTCCCAATAACCTGTGTGCAGCTAGGCATCTATTTACAAGGTATTTTCAAGTCACATGGGAAGTTCAAGATAGGAAAAGTGAAAAAAATTATTTTAACTGAAAAAGGACTAGCTGTACTTTTTTCCAGTTCCCTGTTAAAAGAAACTTTTAAATCACTTCTGTAGAACAACATGCTGCTTTCCTCAAGACTCAAGGACTGCTTTTACTAAAAGAAGTGGGCAGCTTTAAAAGTAATACAAAGGGAAGGGCAGTGATACTGAAGACCTCTGCTGATAAGAAAGATACAGCCAATGTAGACAGAATAATTTTTAAACATTATTTATTCAGTTCCTTCTGAAGAATCAGACACTTCCACTGTGCTCTGCAACAAGCTCCAGCTGCCCCAAAGAACTCTGACAGTATACCTCGACTCCTACCAACAGAGACTTCAAAAACACCATCTCTTATCTGGCATTGTAGAGGGGGAAAAGTAAGCAAATAAATCGCATTTTAGCCACTTCTTTAAGAAGTCCTCTGCATGCAAAACAGTCAAGCAGAGGATGCTCTGATATAGGAGCCAACAAGTTCCCACCAGTTTGTTAAGAGCTACTCCTCTCAGACTCTTTCAGATGCAACAACAATATTTTGTAGAGATTTATATAATCTGTTCCTATCACAAATGTGCACTACTTCCTGCTGTGTTAAAAAACAAGGAGAAATAACTTAGGGAAAATATAAAGGACAACCAGTAAGGCAGAAAGCAAGGAAGAAAATCTCTCTACTTGTCATTTCAGACACCTGATGAGCAAGTAAAATGGGTACTCCAGTCCCCAGACAGTATAAAACAGTGTTAAAAGGAGAAACACTGAGAAGATGCTGCTGTACACTGGCTCGCTGGCTGGGGCACACACACCCCCCCCCACCCCAACTGTGGGAAATACATATTCAAAGCTCTGCCAGTAAAGATGGTTTTAAATGGCCAGAATGACTCACAAGCAGTGAGTAACTTGCAATGCCCAGGGAGCTGCAAGTTCATCACCATCCTTACTCAGACCTGCACTGTTATTATGCACACAGAGTTTGAGGGGTTCATCACAAGAGCAAGGGCCGGGGAAGGTGGGGCTAAACTGGCAGATCCTTTAGTAGAATTCAAACAGAATTTGAGAAATGAGGGACAAGAAACTGTGAAGGGAAGCTAGGAGGTGATGATGTCTCCTGTTCCTGCTTTTCCTCCTTCTCTGACCCTCCCCTGCTCTCTGAATTATTCCCCTGTGCACCCTCTTCTCCTTCAGAGGCTCCTGGACTTTTTCCTCCCAACAGATTTAATCCATCCCCAAATAAGCAACCATCCTCTCCTGTCCTCCTGCCCACATAGCCTTCTCTCAGGTTCCTCAGCCTGGGGGAGGAGCAGGGAGGAAAGGAAAGGCAAAGAATCCAGACCCAGGCCTGCTTTAGCTTCCAAAAAAGGCTTTGGACACTTCAAGCATAAAGGACCGGCCTGGTGAGCAGAGCTACAAGTGGTACTCACATTATGACCAAACACTTGGAAGCAGCCTCTCCCTCACCATTACAGAAGTCTCCCCTCACATGTGCAGTGTCTTGGGGAGCTGGAACAGCCTTGCTGATGCTTGGGAAGAACATCACAGTGTGCTCAGCCTCTTATGCCCATCTCTGGGGAAGTGCAGGAGGCCACTACAGGAGATGGGGTCGGCCCCCACTAAACAGACACTTTGGGTCTGACTTGTCACAGCCTCTCACATCCAACAACTCTGCTCTCATTTCTCCAGCAAAGGCAAACCATGCAAGCAGGGAAAGCTGGCAGATACTCACACTTCCTACACCTCTCCGCCTCTCTGTCCTGCACTGCTGAAAATTTTGAGGACGGGGTTTTGGAAGTTTTTGTACTTGCCCCTTCCCCTTACAACCCTCAAAAAGGGAATCAATCCTGCTTAGCTAGGAAAGGTTGTTACAGCAGGAAATGCTGGGGAAGGAGCACATGACTTCAATGCTGTTACCACAGGAGAGAGGCCTCCCACCCTTTGTTTCTGCTTTTTCCCATTTTTCTGAAAAGAATTTGAAACAAACCACATGACAAAATATTTTAAAATTAATTCTCAGCCATTACATAGAAGCCACAATGAGCATGTTAAAGTTGAACGACGAATGACAGGATATAATCTTCTCTTCAAGTTAAAGTGAAAAATCAAACAAAAAATGCAATGAACAGCTGTATGTTATTCTGAAATCATGCAGAAGTGTTTAACCTGTTTTGCAAAGTTATTTTGATGAAAGGACAGGGAGCAGAAAAAAGGAATTTAAGAACTGTGGATTTCTAAAGCTTTTTTATCTAGGAATTGGGGAACTATTGTCTTTTGACCTTTTTTTTTTTTAAACCACTGCCCCCTTTTACAAAAATCATTAATTCTTTATCAGTTGCAGGTAGCAGTGCTAGTGTTCTCTACATAATGTCATGCAGAGATATATACACACACTCTGCATTCAGAGAGCTGTACCAGAAATTGGACTCACTAGAGCAAAAAAAGAACCTTAAATGATCTCAGCAGGGAGCATAGAAGAGAGGAAGGGTATGAAGATGCTTAAAAACATGTGATTCTGTTCTGTGCTAGAATTAAAAACAGCCTAGATTCTTCAGTGCTGTAAGTACAAATTTCTGAGTTTCTGTCACCAAGGAAAAATGGAAGAACACATTTTCACAAACATTTCTGTTTCATGGACAGTAAACAAAACAGTAAGAAAAATCTTTCCCTTTTTGGAAACACTCATTTTAAAGACTTCCTTTCAGAAAGCTAGTGTTTTAGATTTGACAATCAGAGCCCCAGATATGTTAGCAATAGTAGACGACTATTCCAGGAGATCAGACAAAAATAAAACACAATTGTTTTGGAAAGTGTTTTTGATGTAGACTACTTACAGCTACTGTGCTACTTACAGATGTGGTTTGCAGTTCCTGCAGTAATTGCTCACATGTCTCCAGTCCTGCCCCCACCCCCAATCGTTTAATGCATGTCAATATTCAGCCATGTTTAATGCTGCCATACATCTCCCAGTGGACCTTACCTCCTCCTCTTTAAGCTTTTGTCTCCGTTTTTCTTCAACAGCTGCTCTCTTCTGCTCCTCTCTCTGCCTCTGTTCCTCCAGTCTTCTCCATCGCTCCTCCATTTGCTTTTCATACTGAAGTTTTGCTCTTCTCTCCTTCTCCAGTATCTGCTGTTCCCTAGCAGCTTGTGCAGAGAAAAAGGTGCATCTCACTACATGCAAATTTGTTTCTGCTTAAAAATTATTTGATAATACAAAACAATAGTGTAAAATACAAGTACACAAGGTTTTAGTCCACTAAGACTAAAAATTTAGTGCACAGAAGTGCTGAAACTATTAGTAAATCTAAGTGATTAGCTCAATGAATAAATAAGGAAGCCCTTGTACACAAGGTACCAGTTTGTATCCCTTACCTATGTAAAAACAGTGTACAGAACAGTTTAACAATTTTTTTTTTATGTTTCAAGTCCCTCTGAAGCTTAAAGCCAAATTATCTTTTCAGACACACTGCTCCTAGTAAGCTTTGAAGGAAATCAGCTATATATGTTGAAGCAGAAGCCCTAGAGATTTCTTTAAAACTGTGCTTCTTGTTATGGAGCTGCCTTCAAAATAGACACATGTAAACAATATATGCTAAGTTTTCTGTGAAGTTTTGAAAATACATCTTTCAGCTCGTAATTCGGTGCTACATCTTTACCCACTTCTGCCTCTTCACATGAAAAAAAAATTACTTCTGTTATTGAGGGTTTGCCCAGCTGTTTATTCCAACTGGAGCAATAATCTTCATGGGACATTACCCTGATGTTCCAGAAATTCAGACTCCCACAACTGGACTGTTGCTTCAGGTGTACATAGGAGAACAAGTAGCAGGAATTGATGTGGCAAATTGAGAGGAAAAATCCATTTCCCATGCAAGTGTATTCCATGAAAAGGCAGGAAAGAGGAGTTCAGTAAGCATGCCTACATGACACACAAGCCTGTAGTGTCACATACCAACACACATATAGCCAATATCAAAGAAGGAATATTGCCAGGCTAAGAACCTGAAAGTCAGGGAAAGCCAGAATTAACACTGTTTATATTATAGCTAGTCCTTCTTCCTGCTCACTTATTCAGCCTGTGTTTCTTCAGGTCCTGTTTCCTTGTGCAGCACATCGTCACCCTTCTAACTCTCTCACATTATCTTCCCATCCTTCCCATGCTCTTGCCCAGCCATCCCAAACCCCATCCCAAATTCTCAGCTCAGCCTTTTCCCCTCAGTTCCTGCCCCCAGGCTCTTTAACCACAGCTGTGACTTCCAGTCCCTCTTAGCCCCACTCCATCCTCACGCCCCTGAGTGAAAGCCAGAGTCCTTCCAACATCCAGATCCTTTTCCAACATTCCATTTCTTTCCCTTGAATACAGAATCCTTCTACAATACTTGTTCCTCAAATCCAGCCTGCTTTTCAGAACACCTTCTAGCTTATTCTTGTTAGAAATACAGTTGATGTTGTCTTCCCCTTTTGCCTTACGAAAATCCACTCATCGTCCCCACTCAGGACAGGGCAGTGTGAGGGGAGTGTCACTGATGCAGTGAGCCCAGATTGAATGCATGAAGATTCAGACTTGTCAACAGGAAAAGATACCTCAGAGACAGTGGATAACAAGTGACCAGGCATTAATTGTTCCAACTGCTAGTTACATCAGGTAGAGCAGGTGAAAAAAAAAGCATGCTGGAGTTCATAAAAACCAAAAATAAAGTGAGGTGTCCAGAGATTATGCTAAGATTACCTTCTGAGTAAGTAGGTGAAACCTGGGACTGATTCTGGACAGAGAAGTAAACAATTCTGTCATCATGGACACATGTACCATTCTTGTTGCTTAATTTAGGGATGCTAAACCACTGATTAGTGAGTTTTGTCTTAGGTAAAAAAGTTACTTCATATTGCTACATAGTACCTGCTGACTGCTTAAAGACCTGACCTTCTGGGGAACATGCTACTTTTTTTCTGAACTTCTAAAAGAAAATTGTCCCAGTCAAACTGTGACCAAAATCCAAAGCTCCCCACTAGAATAATGGTCTTAACCCTAAAGAAATATGTTTCCAGGAGGCATATATGATGTCTGGGAGAAAACTGTAGACACCACCTTCTAAATCTAAAAGTGGGCCAACCACTCCCAAATTCTCCAGGTTTCAGTTTCCTTCTCATCTCCTCTTCTGCTCCAAGTCCTTTCAAATCTAACCATCTTATCACTTTCTTTGGAACAAGAAAAGAATGGATAATCAGGAGGAAATAAGAGATTTGCCTACACTGAGCATACCTGGAAGAGAAGTAAGCCCCAGATAGACAGAAGCTCAGGCAAGATCAAGTACTAAAGCGCAGCAGATTTTCACCAGAACTACCAAAAGGAATCTTGCTGACCAAGCCCATGGTAATAAAAAATGTCAAGTCACTGGTCTCAAGCCCCAGGCTTTGTCAAGAAACATTCAACAGTTTGTTTACTTAATACAAGGAAAACAGTATTTTCCTATGATTCTTTTGACAGGTGCCCATACTTGTTTAGTTGACATTTCTTCAAAATATATGCTTATCTTAAATTTTACAAAAATCATAGAACACTGACAATTCCTTCTGCTAGATATTGTCAGGTAATCTCTAGGAACATTACTACTGACCTTTCTTGTCGTCACAACAAGGAAAAGTGAAGTTAACTGTTTAACACTTTTTTTATATCCATAGAGAGAGATATAGGAAGTCCAAACCAATGTTGAACAGTTAATTTCATTTATGTATGCATAGCTGTATATCTATATACACACACATATATATGTTTATATGTGTATATTTTAATTGTGTATACACCCGCTCCCCTTAAATATATATTTATATTTTTCACATATGTATTTTACAATTCTCTCAACATTTCCCTGGTCATATTAATAGATTAAAAATAACTGATTGTTTTAAAAAAATCTGAAATAATTATGTTATTCAGGAACTGAATAATGTTTTTTATCATTCTGCTGTAAGATTAGCCATTTTACAACTTACAGAAAAGTACAGGCTTTAATGCCGTACTTGACAACTCTATCATATATTTGAAGATGGCTAAAACCGAGCAGATTAAAATTGAGGTTGCTTTACCAAATCATCCTACATATTATTCTGAGTATTATTCAAGGCTTATTCGGTATTTTACAAACCAGGATCATAACAGCAGTATCTCGAACACAAACCTATATTCAAAAGCTCGCAAATCAAAGAAGAAAGTCAACTCGTAAATACAGAATATTAAATATTTGACTGGGAATCCAAAAAGACAGTTTATTTTTTATAATTTGAGTTAAAAGAAGCGATAAAGATTAGGAACAGACTGAATGACAAGATTTAAAATTCAGAAGAGAAAAAATGCTATGTTAGTCAGTTAAGCCTATTAAAACGTGTATATAAATAATACATACACCTCCTGCCAACTTACCAAGGTATTTCTCCCTTTCTTCTCTTCTTTCCTTTGCCAGTCTTTGTCTTTCATCAGTTTTTAGAAATCCATCAATAGCTGAAGACAGAGGGAGGGGAAAAAAAAAATCTTAAAAAGCTGCTAGCAAAACTAAAGAAACATTCAAAAGAAATTTTAAAAATCCATCAAAAAGAAATCATAGCTACTGCATTTAACAACTCCAATAACAAAGACAGTTTTGCTCTTGTATGCAGGCGGGTTAATGAGCTGGGATTTGGGTACCTCTTGAGCACAGTCTCCCACCTACTGCTGAACTCCAAGCACGGTTCCTCAGCGTAAATGCCTGACTTCTCTTCTCAGAGCAAACAAGCATGCTGTTAGTGCTTGTTTCAAAACTTGAAACTTCCTTGGGAAAAACCATAAGGATGCAACTAACATGCATTTATCTTTGTTAATAAGCTCATTTTAAAAACTTTGGCTAGAAAGAAAAAGGTGGCTCAGAAAAGCAGTAAGCAGCTATGTGGAGTCCCAGCCTTCATATTTATGACTGACCACAGCCCCCCAGTTTCCTTGCTCACTCAGCATCAGCTCATTTCAACAACCAGCAATTACTGCTGGATGAGACTATGGAAGCAGCAGCTCTACTGCCCTCTTTCCCAGGCAGGAAGCACGTTGTTTCCTCCTGGAGTTGGTATCTAGAAGAAGGATGCTTGTTTGGGAGGAGGTTGCCTAAGGGTACCTGGATCTGGACACCCCAGTTCTTTGCACAGCATGAGCAGCTGAAAAGCCCAATTTAAGGAGGCAGGAAGGCAGAGTGTGACACACCAGGTGCCTTGGGGTCACCTGCCTGCACGCCCTGGAACAAGCACCAGATGAACCTTAGGTGGACCTTCTGCAACAGCAGGGGTAAGGCCACCAACGAGTGCCTTGACAGACCATCCAGAGGATGGTACCTGCTTAAAACAGCTGACAGGACCTCCAGTGCCCTTCCTTCCCTCTCTTCTCAGGATCTCCTGCGGTCTGAGCAGTGCTGCAGTGAAAACAGGCACAGTGTCTCACAGCATAGTTTACATCCTTTGCAATCATTATCTGGGCTCCCTACTGAGTTACCGAATTCTAATTAAGTCCCCTTCCTTTTGCTCTGAGAACTGCACCTGTTAATTTTATCAGATAAATACAAATGGAAAAATTACATAGACTGTAACCCCAACTAACTTCCTGAAAAGTCACACTTGCAGGTTCCTTTCCAAAGGCATCCTGTTCGTGGGAGCAAGGATTTTGCATAAGTACCACCTTTCTACAAAATGCACTGCTCTGTAGCAAGGCTGAAAGCCAGTCTTGGTGGTCCCTGGTGACTGGTGACAAAGGTGGGGTCTCAGCTGTCCCCCATTACAATAACAGCTTGCTTTTTCCCCAAGCAGCACCTTCAAAGACCATCTCTAATCCTCCTCAGCACACACAGACTGTGACCACCTGAAGGCAGCCAGGCTCCTGGAAAAATGAGATTATAGCTCCCAGCTGGTTAATTACAACTAAATTTGTGGGTCAAATACATATTTATTTATTACTAAAGACTCATCCTACTTCCATACTAGTTCACTTGTTTGCTCACTTGGCTGACATTTGTTTTCAGATTTGACAAGGAAGAAGGAGACAAGAGGTGGCAGGAAAGCAACCATGGCAAAGGTTTGTAACTGCTTTGAAGGCACTTGCAATAAGTAGCCAAGAAGGTGACTCCTGCTGTCAGCATAGGTATATTACAGCTCCAGTGGAAAGTTTTTCAGTGGTCTTGAACTCAAACAAACATGAAACCCACAACTCAGGCTAGGAGCAGCAGAGGGATGTGAAATTCAGATTGGATCAAGAGCCCAAAGATGGAAGATTAAGCTTGGGAACAAGGAGACGGGAGAAAGGGAAAGAAACAAGCAGGGGCACAATTTAAGGTCTTCTGTGGCAAAGGATGTAACTCAGATGGAGAGGTGGAACCTAAAGTACAGAAACTAGAATGGGGATAATAGGAGGAATAGGAGAGTTACAGCAAGAGAGTTCATGTCCATGAACTATGTTCACAAAATCCTGCACTGATTCTCATCACTGTCCTGCTTACAGTAGCTATCTCAGAAATCCATCAGCAAAAATACATCCCATTATGCCTATCAATAAAATCACAGCTAACTCATCTCTACTTTGATTGCTTCACGAACACAACTGGTAGAAGTGGATCTAAAAGCCTTGCTCACAACTGCCATTGCTATCCAAAGCTGATGCATAGTTTTTCAGGTTGGCTTTCTCAAGCAATTGAATATCTCAACCCAATTCAGAAAACACTAAAAGATGATCAAGGCTGTAATGTCACATACTTAAGAAAAGAGAATGTATCCAAATTGAAACAGTCTGTACAATCTTTATTTTGCCTGCTCTTACATTTATATTACACTTTTTTTCCTTTTAGATCCCTTTGCTTACTCAGTCAGTGCATAAGAGTTGAACCAAGTTCAAAGTTATTAGTGCTTCTTGCTTCATTTCTTTCGGAAACTGAGAACTAGACAGAGCTATACTTGAAGGCTTTTTAGAGAACAGCACTCCAGACTTGGCTATGTCACAGGTGAAACTACAAATACATGGAATTACCGCTCATTAAATATGCAGTAAACCAACATGAACCCCACCCTCCCCCCCCCCCCAAAAAAAAACAGTGGAGGAAAACTGCATTCTAATACATACAAGGCATCAAACACAAGATGGCAAGAGTAGCATTAAAATAGCACTGCCACCCTCAATACTGGCATTTCTTAACTCAAGTACTTGGCTTTGCAAATCAGCATGCCTTCCAAAAATCAGAAACTTGCTCGCCTTCAGAAAGTAAATACACGTTTGAAGGACAGAATAACTGATCCCTGGGCGACAGCTTGTACCTTAAGATGATTTTCAAAGGCCAAAACTACTGTACTTTATGCATCTTCATATAACGTTCATACAACATTATAAATGCAGTAGGCACAGCAGTTACCTGTGACAAGAAATTTCATTAATGACAGGAATTCAAATTCCGTTTGTCAAAGCAGACTGCAAGCAGCAAGCTGGCCCAGGCAATTGTCCCGGGAATAGTGTAAGGGCATCCCTGTCCCGTAACAGGGAACTACCAGCAGAGGGCAGGAGAAGGTCTGAATGAACAACAAAACCCCACGGCAAAATCGCTCTCACTGAGCTAAGTGACCTCAGGTTAAGTCCGTATACGCAGCTTTATCCTGAGCTTTCCTCATATTTACAGCTAAGCCTCTGATCCCCCACTTAGAGAGGCATGTAACAGCTAACATGTTTAGAGTCAGGACGTAAACGCAGGCTGGTTGTTCTTCTGCCAACCAGGGTAATGAATACAAGGGGATAATGGCAGAAAATTCTCTAATAAACCTTTATTCCCAGACTTGCAGAGGAATAAGGAAACTGCAATAATAACATCAAAGATTTTACTCTTAGGAAATGCACATGCACAAATTGCTGCTACTTCTTATATTACCTCTCAACCCTCCCCAAAAGCCTCCTTTGCACAGAGTCTCCACTCTCAAAGGCAGGCACTTAGGCACTGGGCTAATTCCTTGAGACTGTGCCTCATTTGTTGATTGAGGAGGGCCAGCTGTTCATCTGGGACTTTGTTACAGTGAGCATTTCTAAAGAAAAAGACCATAATGTAGAACGAGTTCAAATGTCAGCAGCAGACCTGCAGCAATAATATAACAGCTAATACTGCAGGATTCCTTCAATACTTTCATGTTATTTGAAATTAAACATTCACAGAAGTAAAGCCCAACACGTTAATCACTGCTTCAACACCTTTTTATGGGCAAGGTAAACCTATTCAGACTGATGAAACAGTGCCAGAACACGTACACACACTGCTCTGCTCCACATACTGCTTGTGAAAGTCTCTTGGTGGTTGCTCAAGACAGAGGAAGGCTGTCCTCTCCTGAGGAGACACAAGGCAAGCTCTGTCTTTTGAAATCCATATCCTGTTTTTGGTGAGAAGACAAGTACTCGAGCAGGACAATCAGGTTATTGGAAGCTGAGACTACATTTCAAAAGGATCAACAGGCTGCTTAGGCATCTTCTCTCCTGAAATTCACACCTGAGTAATTGTCAGAGGTAAGGTCTCTATTAATTTTTTTTTTTTCTACTTTGCTGTTGAACCCACACCCCCTTCTGTCCTCTCTCATACCCCATGGTATATGGTTTCACAACATACATAGCAGATATTGAAGCTCTCGTTGGGCATCCTGACACAAGAAGAGTAAGCTGGGCATCTGAGACCAGTTCTACATAAGTGTTCCACACGCCGAGACCTTTGGCCATCCTGCATGACCACATTCAACACATTTAGACCTTTGTCCATTCTACCTGACATTGT
The DNA here is from genome assembly GCA_013399195.1 of Dicrurus megarhynchus. Classification (NCBI taxonomy): domain Eukaryota; kingdom Metazoa; phylum Chordata; class Aves; order Passeriformes; family Dicruridae; genus Dicrurus; species Dicrurus megarhynchus. The sequence goes on along the minus strand of VXAD01008922.1, from coordinate 347,656 downwards.
CCAACACTTTTGGACCTTTGTCACAGTGTGTGCCACCTACACTGGTGTTGCTGCATTAGTGAAATTCCCGGTTTGGATGCAGTTCTGCCAATGGGTGGCCTTGCATGGGACCAGATGATCCCGAGACATCACTGCACCTACACCTACTGTTCTGCTGGCAAACTCTGTTCTTTCAAATAATATCATCTTCATCTATAAAATCAAGGTTTTGCTCCCTAAAAACCTGCTTTCTCTCCCTGGGGACTGTTCTTTGAGACAATAATGAACAGCTGTTTTCCACCTGTCACCATTTTCCCTCTGGGTATTTCTGAATGAAGAAATGTTCAAGTTTTCAGCTATTAACTGTATGTTGAGAGGGAAAAAAGTTACAAAGCTGCATCTGACTGTAGCTGGATGACACTTTCTAAATTTTAAGAGGCACTTTTCTAAATTTTAATTAGTATACAGCTGAGAGGCTTTCAGGTAGAAGCAACATGCAAACACCACAAGGTCTTTGCAGGTAGGTTCAGTAAGATTTAGTGGATTGTTGTTCTTTTTGATAATTGTCTTTTTCTACATTTCCTTTAATTAAAAAAGCTCTTTATTCTATTGCATTTAAAAATCTCAATACAAAGAATCAGAATTTTCCCACTTTCAGCTACTTAATTTGCCAGGCTGGATTTCAAATATAACCAGAAAAGAAAAAGGAGTATTTTCCATTATGCTTAATTAAAATACCAGGATATCTATTTGTTGTTATAAAGATGTTAAGTGGATGAAGTCATTAAAGGCAAACAGCTGCCAAACAGTGACACTTCAGAACCCCAGGCTAATTGTCTGAGAGGTGGCCTGGCAGATAGAACAGAGAAGCTGCCAGGGACTGCACTCTCTGGTTAAACAACTAGGACACCTGCTTTATGCTCCTGGTCCCCACCCTTGATTATCAAATTATCCATTTGAATCAAGAAATTCAGCTGTAAAACATACTTACACAAAGAGCGCAGTAGCTAAATATATACTAGCAGTATGTTTATTTAATTATTAGGGTGAAACTGCTCCAAAATGCTGGCCAAATAACTGTGGAATTATACAGAGAGTATATATACGTCATTTCATGAACACATATATTAATACAAATATCTTAATTACTGCATGGGGAGGAAAAAATTGCTAAAATATAAATGGAAGATCTTCTCAGTTTTGCATGAGCCCACAGACACCTAATCAACTACATGGGGTTGTGTACAAATTTGTGTGCAGCCCTAACTGTGCCCCAAGCAGACTCCAGATCAAGCAGACACAGCAGATGCACCTCAAGAGCACTCAGAGAATGGTAAGATACATTAGCAGAATGTTTTTACTTATGAAAACACTAGATAATTAATCTAGTGTTATTGTTTGGTTAGTTTACTGAACGTGTCCCTGCTAGACAGCCCCCCACATAGCCCATACCAAGCAGTAGCACTGTGTCCAACGTGTTCTACACTGATGTTTTATTCATGTGCTTCTGTAACCTCTCAGACAGAAAGGAGTCCAGAGGCTTAACCAGTGCTTGGCGGTGTCTTTCTCACAGATTTAACACACATGAACATTTACTGCTGTATTTTTCAAGCACCACTAGACCCCAGACTCATTTGGCATCTGTAGGTAAGATCTTCCCTTCTATAGCCTGTCCAGCAACTTTCTGAAAGGAAACACTGTGCATTCTGGAAAGGATAAAAAAAACCAAGCCAAAACAAAACAAAACTACTGTTTCTAATCCACAATTAACATTGTGAAACTTCTAGGGCTTGCTAAGATGGCACTAGCTGGAAATTTTATACTAAAGCAACAACCAAACCTATGAACCCCAAACCTTTAAACATTTCAAAGACACATTTTTTTTCCATGACTGAAATACTTTTCTTCTTTTGTTCACTCACTGCATATCTCCTGAATCAGCAATAGTCCCAACTTGTATTTACAATTTTGCATTGATAAACTTGCACAGACTAGTTTCACTGACTTCAGCAGAATGACTGTGTTAAAAAAGAAAATATGGAAATACATTGCTAAGATCAGGAAGTCCATGTTTACCCTCCCCAAGCCTGGAAAAAAAAGGTCCTATGACTTACGTACTATCATATCGAACAGAAAATTTATTTTTTGGAAGAAGAGTAGCTAAGAATACTGTAGACACTGCTTGTCTGGTTCACTTCACGAGACTTTACGCTTTTGCAAGAAAAAGCCTCAGTGTAAGACAATAACCCTCAAGTCACAGTTATTTTGCCCAAATTATCTAAGGGAAACCTTTTAGGATCAGATAACTTTGTTCTTCCATCACAGAAAATGCTGAACAGCCTCCTTTTTAAGAACATACACATCAAAATGAAAGAAATTCCATTTATTGGTAACAATTTTTGTTACCAAAATGAACAAGAAAAGAAGTTTTGGATCTATAGTGCATAGATGTAGTCAGCAGCACTGTGTCCAATGTGCATTCTACACTGATGCTTTATTTATGTGCTTCTGTAATCTCTCCAGTAGAAAAGAGTCCAGAGGCTTAACCAGCGCCTGACAGTGTCTTTCTCCCAGATTTAACACACAAGAACATTTACAGCTGTATTTATGTGTATAGTGTAGTCCAGCACAATTCAATTCCTAATTAGAAGTGTTTCTGGACTGACAATACACATCTATGTATCAACATCTGCTGATGTTATACATTGATTATTAGGCATTAGATAGCCAGAACTTAGTGAAAAACTAGCACCTCGCTGAGAAATTCAGATCTTTTTAGCATGAGCAGACCAGATGGAAACCATTAGTATCCATTTCTCCCACCTCCAGCTAGCTTGTAATTCCCAAACGCACATTAAACCCCACTTGCTGTTCAACTTAACTGGCTTTGCTGGTGTATGTCACTGAATAGTGATTTTATGCTTCGGTGGCTTTACGAATGTCACTGCTGTGTTGCACTCTCCAGCGATAGCAGAAGTGCATAAAGACAGCAAAAGCGAAGGGAGCACTGAGCTGCTTTCCCGTATCAGGTAGGAAGAGCTTTAGTAGAAGCCTTGCACAGCCCTCAGGCAGGTGAGGAGCTGAGCACAGCTGAGGTGCACCACAGGTCATTTTCCTGCAGGTTGTTTCCCTGCTGAACCCTTGATCAACCCTTCGCAGCAGCACCCCATGCTGCAAATTTAAAACCAAAGGTGCAGGAGGCAGTACTTGCAAATCCTATCTGTAGAAAACAGAGCTTCCCCAATGTGAGCACCCAGGTAACTTGGAGCACACTGGGCTGAGCTCCTGTCTTCATGCTCAGGCTTTTGGTGTCACGGGCTGTGTGACCCCAGTCACCTTCCCCTCTGCAGTGGGTGGCTGTCCTGCCTCCACCCTCAGGCCAGACACCCCCACAGCCCCCACACCAGCACCCAGCACTAAAATTTTGCTTCATGGCAAAGAGGGAAGTTGGAATGATTTTCTCACTGTGGCAGTTACCTGGAGCATGTCAAGCTGCCCAGCTCAAGGCACTAAAATGCACTGCTGAAGGCCATTACTGTGCTACCAGAGCTCCTTTTTACAGCACCAGTCCATGGCAGCTGCAAACCTCTAATTTCAGCTGACTCAAGGGTCACAGGACAGCATTTTGGAAGAAGCCCCAGCAGTCTCTGTACACCCTGCCTTCCCCTGCGGCCTTTTTGCAGGCCATGGATCTCTGCAGCAAAGTAACTGCCTGCAGATGGGCCAGCCAATAAAGATTTAAAAAAAAAAAATCCTATAATCAAACTCTTAATTAACCTCTATGTCTAGGTACCCAAACAAAAGCATGACAAAAAACTACAGCTTCCTTCTAAACCAACTTCAGCCAGAAAGTTTTCTTTTGGAGCCTGAAGTAAAAATGACAAGGATATGTCAGTATGCTCTCATAAACTATCATTAAAAAAAAAAGACTAATCATGGAAGAAATTATAAACCAAAAAAACCTCCAAATAAAGGGCTCACACTTGGAAGACAGAGGGTTGGTGAATGAGCACTTCAGAGGCGGCAATTTGTACAGCACAGCATAGACCTTAAACTTATCACTGCACGTGTATGTACAGGGATAGTTCTGCGGATTCCTTTCACTAGCTTTGTTTTCATTGCAAGTCTAATTTAATAGAAACTGCTAAAGAGATACTGGTGCTTTGCGATTTGCTCTGAGTTGCAGCAAAAGTACAGGTAGAGAACCAAGAAAACACACTCAGCTCCTAACAATGCTTATGGAGGCACGAAGTGTTGCCAGCATAGCCTTTATTACCACAGCAGGTCTACGTTTTTTTCTCTAGATAGCAAAATTAATTTTTTAACATTACTGTCATCTACCACTATACTCTCTCCTCCATGACTGAAGATTTGGAAATACTTTCAAGATGTTTCTGTTCTATTTTTTGTAGTAAGCAAAGGGAATATAAAGCATTTAACAAAAGAAGAATTCATCTGCAATTTTCCATTTATATATATATCTATTAAAAAAAAAGTGCTGATGACTTACTAACATGACATGCAACTATCAGAGCTAACCTAAATAACCTCCACTTTGCTCTACCCACACCTCATACATTGCTGAAACAGTGTATTATTCCAAACAGAACCAGCTACCAGCATCAGACGTAGAAAGTACATTTTCCCTGTGATCTGGGAAAAGCTTCCAAAATAAAAAGAAGCAAAGCTGATTAATCCACAGCACACATGATCAAGTGAACTTCATCCTCTGTGGACTTGGCTATGTTTAGGAGCAACAGTTAAAATATTGCTTTTGCTGTGCTTCACACTAATTGTATTTCCCAGTTATTTATTTCAGGGAGAACACCCATTGACTATCAAAATCAAAACAATTTATTCTAGGAACATGCACAGTAAATCCTCATAGGGAAGAAAAGCTCTAACAATTAAATGTTTATCTTTAACATTTTTTCTTGCACTTTAGTAGATATACTACACCAACATAGCTTATATTTATAAAGTTATGTATGAACATAGAGTTTTAACTATGTTTATGTGTTTATGGTCAATTCATCAAAGTGTATTCCACACAGCTCCTGCTTTTGCATCCCCCAGTCTTGGCCCCTACATATAATTCTTAAGAAAGCATATAATTTAATGGTGGTATCCAAATACACTTTTGAATCCAGAACATGAACTTTTCCCTCTGGCATTTATGCAGTTAATCTCATGTGAGAATCTAACCATTCTAGGTCTTCCATCAAGAGCTGAACATGTCCTTGTTGGGACTTTTGCTTACTTTTCTACCTGTCCTTTAGCTGTGAGCTTCCAAGCACAAAGCTTTCAGTGCATGCAAGTCCACCTACAAGACACTGCTGAGATCTGACCCTGTGCTGGCAACCTCACTGCCCCAGACAGAGAACAAAAATATTACATCTACATACATCCTTTTGTACATAATGTATACATCTCTGTATGATCATTTATTATGACTGTTCTTGGTCAAACTACTTAATATTGGCCACTGTGCACAGAAAGTGTTAATTGTCTCTGTTAGAAACCAATCAAGCCCCCTGAAGGCAAGGCTCCAAAAGCAAGGAGCTCATTTAACCCTTGAACTGTATTAAAGGATCTGAATTACTTAGAGCTTCTAGAAGTCTAGGAAATATCCCAAAGTGAAGACTGCCTTAACACTGACCCAGGCAACCTCATTTATGCATGGGGCTGGTGCAGCCTCTTGAAGGAGCCCAGGTCAGTGAGAACTGAGACATATTGGGTCCCACCCCCCTTGCCTAAATCTTGCTCCATTCTGACAATGTTTGCATTTTGTGGAAACAGAAGACTTTGGATCTATTAGGTTAGCACTTGGAAGATTATTTTTCAAGGACAAGAGACAGCATGGAGATGGATGGATACACAAAATAAGGCTGAACATTTCTGCATCCCTTGAAAGAGTTATGTGAACCAATATTCTTAAGTGGAATTTATTTGGAGATTCAATACCTTAACAAATGTAAAAAAGATGAAGTCTGCCTTTTTACCACTGCAAAAGGTAAATCTTTGTTTAATCTGTAATTAGAGGATTATTCACTGAGTTCCAGCTAAAAATTGTATTAGTTGTTTATGCAAACTCAGAACACAAATCACATTATTCATGGAGCGCTTAACCTACAGAATAATAAAGATAATTTACCAAACCTAAACTTTTCTACACCAAGAGAGATGAGTGGATTATGCATCCACAGACTTCAAGTCTCAAAAAGAAGGTTGGGTTTTTTTCAGGATAAGAATTTGGAGCATTTACAAATATTTACAAAAATCGGTAAAATTAAAGGATAAATCAGAATATAAAGTGATTAAGCTGTATGCAAAGTGCTTAAATGATATGCTAGGATGAAAACATACACTGAACCCAGGATTGACAGCACACTTAGGCCAACACAAAGAGGCCAATTAAAACATAGTGGGTCACTAAGCTTTGCAGTAAGGAGTGCTTAGCACAAAGATCAGATCCTGTATTCAGTATTTTCTGTCAAAGTTCATCTAAACTTTTGCAGTGATGTGTGACAAAACTACACAGGATGAAGGCAAACTCTGGTTTGCACTGGTGTCTCCTATTCTCTTTTGTGACCTTTGTGGCCCAGAGAGAAACAGGGTGAGAGATAGAGTTAATATCACAGTCAGCAATGTGCAGTTTTCACTGCTGTGACAAATCTGCCCTCGCTCAAGGGAAGTCCTGTGCAGGAGCAGCCACTGCAGGGACCACGGGAGAACTATGGAGACTCAGCTGGTACTCCCATGGCACGAGCATTTCAGAGCCTTTAGACACAAACAGGCCCTTGCACATACACATGCACTCCATAGGCACAGTGGTTTCTTTTCACTGTCACCTGAATTCATTTCAGAGACCAGAGACACTGGCCCAGTACATTGTTTTTTAAGAAAACACAGGTACTTATAGAATGACATTTCTTGGAGTATTTCTGTGGATCCTTCAGCCATCTGGAGAAGACTGACTTGATTCAGGTATCAGAACAAAGTCCAAAGCTGGCATATAAGTGCTAGAATCAGTAATTCAACATCAGTGTCCAGATGCTTTCTGGCCACAAAAACAAGCAGAAACTGATTTTAAATATTTTAAGGAAAAAAGAAGTGGTTTAATTTGTCAAAAATGACAGACATCTATCATGAGGCTCTTAAGATGCTATTATGGGTCTTCCACCACAGTATGAGAAAAGGCAAAATTATTTTATTACTTTATTCCTTCTGCCTCTCTATACTCTTTCACATGGTTTTGTAGCACTTTGCAAAGCAAATTTCCTTTCTCATTCATATGTAATGGCAGAGCTAGAAATCTGGCCTGCAGAATCTTATTTTTCTGATAATCTAAATTCTTCAAACAAAAAAACCCTCTACAGGGCACTGAAAAGCCTCATTTCTTACAGGGCTGTGCCTTGACACCAGATTCTCTGCTTCTGAAGTGTTTCCAGAAGTCAGGGTCATTCATAAACAATTCCCTCCTGAAAGTGGTGAATTTTAGGCCATGTAATACAGGGGTGAGCTTTTACTGCGTCCTGTGGCATCACCTGGGTTTATCATCTCTGCAGGAACATAGCACCCTTTAGACTGTCATTTATCACAAATTTGGTTGAAGGTGACTGATGGCTTCAACAGTTAATTATTGGTGAGAAGAAAGAAGGATGGACAGACAAATAGGTGTGATCCTCTACACCATATTTCTTTTTGAAGAAATACAGACAACTGAGTTCTTGAAATTGTAGCAAGACACTTAAAACCTGCAGCATTTTTGATATATTTGATGCATGCCTCAAGAAATACAGCTTATTAAGTATATAATGCCCTACATCAATAAAGGCTTTCTATCTTCAAGGCCCCAGCTACTCATAACATGATGCCCTTGGGTAAAAAAAAAAAACCATAACAACTCCATAAAATCTATCAAAAGTCATGGAAGTTACTAAAAACAACAAATACAGAAATCTGCATATTATGGTTTTTAATAACCTAATAGTTCAGAGAAAAATCTCCATCTTCTGCACATTTTCTGAATAATCCACCTAGAATAAAGGTAGCAAAAAAACCCAGAGTACATAGATTAGTCAAAAAACAAATTTAAACACACAGTTTAAATATTTCAGGAAAAATACATACAATGTTATGCTATACTGATATTCAGAGCATTTAATTAACTACCTTGACATTTAAACTGACAGGCTTAAAGAAAGGCAGAGATAACATATGAGATGAGAACTGCAAAAGAAGCTTAATCCAGTGACACAATGTTAAACTGCCAAGATAAATTGACCAACAATAATGGCAGAATAATTTTCAATGGTAATGTCTTTTGGGTTATTTATAAAAAGCAGAATGAGCAACTGAGTGCTTGCAGTTTATCAAAACATCACTCTTTAGCTAAAAAAGTGAAGGCTGACAGACAAGTTTGAAAAGAATATTTGCATGAAACGTATCAAGCTCTAAAAGGAAACAAAGACAATTATTTGCACAAGTGAATAGTAGCATAAAAGTATTAGGGTTGATGATGGCTGAATTGCCACTCAGCTTTCTCCTTTGAGAGTTACCACACTGAATCCACCAAATCTGATCATGCAGCCTGACTCTTTTTTGGCACACAGATTTATTTAATGCTATGACATAGTCTAGTAACACGTGGTGTGGATGAGTTTGTGGGGATAAAAAGAAAGCCCTTCAATAGAGATAAATGCATGATGAATGCGAGGAATTGAAGGTCGCATATGCTTGGCAGGCAATACTTTGTTCTAATTCATTTTGAAAACACTTGAATGATGATTTAGCAATTAAATTATTTACTTGTAATACAACGTAATTATACATTTTGGAAGATAGAGGCCAGTTGGCTTAATTCCTTCTAATGTGTGTTTAGACTTTGTAAGTCTACAATCAGCCTGTACATGGGTTAGCTGATATTTTCTATTTAAAATTTACTTTTTAATTTTCTCTTATTCTTTGTTCCTCCCTCTCCTTCTTTTCTGATGTGTTGCAGTTGTGGTTTTAATAAACCAATTATTGGCAGAAAATTTAACCTGACTGATCCTGCAAATAAAACAAGCATAGAATTATTTGGCACCAAAATGTAGGAATTTACAGTCAAATGCTTAAAACTTTGCACCAAAAAATAGCAAAATAATCCTGGTTTAATTCTTGTAACAACCTGTCTCATCACCTTTTCCTGCCCCAATGTCAACATTAAATCCCAAACTATGTTCTTTCCTATCTGATTATTTTTCTTTTTATGTCACAAAACCAGTAACAAAGTTCTAGTTTTATATAGTACTTCAGTTCTTGACATTTGCACCATTAAATCTTGCTGCACAGTAATTCAGTGTCTGAGCATCTATTTACAATTTACTCCTTATCTTTGCCCTGAATGTCTCACTGTGGTTTCCAGTGAGACCATTCACCTCTGGGGCTGCCAGAGCTGACATTACAGCTACAGAGTAGAGACACATACAAAACTTTCCTCATACTAAGAACATCCTCAATTATTTAAAACAATTCCTAGTCTGGATCCTATAAAACTAAAAAAGCTTTTATTTAAAAAATATCTTCTCAGCTATACCTCAGGGATACACTGGTGCAAGTGTGCAACACAATTATGGAAATACCATACAATTATCAATGGACTAACTTTTATCTTCCAGGAATCTATCAAGTTTATTCAAGTTAGACTGTCTTTTCGACACTTTTTTTTTTGCTGTTTGCAATATAGTTATTTAGGCTTTACCACATATAAACATGTCCTATTGCTATGTTCTACCTCAAAAATAAATGGACTGTAGCAGGTAAGTTTCATATGAGTGACTGAAATAATTTCCCATGAATTATGCAATCTAAACTAAATTACAAGTGATTAATAGTTGCTAAAGGTATTAAAAATTACTTGGAAACCCCTTAATTACAAATTTATACTGTTTACAAACTGCCCAGACAGGACAACAAAAGGGGCTAATCCAAAGGAATTTGCAAGCGAAACAAAAACCTAAACACACCAAGATCTCAGGAGTCCCCGCAGACGCCAAGGTCCAAGCACCCTGACCACACACACAGTAACAGATCTACTGGACAGCACCAGAGGTTTGGGTAAACACTGAAATTACCTTGCACCCATCTGCCCTCCACATTAACTCTTTTATTAAGAGGGGTTTTACCCAGGAGACCACTCCCTTGAAGACACCTCTGGCACGGAGAAGAGGCCAGTGCCATATGGATGGATCCAAACTGAGGTTGCAGACTGGCTGTGCCTCTGGACTAAGTCGCTGGTAGCCCCAACTCCAGCCCAACTCCTGCTCACCCCAGCTGGATCCCTGGATTCAGCTGACCACCCTACTGGCACAGGACTGCTATGCCCACCCTGCAGTGCTGAGGAACAGAGCCCAGAAACTGTGCTGCACTATTGCCAGTGCACAAAACTCTGAAATATTCCTTTGTTTCACGTGAGAGAACCAGCAAAGTGCCCAACTCCACATCTCTGTTACTGACAGCCCAGGACCTCCTTCACTGTACATGGAGAGCACGGGTTGCACACCATCACTGAACAGCCCTGTAAAAGCACAGGACCAGTAAATACTGACTTTCTCCCAGGCTCCTTTTTATTTTTCATCCCTTTTACTGCAACAGAAACCTGCATGCACTTTTCCACTCCTGGCTTCCAGGAATCACTAAATTAAAGTGTTTAAAACTGGTATTACTACATTCTTCTATTTCTATTTTAATAAGCAACACATGCCCACTACCCACATAAAAGATGCTCATAAATAAACAATTTTAACACACAGAAATGGCTGCTGGTGCACAAGTAACCAGAAGCCAGCAAACCATCCATTTGCTCACTGCACAGGGGCCACCTGCTGCTAACAGAAGGGAAGGAAAAGTTATTCTGCTCCATTATGCACAACCCAAGAAACCAGCAGCCGCTCCTGCTTAATGAGTAAGAAGTGATCAGATAAAAACAATTTCAGGGGAAGGAAAACATTAAACCTACACAGCTATGTTTTGGGTTCCCCCACTTCACTTTGTATTAACCTCTCACCTTCTTCCTAAGTTATTGGACGTACTGCTTATCAACATTTCCCCAAACTAAAGGTTGGAATGCTAATGAGAATCATCAGATTTTGAGTGATGAAATAGAAGTATTTTTATTTTGCTACCTTAAAAAACAAGACTTAGGATGAAGAGTCTTTTGAACACACATTTGCTGAAGGGCAGATTCCTACCCTATGTAATCCATCATGGCAGTTCAGCTAAAAGATCAGGGCTACTTGCCAAATAAAATCCGCAGCTCTAGAAGTCCAAGGTGATAGGTCTATCAAAAGTCAGTTAAAGATCCACATACTAATGAAAACAAAACAAAACTGGATAACCCAATACAAACACACACAGAAAGTTCTGAAATTGATACAGGTAGAGCCAGAAGGAAATCTGAAAGGTTTCAGTTTGAAAATAGGAAGCAGTCAAGGTGAAAATGAAATCAGCCAGCTTTGCAAACAACTCTCATTATTAATATCATAAAGATCTAGCCAGATGGGAGACAATATCCTGCACAGTGCAGCTGAGAAAAACAACAGCAGGGAAATAATACCATTCTTCTTTTCAACTGTAATACCACAGCCAGCACTAAGAGTTGTTTTCAGAAAACACTCTGCAGGGTTTATTTTGAATAAAAAGTAAAGTACAGCCTCTCCTGAGTCTTGTCTATAACTGCCACTGCCGCAGACAAGCCACAATAATTTCCTTCTCTGTGTTGAAGAGGAGCTCTTAAGGATGTTTCTGACAACCACTTAAGCAAACAGCGTGATAATCTCAAAGACAACATTCCTAAACACTATTTGAAGAGATCATATATGTTTCCCTCCTCTCATGAATATAAAAAGTGTATAAATAGAGGTGATTCAGTTGCACTCAAAATTACTTTGGACAAAGACATCTCCGGCTAGTGATGTTGGCAACTGAGCTTCCTTCCTCTCACTGGAAGTGGATGCAGGTTTTTTCTAAACACTTTCCATACTTTGTAAAAAATTAATAGGTTGATTGTTGTGATTTATACAAAGGTAACTTCTACAGAAGAACTGGTGAGTAGCACTCTGTAAATACTGTCTTTCTAGGCAAAAATATATATACCTCATATAGTGAGCACATCATTAATTCAAGATTACTTTTCTTGATGGCAGAGTTCTCTTGGAAGTGTTTACTGTTATACGAAGGGCCAAAGACTGGATTAGCTCTTACATTTATTTGTCTCAGCCATTTTAGATTGATTCACAGCATCTAGAGTAAACAGCAAGATTTAGAAAAAGATTTATGTGTGACTAGATAGATAAGATTCCTCCCACATATATATCTATGGTCAAAGGGGGAGGACAGAAACTGAAAAACAAAAAACATGAAAACTGGAAGAGTTTTCTATAATCAGAGTGATAAATAGTAGTGCTGTGTGAACATCTGTCTTTTCAAACACCTCTTGTGTTTGTTTATTCATTGGAGATCTCATGGCAGGCTTATTTAACCTTGAAAATTGGTGAGCATCCTGGCTTGGAAATAGTGTTAAGGGCAGAAAGGTTCTCTCAAATATCAGTGGAAAAACCATTGCCACAACCTCCATGTGCAAGACAGACTGGGAATTGCCCAAATAAGCAGCACTGAGCATGTTAGAGCCATGGTAAGAATTCTGATGTGTAAAGAACAATACACATATTAAGCTTCAGTGGTGGTGAGTGTTACCCTGTGTTTTAGGCTTTATTTAGCGAAGAAAAAAAGTTGTATTTATTTACACCTGAGCAGTACAAGTACGTATACAGTGCTTCTGAGAAGACGCTTCAGTGTTACTAGGATCATTATCTGTTTCCACTTTTATGGAGTTTGGTTGCAGAGAGTACCAGTATGCCGAGTTCTGCAGTTTCTCCTCATTCTAAGCAGTTTTCTTTTCTTATGGTTAAAGAGAGAACAAGAAACAGCTAAAGATGACCTCTCCCTACCTTTGCCCTTCTTTTTTGAAATAATTCAAGTTACACCAAAACCAGCTCCCTGTCTTCAGGTCCTGCCTATGCATATATGCCCCTTCTCTGGCATGCCCCATACCTCCCCACTTCTCAGCACAAATCTGCATGAGCTCTTGCCTCCCTTCAAAACCTTACCCCTCAAACAGAATGCCGTCTGCCACATCCAGCACACTGTTGCTGCAGCCCTGCGGCTTTCAGCACACCTGTCCTGTACCTCACCATCACAGGCATCTCCCCTGACTGGCAAACTGCCCCAGGAAGCTCCCAAGGGATTGCCAGGGCTGACCTGACATCCTTGGCAGGGCAAGTGCCACCAGCACTCTGCTGTCAGAGGTGGCTGGCACACGCCAGCACACCAGCTGCAAGCAAACCCATGCACCCCACACGTGCTCAGCTGTTTTGGGAAGCTTGAGAAGCCTGCAGCCAGAAAACAGACATATTTTTCAGGACCATGAAGTCTCTCCCTGGCACCCAGCCACTGCATTCACAGGGGAAGGTAGTTTGGACACTTCCATGGGCTTTGCCACAAACCCTGCCAGTCATGAGGCTGTTGCTCCTGACCCAGAGCAGCTCCAGGCCTCACAGAGAAACCATACATGGGTTTTTCTTACAAAAATCACACATCAGCTCTCACTCCAAAACTTCAGTTTTGGTACTGCAAATATGTAACCTGCTTGTTGCTTTCTAGAGGTTGTGCTCTGAAGGTGAGGCAAGGTTGTAGGTTCATACAACCACAGCACTGTCCAGGATGGAAAGAACCTCAAAAGATCATCTGGTCCAATCTTTCATGAGAGAGGGAGCCCAGATGAGATTATCTAACATCCTGTCCAACCCCATCTTGAAAACATGCGGTGTTAGGGCCTCCACCATGTCCCTTGGGAGGTTGTTACAGTGATTATTGTTGTCACTGTAAAAAAAATTATTTCTTTTATTGAGGTAAAGCCTCTGCTGGTACCATTCCTTTTTGCTTTCTCCATGTGGCTACTTGGAGGACAGAACTCGCATCCTCTTTGTAGCCATCCTTTAAGTACTGGAATATGGTAATGAGGTCCTCCTGAGCCTCCTCCTCTCCAGAGTAAATGCCTGGTCTCCAACAGAAAGAACAGGAAAATAAAAACAACTGCCTGCTGATACCCAGTGGGGCAGAAGAAAGATGTGAGCAGAAGACCAGGCTGCAGCAGAGATGAAAGGGCAGAAACAAGAGGTGGATGCTCTTCTCGTACTAAAACTCTAGGAATACACCTGCAGTAGGGTCCTGGAGTATATTTTAAGGAGGACAGCAGCCTAGTCAGGAGTATCAAAATGATCTGAGGCAACTGTGCTAATTATAAGTCAAAGAATTACCATATTTTTGCATGTTTGTAATACAACACAAAAGCCCACTGCTGGTTTTTTTTTCCATCAGTATTAAGACAGAACAGACTTAAAATGACAGTAGAAAAGAGCACTTGTTTCCTTACATTAGCTGACTAAGTTAGGTACTATTGTCAATTTTAAGAGAGGTGCAAGCATAATTTTCTCCAGTATACCTTACACTAAGAGTCCCTCTGATTTCCAATAGAAGAAAACAGAGAATCAATGCAAACAAATTAATTACACAGTACTAAAATATAAATATTTCAAAGCTTTCATTTTATAGAGCTTTATCTAGGTGCTCCCTGACAAGAATCAAAAGCATGTTTTGTACTCAGCTGACTAGGAAAATCAGTCTATTCTTCTTTTTGAACCAAATTAGTCCAGAAATATTTGATGGAAAAAATGTCAGTTATTAATCAGTACCCAGATGTCAATATACAGCTTTCAGTACTATTTTAATAATAAAATACTAAATAAAAATAGCCTAAACTTAGAGATGGGATATAAATCCTCTAGCGAAAAGCCTGTTCTTAATCTAAGTTTAAGAATTACTCCTTATGATCCCCCCCATCATTCAAACTTCTCAGACGGATCATTATTCAGCTACAAAATTAAAACCCAAACTGATCCTAAATCATATAGAGCTTTTAGAAACCATCTGTTGAATTTTATGCCTCAAAATTCTAGATTACATTATTTCCTATATAAAAAGTGCACACCAATATTTCAATATCCCACTTCCATAAAATCAAGTTCTATTTGACTCTAAAATATACATATGCCTCTATTTTTAAGCTTCCAAGTCATATCTTAACCAAAATATATATAGGTGGATACTTGAAAGAATATTAACTTGCTATACCCAGTTAAATACTCTTTAATAAATAAATGTCTTGTAACTGCAATAGTTTAAGCTATTAAAAGAGAATACTAACACCATCTCTGCAAGATCAATTGAAACAGTTTGGCTAATGGGAATGTGGCAATCAGAAAAACAAGTGAAATTTAACTTGAAATGTTTTCTGCACTTGCCTTACACTTCAGGTGTATACAAGCATTGATATCTGACTGCTTAAAGAACAAGGGAAGTGTAAAAATGAAGTTTAAAAATTTAGAAAGTAATGTCAGTACACCAGAACTACCTTAGAGCAAAGACAATGTTTGATTTTACAAAGTACTTCTGATTAGTTCTTAATACTTAACACACACCCCAACACAATATAGAAGTAATCTGCAAATATTGGCACATGTGAATATCCTTGCAATGACCTGACCCAAACTAGAACAACATCAGTGTGTTTTTGTCTAAAAGGATTCAAGGATACGTAGATGATGTACTGGGTATCCTTTCTATTATGACTAAAGTTGGCTTATCTTGTGGCATTACTCAGAACTGTAACTCTGTCTGGTTTTATGTTTTCCATGAGAGGTAGAAAGGTGCAGATAACTTTCTTATTTTTGAGGTGCAAGAACTATAACCTTAACTTCAAACAGATCTTCCCAAGTTTGCTCATTGCTTCCTTGGACAGAAGAATTCTCAGTTTGTTTCTACTTATACAATCAGTAAGTCCAACATGTATTTCTTTCTAAAGTGTTCAGTGTATTTCTTGCAATAGAAAAATCACTGGTAACAATTTTGAAATTATAAATGGAAACTATTACATCATTCAGAAATAACAAACCAGTAAGTTTATAATTATGATTTACTGGAAAATCATCTCACTTTCTCATCCTTGGCTAAAGCTGCTTTGACTTAACAGTCTCTGAACCCCCTTTAATGAATATTTCTTCTCTTTTTCACTCCACCTATACTTATCTGCAAAGACATTTAATTCGGTAAAGTTACCATTTCTGAGTCCTCAAATCTCTCTGCTTTTAACCTTTAAAGCCTTATTTGCCACCTTCTAAACAACATCTTATTATGCTACACAGACAAAACAACCATAATTTCTACTTCATACACCACTTTTCAAAGTACGTCTTTGGGTACCACAGCCACCTCAATGCAATGCTCAGAAACTGAGGGCGACAGGCTTGCTTGAGTAGAAAAGCTTTGTGAAGATGTAAAAAAACTTTCCCTGATAAATGGGATCAGGAGAGGGGAATGGCTCGGGGGTCCTTGCAGGCAGGCTGTGGGCGCTGCAGGCTCTTCTTGTCAGTTGTGAGAACTGAGCAAGCAGAACAATTTAGGGAGCTTATTACCGGTTCAGTGAGCAAAAGGAGCTAACACACACATAGCGGAGTCCCAACTTACAGGCCAATTAAAAGCTTCACATTATTGCACTACATCACTGAAAGCAAGATGAAGGAACACTGTCAACTTTGCAGATCTGCTCCTTTATAAATAACACCAGAGTAAAAATAAAAAAAAAAAGGAAGCAAAAAAACCACACCAAAAAACCCACCCGCAACAAAAGAGTGCTTTCAGTCACTAGTCCTGCAGCCATCATTTCAACATGAAAGGATGCCCTTGAGCATCTGTACACAAAACATACACCGGTTTTACTTCGTGAATATTGTGATTACCTTAATGTAGCTAATTTGGAGTTAGCCTGCACACAGTCCTTTAAAAAGAAAATTGCCTCTTTACTAAAGGAATGTTTTTATAGCACTTTACAGTCAATTTCAGAACAAATTCCCTTTTGCAGTGAGTAGTACTAGGTTCTCATCTACTACACATCATTAGAGCAGAGGAGATCATTTGGATGCTATTGCTTCTATGCTACACCAGCTTCAAATTCAGTAACAAAAATAACCAACATACTGGGTATTATTTTCCTAGGGCAATAGGGCAATCAAAACCAGGCACATTTAAGTAGTGATAATCAGCACCACTACATATCTGATTGGAACCACAGCAGTGTGAAAAGTAACTATATTGCTTTCATTTCAAGATCCAAGCCACAGGAGAGAAACCGGGCCAGCTTACAGCAGCTGAGCAAATGGTATTTTTGATAACTGCGTTCTGGCATTTAAAATCTAATTTCCATACAAAAATACCCATTTTTTTGCAAGTGGAATGGATCTTCATAATTTTATAGATATGCCCTAGTCAACTGGCTTGAGGAAGCGTGGATCACACCCATTTGTTTCACAAAATGTGGGATACTGATTTGGGCAACAGGAGCTTGTTTCTGTGATTTCATAATTATTAAAATCTACTAGGTTTATCAAATTATGCAATTAAAAAACGAAACAAAAACCCACCCTGAAGTGTCCTCCAGTTCTTCCATTATTCATTAAATCAGAAATAAGCAGCTCAACATAAGGCATTCAAGCTGCTATGAAATTCACTTATTTGTAAATGAAGCTCATTCTCAGTATATCAGCTTTTCCTGGGGAGTCAATTTATTTAAAAGAAATTAAGACATTGCCATACCAAGACATAATTACGGGATTTTGTAAGTAGTTGCAGCCTGAAGTGTCACAGCTCTGCTCTTAAACTTCTACAGCAAAAAAAGACTTATCAACCATTACATTGTAGACCTGACATATCAGATGTGCTCCAGGAGTGAGGGAGGTCTATAGGATCACATAGCTATGTGCTTTTGTCCTGCAATGGATCTGTACAGTTGGATTCCCACAGTCACAACCAGGAAGGCTCTGTGGAGGTGCAGAAATCCATTAATGGCCACATGCAAGGCTTTGTCTCAAAGAGGACTGGCTTGCTGCCTGTGACAGCTAGAAATACCTCCACACTGCTGCAGCAAGGCTCATGTTCAGGCTGCCCCTCCGAAACGTATTTGGAAGAATTACCTACTCTATATAATGTCCCAGCAGTGTGCAGCTACGCTGCAGGGCTGCTGGGCACCCGAGAAGCAGAGAACAGAACAAAGCATCAGAGTCCCTGCAGAGTCTATGAATCTACACCACGCATGATTTAGTATTCCAATACCAAGGTGATGAGTATTCTGTAGATAACTCATGTAGATTACTCACCCAGCAAGTCTGTCACACACTCAAGCGTGGTATTTGAAAATACTAGGTTGTTTTCTGACTACTTTTTAAGGCTTAGTAAGAAAATTTTCATCCTACTCACTGTACCAAAATAGCTTCAAGTAGAAATATTTGGCCTTGGGAACAGAATTACTAAATTGTGTGTGTGTAGGCACACGCAATCCAGAGTATGCCTAACCAAAATAGCCCAAGCCTACAAGCAGCAGATCCTATTTGGGGACTTCGTTTTACGTTTGCACAAAGGCACAGCAGATCCCTCACCTTCTTGCCTGCCCTGGAAAGGTGAAGGACTGTACACTGACTGGGCAAGGCAGAGAAGTATGGGAGGGCCACCCTGTCCACTGCTAGTGCAAGGAAAGTAAAAGACACCCCGAGCAGCACACCCAACCCCACAGCACTTCTGCACCATCACCTCTGCCTTGAAGTGGTTTGGCAGGTTACAGCTGGAGCAGGCAACTGTCTGACACATGAGAGGGAGGTGACATCACAGGTCTTTAAAGCAAAGAGGTGAGTGTTGACCTGCCTAAATTAGGGAAGTTTACACCTAATCTGTTGCTGTCCTATAGCATAGCAACATACCCCTTGCTTGTCACTCACAGAGGTTAAAAATCCAGTAACNGTCGCTGGTTCACGCGGGCATCGGACCCCGTTAACCTGCGAGCCAGGCTGGGAACAGCCTGGCCGGCAGAGATTTTAACACTAATCCACACTAACTGATGTGCCTGATTTATGATTTTGTCTAATGCTTGGATTTATTTAATTAATCATACACTTAAACACAATACTATGCCTGAGTATGAAAACTAATTTCTTTCAGACTGTTAAATCTGTTGCAGTATTTCAACTTTATCCATACACTCAAATGTATGTCCTTTTAATTGAATCATAAAATTGTTCAGGTTAGAAAAGACTCCAAGATCATTGAGTCCAATCTTTGACTGGACACTACCCTGTTAACTAAAGCAGTCATTTCTTGAACCCATCCAGAGGTGATGATTCCACTACTTCATGAGGGAGCCCGTTCCAATGCTTAGCAACCCTTTCAGTGAAGAAATTCTTCCTAATAGCTAACCTGAACCTCCCTTGACACAACTTGAAGCCATTTCCTCTACTCCTGTCACTGGATGCCTGCAAGAGTCTGACCCCCACCTGGCTACAACATTCTTTCAGGCAGTTTTAGAGAATGATAAGGTCTCCCCTGAACTCCCTCTCCTCCAGGCTACAGATGCAGCTGCTCCTCACTAACTTACTCTCCGGACCCTTCCCCAGCTCTGTTGCCCTTCTCTGGACACGCTCCAGCCCCTCAATGTCCTTGTTGTAGTGAGGGGTCCAGAAATGGACACAGGACTTGAGGTGCAGCCTCAACAGTGTCAAATACAGGGGGAAAATCACTGCCCTGGTCTTTGCTTAAGAACACCATTGTGTGAATCAAAATCCAGGATGCAGATGGCTCTACAGGGCAAGGAGGAAGGGCTTTTACTTGGAGCAACTGAGAGCATTTAATTTTACTTATCTTACTTGTTCGAGAACACTGAGGAGCACGTTAATAAAGCATGCAGTGGCATCCTCCATCATCTGCACACAAAAAAATCCAGACCAAGCATATGGATATATTTTGGCATATGGAACCTAGGGAAGAAAGAGCATCCCTTTGAAAGCCTCCAGAGGCAAAAAAAGCTTTTAAAAAGAAAAACAGAAGCAAATAGTGTATGTGGGAAGACAAAGTTAGGGTATTATGAGGATTTAATACATGCTCTTAAAATTCTAGTTTGTATTCTCTGCAGTCACTCAAGCCCTAGTTCAGAATACTTTACAAAGCCAGTCAATCTTTCAGAGTAATCCAGTGAAAATTCCCTTAATGTGCATATCCCAGAGGCCTAGAGGGGTTCAGAGCACTGTGCCCCTTTTCAAGGGTCAAAACTTCAGTTCTTTGATATCACTGTGCTTTTGCACATTGTTAACAGTAGTTCTTCTGTGGGTCAAAGAAGAAAAGCACAAGAAATAGTCTGCATCATCATGAAATAAGCCAAACTTAGAGCAGACTGTACAGCTTTAGGCTAAGGGTAGTCAAAACAGGCAAAATAGCCAAGCTCAAGGAACCAGGGCTAGGCAGAAGGCTGTCTCAGGGCGGCACAGGGAGACAAATGGGATACACCACCAGCAGGATGCCAAGTGCTGTTGCCTGGGATGTGGCAAAGCAGGGAAGGGATGTCCCTTTCTCCTTGTCTTGACTGAACAGGCATTCACAAAACAAGCAAAAATGCAGTCAGGGACGCCAGCATTTTACACAATGTTCCAATCCTGTCCAATTGATGTAAAAACGAGAAGCTAACTTCAGTACCCTACAGGGATATTAGAAGGAAAAACAAGATATCCATCTAATAGACAAATAAGAACAGGATTTCAACAAGATACTGCTTCATCCAACACAGTTCAAAATTTAAAGAGAGCATGTAGATTTGCAGCACAGCCAAGCAATACTCTTGATTTGAACTTGAATCCAATAGAGCCAAGCATGGAAGTGACATGCATGGATTGCTTTCCTTTGCAGAGACCAGTTCTGGACAACTAGGACATACATAACAGTACAGACAGGACATAAAGATGTGGACATTTTGACAAGGATGAAAAACAAGCAAATACAGTACTGTGATTGCATTCCTGAAGGTGAGAGACAGAGGGAGAAAAAGCATATTAGGCCATGTGTGCAAATTTACAAGCAGGAAACTGATGGAGGGGGCAGGAAATCAAGGATGAAAATGGAAATGTTGGATGGTGTTAAGTCTTCAATACACTAGCTCCAGTTATCTTGGAAACTCATTAAGAACTGGCCCATTTACAGTAAAAGCCATGGTATTTGAACTCCATCAGAAACACCATTTGCCTTATTTGAAACATCAACACAGTAAGAATAAATAGCCTTCTAAAGCAAAAACGGGACTGAAGAACTCTGACTTGACTTCGTACCGCTACACAATTACAAGATCATCTGATTACCTATGGGACAAATTAAAAGCTTTTCTGCTCAGAAGCAACAGACAATGTATGTTCCAGAAACAGCATTACTGCAGATGTTTTGTGACAAACTACTAATAGTAACGCCATCAAAAAACAAACAAAACAAAATTCTGGCTTCTGGAAAAAAGAAAGTTGTTTAATCTTGATTAAAACCACCCTAGGATTTTAAAGGACAACTTATAAAGTCCCTTTGAATGTAAACCAGTAAGAAAGAATTCATTTTGGTATGGAGGATTACATTTATATCTGATTAAAACAGAAAATACTGAATAAGGAAGAAAAGAGAACGCTCTCTGTATAATTAAATTTTCATTCTCAAAATTACTCCTAGCTATAACAGATAATTGAAAATCTCTGCAAGCCTACACTATGGTCACATATTTATGAAATTGGATGCCTAATCTGTACAAGAAAAAAAGCACAAAATACAAAGTAAACCTGTAGATTTTACAAGAGACAGGCTTGACAAAGTTTTCCTTGTTGCATATATTCTGCAGAAAGTTACCTTTCAAATAGATTTGAGACTTCACAGTGCAAACAATGGCTAAAAGCATTTTTAGTAGGCAATCTTTTCACAGATGCCAAATTCTGTAGAGATCATGTTTTTTAATTATTTAAAATTATCATCAATAATTCTAACATCACCAATACAGTTTCTCTCTAAAAATAAATCATATATCATATTTAGGAAATACTTCTACCACAAACCCTTAATTACTGGTTTTAAAAGACATTTCACTCACGTGTATTGCATAGAAAACCAGCTTCTGAATGATCATTAATACCACTCAAAACAAAAGACTGTTCCCAGCTACAGGTAACTTCACTGCTCATGAAGACACAGGCGCGAGGCACGTGCAGGAATCCCAGCCAAACCCACCCTCACAAGCTTAGGGACTTCCTGCAGGGAAGGCTGTCATCCCCACATCTGATACACTGTCACCCCCACTGTTTGGTCCATCCTCCACAAACCAGCCCTCCTCCAAAACCACCTTCACCAATATTACTGGGTAATTCAAAATAACTCATTGTTTATAGATTGTGTGCCACAGGCATTACTCCTGTAATATATCTGTATATACTACATATGTATATACACAGATATATACATATATCTGTACCAATGTACACTGGAATTTATCTGCCATTTACTGATCAGTCCCTTGGTATTCATTTTTCTAACAAACTTTAGTGACTACACTTTACATGACTGTTCTTAAAATCTCATAAACAGGAAACCCCATCACAGTAGTCACACATTTTTTCACGTCAATCATGAAATCACCAGATAGTAAAGAGCTTTCAAGATGTTTAGTGTCTTTGATGAAGGTTTCTACAAACATCTTTTTAAAAACCCAAGCATACTCCTTCTTCTGGATCACTCCACCTTGCCTATTTGCGGACCTCTTGTGAGAAGCCCAGTTGTACAAAATATCTTACAGAAAGCTCATGGGCTCTTCCCAGTGTATCGTATTTCACCTACTCAGTTTTATGCTCGAAAACTTTCATTGTTCATTCTTCAGTTCTCTATAGAGTTTTTAAACCTTTGTATTAAGACTAATTTCCTCTAGCATAAAATATAATTGAAGCAATAGTGTATTCCATTTTAAGAAAGACTTGGACAAGAAACACCCTAAAGCTCCTCCACACAGAACACTAAAGCAAGTAACTAAGCCTCAGTGATACAGCCTTATGTTTCTTGACTGTTCTTTCACACATGGACCATTTAGCAACCACAAAGTCTGGCAGGGTCTGTATGAAGGGTGACATGTTCACTGTTCTTTTTATACCTTTGCCAGTTTGCTCCTCAAAAATATTTGTCTTGCAATTTTAAAATTTAACTTTCCAGAGATTATGGTCTCTTCCATGGTCTAGTTTGGATATATTTCCCCATTTGTTCCTTTATTTTCAATATACTCCTTTACTCTGCTGTTTAACCATGTTTTAAGGATTCAAACAAAATACTATTTTGATAGATTTTGTTTTTCCTTCCAGAGAAAAAAAACATTCTTTTCTATTGTAGGACGAAAATGCACAAAGTCAATAATATTTGGCTCAGAGTTCTACTGTGCATTAGAAGCACAAGATAAAAAGCAGTCCCTGTCCCCCAGTGATTACAGTTATAATAGTAATAAGGCATTAAAAATTACATAAGGCAGCTCCGGCAGGAAAACTGGTCAAAGATTAAATACTACCTGTATTTAGCAAATGATACAGAAAAAGAGGTTTCATTTATTCAGTTTAGGAGCATCAGTAATGGCTTCATCTCCAAAGCAGGGGGCTACACAGCCTGCTAAGTCTGTGGCCTTCTTGTTGTATCTGGAAAGTAATCTTACATTCACCAGGAAGCACATAATAAGCAAAACATGTACCCAATATCAAGGTCCAATAAGCAGAATTAATACAGTATGTTAAGTCTTAGTCTTCATGACTACCTTCAATTTAGCAGTAAAAATACCCTACATGGATCAACAGTTTGTAAAATCAAAACAAAACTCAGATAAAAAGCCTGAAGCTTGATGATTTTTGGTATTTTTTTTTAATGTTTTCAAACCTTGTCTCAAATGCTTTGCTGAATTGACAGACTACGCAGGAATCCATATATATATGGGTTTACCCTACACAGACTTGTCTAAAACAGGGATTGGCAATTCTCATAACCTCTATCCCACATTTCTAATTACTACATTGCAATAAGCTAAAACACCACAAACAGTGTTTGCTTAAGTGGCACGTGTTGTAACCTCAGTGGTCAAAGTGATATACGGTATATATGGAACAGTAATTCTTTTGATAATTAAAATAAGCTTTCAGAGCCAGAGAAGCGAGAGCATGACAAATATTTTCACAACACATCAACACATCTCTAATTGAAATAGAACATCCTATGAAATTTGCCTGCCTTCTTAAATGAAGAAGAGATTTAAATGAAGTGATAAGTGGTTTGAATGAAGCGATTACCAACAACGAACTTAGTGGTACTGCACCAACAGCCTCCTGGCCACATCCTGCCCATCATACAAGTCACAAAGATCACAAGCAGCTTTCCCTTGCCTAGATGGGGCATTTCAAGTCACATACCAGGGAAGGCCATAGGTGTACCAAGGAAGACAGCAGCTCAGAACAAACTGCTGCCACTGGAAAAGTCCCACTGACTAATCTTTGTGAGGTTTCTTTGTGAAAGGTTTCTGAGAAAGGCCATGACTGAGCAGCGGCTCCATGAATTGCTAGCCAGTAGCAACACACTGCTACAGAGGGGAAAATGCCAGAGCAGACTGGCACTTAACCTTTGCAACAAAAATGGTAAACCCAACTTGTAAACAGCACCCAGCTTCCTGCCTCTGGGCACACAGGCAGCAGCTCCAAAGGTGTACAGAGAGGCCACAACCAGCCCTGCTGTGCCTCCCAAGCATCCTGAAAGCCTGAGCATCATGGAGTGAAGCGACTGCTATAGCTGTTGGCGTATCATGAAGTGGATGGCAGCTCACAAATTGACTTCTCAGTTACAGAGCACTACATTAGGACAGCTACAGCACCTCCAATGTAGCAGGAAGAGTGAGATTCAGTCTAACTTCAGCTGCCCAAGTAAACAGACACTCACCTCTGAGACGCAGCAGCTCTCAGCTTCCCTCTCACTCAATTTACAGAGAGCAGGGTACTTCTCAATCCTGTCACTTCCTCCTGAGAGAGGAATTTAGAAGTGCCTATTCCACTCCACTCAAAGGGAGCCCAAGACAACCAGGGTAGACAGATGTCAGACGAGTTCCTGCAGAGAACCTAATTGTGCACAGTAATGCAATTTGTGCACTCTCCCGCCAGTGAGGCATTAGGGCACATACAGGGAATAGCAGGATTTTGTACAGGTATTTTCAAAATACCAACTATCTTCATTTGCCTGCTATTAACAGCTGAAAAATGACACTGCACATGTAATAGCAAAGGAGGAAGTTTTTATTAAAACTCTTCTTTTTTGGTGGGGGAATGTCAAAATTCTACATTTTTACTGATGATGAAGAACATTAAGCAGCTGAACATAGATCACTTCAGGGAAGGGACATTTAATGATGAGTTTTCAGCTAAGGATCTCTTCTAAAAGAGCACACTCTAAAATCGGGGTTTCTAACAGTTAGACTATCTAAAGCTCATATTTTTCAATTCCATTACATATAACTCTACACAGCACCATCAGTCTTTGGGTTCCTGAATGAAGGCAGCACTTCTACATTGTCAGAACAGACCTCAAGGGAATGAAAGGACAGAACAGCAAGACTGAGAAGAATGGAAGAAACCAGCCAAAGCATCTTTGTAAAGGAGCTGAAATATTAGGTACTGTAATTCATAATTATCTCCTTGGACTGCTAAAGAGATAAAACAGCCTCAAAACCAATTTCATCAGAACTGAAACATTTAAGCAGAATGCCTAAAATAGATGAAGTGAACTCAGTTCCTGATGTAACACTGACAAATCTGCACTTGACAGTATCTTCTTCACCTGTGACAAACCTGTGTAAATGTTCATTAGCATGTACTGTTTAGCAGAGTTCAACCAATTAACACAGTAATAGTACCAGTCTTCAAGTATACACTTCCAGGTTCAGCACTTGCTCAAGATGAATGCTCAGAGCAGCATGAAATAGACAGCGCTCATGCCCTGTTAACCTCAGAGATAAGAAACAAACCCGAAGAGAGTTCAGAGTTTTCATAGTTTAATGAAAGCACAGCAAGAGCGATGCTTGCAAAAGGTCACTAGGAAACGACAGCACTGCAGTAATGCCAACATAAAATTCTCGACCTTTATTTAATCTTAATCCCATTATTCTTTTTCCCATCATGACAATAAATCCCACTGAACCACAGGGATGCACACCATTTGCTTTCCTGCAACTCTGTGTAAAAGAATTCTAAGTACAAATAAATACAGGACATTTCAGAGCAACTCCTCTGTGTATGTATAGATATATTTATATATATGCACATAAAAACTTCCAAAGTTAAATCTGTCACCAGAAGATGAAAAATAACAAACAGTAAGAAAAGAATAGTCTTACTGAACAGCATTTTTCTTTCTGTTTACATGCAAGATTAAAGATTACTAAGTCAATGCATATCTAGTAGATGTTCCGGTATGCAACCTCATACATTGATTTTCTTTTCCAGGATCATCTAACAGAAGCAGGATGCTCCTTTTAAAAGATTCTTTCACAAAATCAGAGATTTGACTAAAGGAAAGAAAAAAATCAATACGCAAAACCCTTACGTTTCTACATTTATAAATAAATATATAACAGGACTACGATGAAAATTGATGAGTTACGCTCTCCTAACGACATTTCTTCACAGAATAAGAATGTATATGGACCCTGTTTATTGCTTAATGTATGTCATTCTTTATTAAGCATGCATTTGCTCAGTTTTAGCTTAAGTGTCTTATTATTTATTCCCCACAGTTTTTCAGGGTTTCAACACTAAAATGATGAGCTTCATTCTTGCTTTTAAGTCAGCATCTCTAAAAACAAAACAACATACCCAGCTGCTTTCCAATCTCTTGTCTCCTATCCCTCCCCCACACCTTTTTTTTTTTCCTTTTTAAAATTCAAGTGATTGAAGAGCTCTATGCCCTTCTAGGAGATCAAGTCAGTCACTGATTAGCAAACAAGTCTTCCTCACAAAACTCAAACCTCTATAAGTAAACTAAGTAGAAAGGGAAACATCAGAACAAATGTCATGAGTTAGTGACTTCAACTAATAAAGATTTTTTACAGTAGAGTACTCAGTATTGGAGAAAAAAAATATCAGTGCATCATAAGAAGGATAAAGGAAAACAATACCAATTGCTCATTATTGATAACATATCCATAACCACAGCCATGTCTTGGTAGCATCAGCTACCAAAGGAGCATACTACATGTAAATAGCACTAAATAATACCCTTTTCTGTAGTTCCCATACAAGACATCAGTGTGAGCTTCCTTCCATTCTCTCCTCATTGACAATGTTCTTCAGAAAACAGGCAGCTGCACAGAAAAATCACTGAATAACTTGCCAGAACTTACCCAAGTATATCTGAAGCAGAAAAAAATGAAGAAAAAATGAATTCTTTCCTTACTACTGACATTACAGCTGTCAATTCCGGGCACGCTACCTCAACTGTGGTTCATGTCAGTCATCATTTACAACTTAGGCTACAGTAGTATTAACAGAGGCATAAAAATCAGATCACTAAAATTTTCATGACGTATTTCAAACAGAGACATTTTTGAAACAGAAAGCTTTCCATAATTGCAACAAGTTGAGGTTAACCCCATGCTGCCTTACAGCTGCTCATACACCAATATAAGGTCCATCCACTAGACAAGGGGATACTCAGTGTCTCAGCTTTGAACTGTAGACACCCCATACCTCCTCTCCTCCCTAAAATCAAGCACAAAATTTGCCTTTGCTGAGGTTGTTCCTTCCCTTACTATCACCTTCCCTAAGCATTCAGGACTCCAAGGGAGACAGCTACCTTCAGCTTTACATTCCTTCTACAGCTTCTCAAAAAAATGTAGTTTCACACCTACTCCTTCCAACTCTTCCTAAAATAAAGTGGGCTGTTCATATTATCCCTGCCAACATATATTGCTCCATAGCGCACCCCCCCCCGCGCACACACGTATGAGGACACAGCTTAAAAACCTCCTCTCCCGAAACACATTTGACTACTACTCTCATTCTGTCAGTCAAATGAAACCACGACACCTTTCATCTCGCTATAGTTTAGAAGATGAGACGTGAAAACAGTAAGAGAAATCTCCACCCTTCTCAATAGTTTACTGTTCCAAAGTTTAACTTTCCATCTCTTACACGTCTGTGCTGTACACAAAAAAACCCTCACTCCTCCTGTCTGCAATTTGTTCTGCCAGCCATTTTAAAAAGCACACACCCTCATGCTACAAGCAAAGTGTTAAGAGCTGATAGTTCTCTATACTTAGCAGGCAATCTGTATAGGAGTTCAAAATATACCCTATTTTCAAAGGCAAAAAAATTTAGGGATATTTTACACAACACTCAAAACATAACTGCAAACTGAGTACTGTGTCCAGTTCTGGGCCCCTCAGTTCAGGAAGGACGTTGAGACACTTGAGTGTGTCCAGAGGAGGGCAACAAGGCTGGTGAAGGGCTTGGAACACAAGCCCTATGAGGAACGTCTGAGGGAGCTGGGGTTGTTTAGCCTGGAGAAAAGGAGACTCAGAGGTGACCTTATCACTCTCTACAACTTCCTGAAAGGTGGTTGTGGTCAGGTGGGGGTTGGTCTCTTTTTCCAGGCAACAACTGACAGAACAAGAGGACACAGTCTTAAGCTGCACCAAGGAAAATACAGGTTGGATATCAGGAAAAAGTTTTTTACAGAAAGAGTGATAAAATTTTGGAATGGTACACCCAGGGAGGTGGTGGAATCACCATCCCTGGAGGTGTTTAAAAAGAGACTGGATGTGGTGCTCAGTGCCATGGTTTAGTTGAGGTGTTGGGGCATGGGTTGGACTCAATGATCTTGAAGGTCTCTTCCAACCTGGTGATTCTGTGTGATTCCGTGTATGACCTTATTCCTCTCCCTTGTTTATATTGCACTGAATTTTTTGTCAAGTCGAATAAAACAAAGCTAAATAACAAGAAAAATTTTATAATTACTCTGAAAGCTCTTAAATCTGAAACTAAGCCGTTGTACTTGGCCTCATTAATTCCCTTCCCCTCAAATTTGCTGAAAAAAATCTGCCCTTGGGCATGTAAGGTTCTGACAGTAGGTTCCAATTATGGCTCCCAATGAGAACCACAGCTCAGATACGTAAGAGAAAAGGTGCTTTTTCAGATAACTGCTGTATATCCCTAACTAACACTGAAGGACAGCATGTATGTGCTTGGAACAGATCTGGTAAATGCTGATGCTGTAGGTGGCAGCAGGATCTCTTATTCTCTCCTAACTCTGGCATCCTCCAGAAAAATCTTAGAGAAAAACACCAAAGCTACCACTGCTTTAGCAATACAAAACACTTGACACTGTTAAATTCCTTTCTACTAAAGAAATGGCAGAAGCCTATAACAGCAGAGTCCCTGCAAAAAGAGTCACAGCAACATGCTTGCCTGCTTGTTTAGCTCTAGATGTGCCCACAGCCAGGTGCCATAAATCCCACCCTATCAAGAACAAAAAATCCAAACTTGCTAAGTGTTATGCCTGACATTTTTACTTCTTCCAGCAAGCTTTCATCTGACATTTTTCCTTGACAAAGGAAGGTCTCAAACAAGGGAAGTGGAGACTTCTTCATGTTTTTCCACAGAAGCGAACCAGTAATGCCATTTATCTTTGCTATACAGTGCAAACCTAGGTGAAAAACCCAGGAGCAAATTAACAGCAGTACATGAAAAAAGAGCCTTGTCTGCCTACTTAAATGCACTTACTAGACTTTGAAATTGATTCTTATTTAGCAATTATTGCAGGAGTGCATTCAAAAGATTGCTAGCTGCAGCATTTACAAGGAATCTGAAAACTACATACAATGATGATACACATCAGCAATTCTTTATTGGTTTAGTTACTTTTTAAAATCCTGAAGTACACATCCAAAACATACTGACATGAAAGACATGTCAAAAATGGATTTTTGTCTAGGTTGGATTTTTAAAATTTATTTCTTTTTTACACCAGGTTTGTTTTCCTTCGCTAATCTGGAACTCCACCATTACAACTTCAGTTAATAAAATGACTCACCAGGGTTGCGTCATTAGGTGAAAGTAGTTTTGGATATAAGCACAAAAAAACTAAAACACATCAATGGGTTCCACATGTTGTTCTAACCCCCAGGAGATGCATCTTAACTTCACCTAGTCAGTTCTTGAAACATAACAGCAAATATTCACCCCACAAAGCCAGGAACCACACTGGAATACTTTTCAAAGCAAATTAGACATCAGAACTTTCATTCCCACCCTCTTGGCTAGTGCTTCTCTAGAACCTGAACTGAGTTGAACAGAATCACCCTGAGCAGTAGTTGCCCTGCAGCACAGCTACAGTACAGTAATAGATCACAGGTGCTGTGTCCCAGTATAAAAGGCTGGGTCACAACATCCCACGTGTCTGTTAGATCAGGAACCAGCTGCTGCCTCAAGAACCTCAAGGCTTATATCACTTCTCCTGTTTTCTCCTCTCCACTTCCACATATCATGAACCAAGCTGCTCTTTCTTCAGACCAATGGGCAAGGAACCTCCCTTGTTTGGACTGTAATTGGTTGGTCTAATAAGCAGAGGTTATCTGTCCACAAACCTTGCCTCACTGGAAAGATACATTCATCACAGGATTCTCAGCAAAGGCAGCTGACTGTGGAGCTCCTTGCCAAGGCTAATTAGACACAGACTAACTGTGGGCAGAACGAAGTTCAGGACACACCTGTACAGGGAAAGGTTTTGTTTGATAGTGGCTCTGCTGAATATGGAGCCCCAGACCACCAACCACTCTGGCTGAAAGTCAGCCCTTACACAGGAATCCTACACTCTTCCAGAATTTTGTTTCACATGTAGATACAAATCAAAAGATACAGAGTCAAGGATTGAAAAACCTACCAAGCCATAGCAAGGGAAAAGAGGAGAGAGATGAGTAGGTTGAGTTGGCTGAATAGAAACCAGTAAATATTTTGGAAAAGGACAGGAGGAGTCAGAGATGCAGCAAAAGCCACATCCTGTCCCATGCATGTAAGAAGCAAGTCAGGAAGAAGGAAGCGCAGGTCTACACACACTCAAGAAGGCTGCTCTCTAAGCCTCAGCTGACAGTAGAAGGAAGAATAGATTCATCTGGGCTAACAGGCAAAGGGACAAAGAAAATTACAGGTGTTACCATCACAAACAGCCAATTATACCCACCTTCTCTACCTCAATGAGGGTTAATGCTATAAACAAAAACCAAAATGAACCTAACAAAAAAAAATCCCACTTTTTTTTTTTTCAGTAGATCAGCATCTAAACTTCTTACCTGAGAATACAAATGAGATTTGAAATTAAGTTCTCCCAAACAAGCAAGCAAACAAACATTTTGGTATGGCTTCTGTGCATACACAAGCGGACCATCTAACTGGCAAGAAAGAAATATTTTTGTCTTTGCTTTTAGTACTTTTTAATTGATGCAGAGGATATTTCTGAATCAAAAGGAGACAGTCAGCTAGCAGCAGAAGATGAAGAGATTCTTGTGCCTGATGAAACATTTGAAGACTCGGGCAGATCACTTCAATGTAACAAGCTTCATTAAACCCAGAACCAGGAGCCAAATCCTGTACCACCTTCTCAAAGCAGTGTTAGATGATGCACACTGAAAATCTTTTCCTCTACAAACCTGACACCATCAGTTCTTACCAGTTTGTGTAAACTACTACACAGGAAATTCCCAAAAATCCCGAACTGTATACTTAAAGAATGTCACTCTAGCTCTACCTACAAATAAATATGTATATTTATTTATTTCACTGTTCCCTAATAACAGCACTTAGCATCTGTCAGACAATGGTGACGCTACATTTTCTTACCAAATGACACCCAAGAAGAGCAAATTTGGTTTATTCTGGCAAGGCACAAAATAAAGGACTAGATTACACAGCTGGAGACTGATGGGTGGCTGAATGCTTTCAAATCTAAAACACTGGAATTAAAGCTAGCTTTTAGCTGCTGAGCAGTTTTCCATATTCCTTTAAGAGTTTTCTTTCTTGAGACTTTTCAGTTTATGAATGACTGTATAATAAAATCACCTTGAAACATTGCTCATTAGAATCCAACAGTTCTCAGCCATTGGGACTGACAGTGCGAATACAAAAATTACATCTTCCAAGTACTACCTTATACCATGAAAGTTTTGACCAGAGTTTTTCAAGATGCGTGCACGACCAGGAGATATTTGGGTTCATTTCAGTGCAAAATAGCCATTAGAAAACCATCTTGAGGACTTTTGCCCCTCTACTTTTCCAAGTCTATAACTTAAGGAAGTATATCACACTGCAACACCGTTAACCAAGAGCTGCTGTGAAGACTAGGAAAACATTCCTCAACCTATTTGTTTTTGTTACCTTTGATTTTCAAAGAGCTCTTTGATATGGTGATTCTCTGTTCCTGAACAGTAATGCCTGAAGCAGAGGTTAAATTGCATGGAATGCATTTTTTTCCCTTTCCACCTTTTTTCCTATTCATGGTTTCTTTGCCTCCCCTGCAGCTGCCACAAGAAAATTTTCAGAGCTACTTCAGCCCCCTGGGCTCCCACTTTAGGAGGCAGGTGGGCTGGTGAGAGGTCAATTCCTGCTGGAGCCCATCTGATGGGCCCAGTCTCCTCCATCATGCTTTTCTCTCCCTCCACTCCCTAGGATGAATGTAGTGGAGTGAGCACTGCTGGAGCACCAAGAGCAAGAATTACTGTATTGAGTAATTGTGAAACTGGAGCAAGAAGCAAACTAGAGCACAGGAATATGTACATATGGAAGAACTAGCCAAGATACATCTTCTGGATACATCTCTAAGTCCTGTAACCATAATTTGTGTGACTCTAGGAAGTATACTGTATGCTTGCTGTGCTCTTACACCCCACCCTTAATACCTTTTTCTAGGCACCAGGGAGAACAGCAGTGAGAAAGACACTGTTTCTCTCAACTAATGTGGCCAGCCTTATGACCTTGTAGGCAGGAGTGAGTGGATGAGAATAGGGAAGGAAGAAAACTCCATCAGAGAGAAAAATAAAAAGCCAACTTCTAAAATCTTAAGAGTTATCCTAGAAGGTTATCATTTTATCAATAGCACAGATGCACCATTATCAGCAAGTATGCACCAGAAGCTCTATGCAGTGCAGGGGTTTTCATCAACAGAGAATTCAGTGACCTTCCAGGAGCATCACTGTGCTATTTCCAACACCTTTTTGGTTGCTACATGGCCTGTAAGCTTGTCACTATGCTTTAGGGAGCACTCATCACAAGGAACCCTAGTTGCATGAAGACTTCCCTTATAGTATTCAGTTCATCTTCAGTGCTTCAAACAGACCAGTCATGACAAAAATTTGATCTGAAAGTGGATGTGCTTATACTGTGTAACATGACTTTCAGTTCCATTCACATGTGATTTGGACAACTTCATCACAGATTAAATATATTAAAATTCAAAGATAGGCTACTTACTCTTTTGTAACATCCTTTGGCTGTATGAGACTTGAAGGAAGACTGGATAAAGGCAGTGACTCTGTTATAAGAACAGAGATTACAAAAAACTGAGAGGCAAAAAAAAAACCCCAGCCCAAAACAGGGAAAACATACTGCAAGGCAGGAAAGAGATCAAAACTGCCTTTAGAATATAAAAATTATTATGAAAACCAAGCTATTCCCATCATCTGTAAATGCCTCAATCTGTGCAGTTATTTCTGTTTCAAATTTCCTTTCCATTCTGTCACTTGATAATGCCATAAAAAAGCAACCTTTCTCCATAATACTTTCTCTAAACAATTTCTTCCCTATGCAGCGCTCAAACATTTTCATTCAGTGCCATAACCTGGCCTCAACAAGCCATGAAACACATCCTGGCCCACAACCCTCCAACACTGCATCCACATCCAGAACCTCATCAAAAACCTGTGCCAACGGAAGGTCACCCTCTTATTTCACTGCACCATTAAACCACTTCCTCTGACTATTGAAAAGTGCCATGTTTACTTGTAACCACAGCACTTAGCATCACTAAACCCAGGAAACATCATGGAAATACTTACATCTATTAATAGACCATTAAGCATATGGGAAAAATATGCCCCATGGCTGATGCATGGGATCAAAAGTCAAGAAACTAACCATGAAAGTAAAGCCCTTCTCGCTCCCTTCCCTTCAGGAGAGGGAAAGGAGAACTAGCTCATCCATCATTTATTTTGGAAGCCGTAATTTCTCACTGTTTGTCAACATTTTAAGGGCCCCAACAGCACATTCCAGTCCACTCCCTGAGGTCTCTTTCCCCTGACACAGAGTGAGTCTGCACACACACAGATGCCACATTCAACACAAACAAGGGAATGAAAACTGGCAAGATGCAGGCAAGTCACCAGCAACAGGAAAGTGCTTCCCATTTGTTGATACCACCCTCCCAAGGGAAGGGAAACTAAATCCCGTAAAATATGTAAAAATCACAGTAATGATGTGTGGATAAACACTGCAGTATTGTCCCATTTTCCCTTCTGGACAAAAGGAAAGGCCCTTCTTGGGTGATTTTTCATACAGTGAACTTAGGAGCATAAAAAAATATTTTTGTTTCACATGACTGGAGTTTTTTCAAAATTAAGTTTATTTTACTCCCAATCTAATTGTATATTGAAAGCTTATTCCAACTCAATAATCCAGGCTAGTTTATTCAAACTGGAGTATTCTTCCAGCTCTCACTTGATCTATTGCTTAAGTGAGAAGGCAGCAGAGCTCTCTGCTGGGACCCTTTCAGCACTCCTGCTGTGGTTACAAACCCAGGCATGCCGCAGCACCTTCGGAAAGTTTGTATCTTTCTCTTTTGATCAAACCACATGAAGAATTTCAGTATTCAACCACACCCACAAGCAAAATTAATTTCAAACCATAAATATTTTAATGAGCATTTTTCTGAAATAAAGCAGAGCCTCGATGGCTTCTGCTTGGCATGAGACAAGTAATTTGATAATTCATATGGATTGGAATGGGCAAGGCATACTTCCAGATCTTCCTAAGTGAAACAAAACCACAATGCATCCTCCAGCATCTGGGATCAAAACAGACAAAACTGTACTAACTGTAGCAGTGTTACTAATATTTTTTTTAAGATTTTTTGAGATGCTTTTACAGTGGCATCCATAAATTGATACATGGTATCATGTATTTTTATCTAACACGCTCATTCCCATCCTATGAAAAGCTTAGGTAGAAGTGATAAATTCTCACTCATTTTATTTATTGAAATTGCTACTAGGAAAAAGGAATACGTCAGAGAAACTATTCAACAAAGAAAATTAGGTATACTTTCTTCAGAACTGGTTGAATGCACAATACACCTGTGATGGTGATAAGGTTATGGGGCATAAAATCCATTTTCTTTTTTGTGCAAGCAGATGTATTACCATGCACAAAACCAACAAGGCAGCTGGCTCTGGCACGAACTACCAATGCAGAAGACACCCCAGACTAAAGTGCTTATCACATCACACCGAATTAATACATATTACAGGGATTGGTCCTCTTGGAAGGCAAATGCAAGCCCACAGGAATGACTTTACAAAACAACAGATGTAATTGCTACTGAAGGGGTTGACTTTGAAAGCCTGGACAATTTCATCTCTTTCTGTACTCAAAATACAGAAAAATGAGAGTTTCCAGATTTTTCACAAACCAGAAAAAAGAATTTGAATGTCCAACACTGCACCAAACATGTATTTACTCTTGTAAGGAAAAACAGAGCTCAGAAAGTTAAATATTGTAAGATGCACAGGAAACAATCTCTTCTGTTAAATCGTTATAAGAAATTGAGTGCAACATTGTTTTTCCCACTGGTCCAATTGAAAAGCACATATGTGTAACACAGGAACCCAAAAAGTTGCATTTTACATATTGTAAAGGAATGAATTTAACAAAAGTGAAACATTAGTATGAAAAGTTTGCTACTGGCATCTTTATGCCAGGAAAAGTAACATGAAAACACAGTGAAAAAAGAAACTTTGGCACACAGAGAAAAACAGTTTAAAGCAAACTCACATCTACGCAAACAGCTACCACAACACAACTGTGCAAACCCTGCACAACATCAGGAATACCTCTTCTATTCATCACTGCTTTGGACCCTCTCACTGAAAAGCTGCTAAAAAACCAAACAGGCATCTACCTGCTGTGTGACTGAAGTTTATGCAAAGATCACAGAAATGCTTTATCAATCTCAGCAAAGTAGACGTTTGTCTGCAGCACCTCAATATCACAAGAATAATCAGATTCCCCTTGATCAAAGGAAAACAGACACAAACATGTAAAAGAAGTAGCAAAAACCTTCAGATATTCAAATGCCAAAGCGAAATTAATATCCCAGAATTTAGGGCAAAACAGTTTGATATGGCATTTGGCAAACAAAGATGACACGCACACAAATAATACATTAAATGAAAAGAAGCACAATACTTCACAAAACTTCAGATCACAGAGGACATAGATATTAAATAGTTAAGGGAACGTGTACCTACTGTGGGTAATGCATTTAAGAGTTACAAGACGAAAATTAAGAAAACTAAGGAAGTGACCAACAAGCATTTGAATATATTAGTTCATTACAGCTGCAGAAAGCCTGAAATGTACATGCATTATGTATGTACATACACAGAGGACAACTCAAAACCAGAAGTAATTCCATATGAAACGTTTTGATTCCTATTAAAATGCAACAACAAGTACTTTACTAAGATTCTTACAACCCATGGAGAGTGCTAGGGTTTTAGGATCTTGACAGCTTCTTGATACAAATGAAGAAAAACAAAAGTGTATTATTTGAATGACAAACAAAGTCTCTCAGATGCATTACAGTCCTTTAAACAATATAACAATAATCTTGAATGTTTTTTTTCCCATTTTAATAGTTAGATAGATTTCCACTTTGTGAAACCCACTTATCTCTTATCTTTACACAGGGACACATCATCATCATTAATCATTGGAGATAAGACACAGTGAAAGGTATTTCTAAATAGCCTATCTAAAGTCAGTCCAGGGCAATGTGAGTACTCAAGATTTCAAGTCACTTTTTTCACTGGGTAAGCTGCCTGAACAGAAGTATATTGGGAAAACTGATACATACCATGTTCCTACATGCACTAATTCCAGGCATAGAAAATACACCAGTAATATAGCAAGTTGTGATGAAAATACCAAACGTGAGTCAATTGCAGTAAAATAACTCAGAAATTATGTGAAATGTCCTAAGACAGGCAGATTAAAAAAAACCCTGTTACAGTACTGGCCTTTGCATTCAATTACTCCAGTAACCTTGGCTAAGCTAAGCATTACTACTCCTTCCACTATTTAAGTATACTATCCAGATTTTCCCTCTCAGCCAGTAGATGTCCACAAGAAAGTTAAATCTGGGTGTGTAATACAAGTAACTAAATGCAGTTAGTATTCCCAAAATTTGCATTAGCTTCCTGATCAGCTTAATCTCTGTACAACCTGTACAGTCCAGTTACTTATAAAAATTCCATAAAACAGTATCTTAAAAAAAATCAAAAAAGCACTATATAAATGGATATAGAATTTAAACTGAGGATTACTGCTTCTAGGATCTGCTCAACATCTTAACCCAGTCACAAACAAAGGGCTGAAAGATGCAATGCCCTATCAGAGAGCTGGTGCAAAAACCTGATTTCATGAGGAGTAGTCAAGACAACTAAAAGAGAAGAGCCAAACAAGCTACTCAGTAATTCTCACACTGGGACCTTCCTGCAAAGGTGAAACACACAAGAAGGAAGTAAGATTTTTTTTTTTCCAATCACCTAAGTAGTCCAGAATTGAACAGAATTTAAAGCCTTGCTCTATTCTGTAGCCTTAGAATGCATTTGCAAGTGAATGACAGACGTAAGATTTTTAAAGAATTTCCACTGTCAGTTTTAGTCCACATACATTGAATGACTGATAACCAAGAAAGTTATAATTGTGTTTTATTTATTCATGAGATTAAAAAAAAGCCTTACTACATAAATCTTCATACAATATCATCACGCAGGATATATAGTTTCATTTACATTAAATATGTACATGCTTCTTCAATTAGCAAGTCTAGAAACAATTACCTAATACAAAAAAAAAACATTCCTGATGCCTTCCCACTGCTACACAGATACACCAGCCACCACAGCAGATGGAGGTATGTGACACTATAAAACGGTGTCTCATAAATACTAAAGTTTTCAGATGCTTCACTTTCCTAACCTGTGCATTGCAAGTGATATACCTTCCTTTTACTTCTGCAGTCCTGGGATTCAAAGGCAAGAGATTTTTCTTCACTGCAGTTTAATGAACTTTATTGGAAAGAGGTTTGAGTTTTTCTTTTTAAAGGACAAAGCCTGACAATGTTACAATACTTTAAATACCAAAATAGTAACCTTGAGAGGATGTAGTGTATTAAACTGCCCTGAACTAAAGCCAACACTTGCAAATGGTAACATCACATGAAAAGGATCACATGAATTAACCTTAGGGATAAACAACCTTGAGCGTCCATATAAGAGAGAAAACAGTACAGTACAAAAAGAAGAGTGTGAGTATACATTAAGTCATTTTGGCCTATAAGAAATCACTTGGAAAAGCACTAAGATCAAGAAGAACCCACACAGTATTTTTAAAGGAATCCACACATGAATTCCTTTCACACAAACTGGTTTAGTGATATACAGTCTAAGACGGCACAACATACGATTTTTTTCTCTTAAATTCTTTTAGGCGTGATCATGTTTTCTATAAGGAAAAAAAACAACCAACCAACAAACACATTTTACTCTGAAAACCAAAGCGTACAGTATTTCAACCTCTCAGCACATACATTAAGCAAATCTCACCGGGGAGTAAAAAGGAAGACGAGAGATTCAATACTGAGCCACTTGTCCTTGAAATGCTCTTTAGTCATTACCTTTACTATAGACAGCAGCAGCAATAATGCCTACATTTTGGTCACCTAACACTCTCCCTGACAAAAAGATTCCTACAGTGTCTTCTCAGGCTATTGTTTGCCTCATGCCTTTGATTTTTGGCAAAGGGATACAATTGAGCTCTGCAAATATTATTTGCTGGTGCCACAGAATTTTGCTCCTTGTTCGCAAAATTATAAACAATTTAACAATATTCTCTCCCCTAGTAGCCAAGGGATGCAAAAAAATTCCTTATTGCAGGCTTGTTTGTTACAGTTTGGTCTGGGCAGACAGTCTAAAAAGCCTCATTTGCACTGCCATCCTAGCAATTCCCTCAGCACTGGAGGCTCCTACAGATCAAAACTCAGATGCTGCCAGAGAAGTACAAAGTTTGGGAAGGGGAACAGTGGCTACAGTCACTGCCTGTTGTTGGGGCAGTCCCCCTTTTGGGGGACAACACAGTGGGAAGGAGCATTTTACTTTGGAACACTGAGGTAAGATTCTTCCTATCCCTATGAACAAGATGAGGACTCCAGGACCAAGACATACATACAAACACATGAATTAAGAGAGCATCATTTCCACATCTGTATTAATGATTCATGTTAGTAGCTGTTGTGTTTGTTACAAAATTGGGAAGACCCACAAAAGAGAGCCTCATTCTCTGCTGCAGCAGATCCAAATCCCATCCATACTGCTGTCTGTAACACACACCACACATACACAATCTTTTATACCACATCATGTATTATTTTCTAGCAGACAATTCAAATAACATAACAAATTTGGCCAGCACCACTCTATGCTGCCTTGCTTGGGCATTAGTGTTCAAATGCCAATGCTTGACCACAAGTGATTTCATCTGTCTGTGCCTGTCCATGCTCTACAACACATGACCCATTTGATACCATCTTTAATTATAGTACCTGCTGCCTTTTCTATGGATTCCCAATCCCATGCAGGGTGAAAAATAGGTGATATACTGGTCAGTACAAGGAGTGAAGGTTTTTCACAACATTTGCTTCTGAAGTTAGAAAGCATAAACTAGAAAGACACAAAAAGAAAAGTATCTGGGAAGAGCGCAAGTGAATATTGGGAAGAATTCCTCACGCTTTAGAAAAGAGGTGAAAAAAACCCCTCATAAATACGATTTCTGAGCATTAATTTTCTCCCGTCTTCCATGTGAAATACTTAAAAATGGACACCCAAGCCCTAGAAGTGCCTGACTGCTCAACAGCAACAGCCTTACAGCAGAAGCCGCAACTGCTGAGCACGTGGAGGAGGGTGAGGAACAGCAAACACAGGTATTCCCAACTCCTTCCTTGGTTCCTCACACTGTGTTACCTCAGAGAAGTCAAAGTCTCAGATTCCCACTCCACAAATTTGGGATAGTAATCCTTCTTTATCTCCCAAAGCAATTGTAAAGCTACTTTTAGTCACTACAGTGGCTTAGGACAAACGGGGAAATTAATTCCCTCTTATGCACCACGTTTAGATGATTTACCATCCACAAAGCCGAGGCTCCATACCAGATAATTAAGGTAAAAGTGTAATGAGCACCTGCATAACACCTTAATCACCACTCATCTCATACTCGAGCCCAGGGGAAGTCATGTGAAGAAACAGCAGCCAGACCCACCCTAACACCTACATGTGAAGCCAAGAGCCAAGGTCACGACCACCAGCCTTGGCCCCAACATCTCACGGTGCTGGGGGACCTGATCCCGTGCCAGGTGCTACTCCATACGCTGCATCAACCTCCACCACATCTCACACATCCTTTTCGCCCTCGGAAATTAAAAGTTATGTTCGCTGAGCAGCGAGGAGGGCTCTTAACCAGGAGCCGTGCCTATAAAAGGGCTCTGCGTGCGGCGCTCACGCTCGATACCCGCTCAACCAGTTTGCTGCCCGGGCTGGGCAGCACCGGCACAGGCAGGCCCAGGCACCGCCGAGAACGAGGTTTACAAATCGCTGCCTCGCCGCTCTGCACTTCGGGGCACAGCCGAGCTGCCGCCCGCCCGCCCCGGCAGCACCGCCGGCGGCCGGGGAAATCGCGGCGGCACAAAAGCCACCTCATGGCAAACACCTCCCGCACCACAAAGGAAAAGGACGGGGTTCGCCGGGAGCCGCGGGCGGGACCCGCTCCGTGTCCCCTCGGGAGCGGCCGCCCGGCGTCGGCACCGCCACGGCTCCCGCCGGGAGCAGCCGCCCCATCCCTCCGAGATGGCGGCCGGACAGGCGGCACCTGCCAGGGAGCGACCCCCGCCTGCCCCCTCCCCGGGGCTCGGGCAGCGCCGGCCCCAGGCGGCGAGGGACGAGACGGGACGGGACGGGAC
>VXAD01008922.1:210003-305658 GCA_013399195.1 Dicrurus megarhynchus | reverse complement strand
GGGCGGGCCCGGTGCCCAGGTGGGGCCTCGCCCCGCCCTCAGCGCCCCCAGCCCCGCGGGTCCGCGCTCCGGCTGCGGGGCTGCGCTCCGGCTGAAGGGCGGCCGAGCGGCCCTTTGGTGCTCGGGCGCGTTCAGTCGGGCTATCCCCGAGAGCCACACAACACGCGCCCTCCAGCTTTCCGGGCGGATCCTGCCGTTTTCCAAGATTTTTCCATCCAGGTGTTTGCGTGCGCTGTTTGCGGCCACTTGCGGCCTCGGATGAATCGATGGCACCGGGGAAAGGCACAGGTGTGTCCTTCCCATCCAGCTGCGGTCGCGGTTCCCCCCACGGGATCCCTTCAGGCCGCGCTGGCCCTGCAGCGGCAGGACCACTTAGTACTCGGTTTTAGAAGGGGAGAAATAAACAGAATCTTTGTTTCTCCTCATCTCTCACATACTAGTGGTTGAACTCCCCTCCCCAAAATTTTAACACACCTTGAATACTTCTTTTGGTCCCCCCTTACTGGTTTTGCTGTTTCTGGACCACGTTGGGACACAGCAGTGCTACGGGAGCGTACACGGCCCCGGAGCTTGTGGCTTTGGGGCAGCTCCAGCTCAAAACGTTGCCAGAACTGGTGTTAGATGCCAAACAGCACATTGACTCATCTTCACTGCCAATTTACCAAAATTTAAATGTAAGATACATTTAAGCCTTCCACTTCCCATTCTTACTCCTTTTGTTTTCTTCTCTTTGCCAAGCAATTATATTACCTTTATATACTTTACCTGAAAGACCATAGTCAATATAAGAGGAAGGAGAAGGAAAGCACTTACTTTGGTATTCCTGATGTGTCTCCTACTAAATCACTATTTCCTAAGAGGCAATTATTCTGTTGGGGTGCTGGGCAACAATTCTTCCATCTACACATTCAGGTGGTGTTCTCATGTTTGGGTTCACACACCTCAATAAAAGTTTAGCTACACAGTTTTAGGGTTTCTGGTGCATACAGTAATAATTATTTCTAAAGTTGCCTTATCAATGGAATACTTAATTTTCATTGTTTATAACTCTGCCAAATTTAAAAACTGTCAAATGATGTTTTCATTTCAGCTGTTTCTCACACTAACCTTACATCAAGGGGCTCCACTTACTATTCTACCTGTATAAAGATTAAACTGCACAGTTTTGGTCATATTACAGAAGGAAAACCCCACCTGTCTTACTGTAGCTGTGCCTCCTAATTTCCAGGGGCTCCTCTGGCAACAAAACCAAAAGAAGGAAGAATCTCCTGTAATATTAATTAATCTTTAGCCTATTGGTGTCTGATGAAAACACAAGAAAGAACAGCTGGTCTCAGTGCAAGATACGTGGGGTTAGTGATGAGGGAAAGGAACAGAGAGGATGAATTTCCAGGACTGGGAAATAGGACAGCAGAGAATGGATGTGGGACATGAAAAGATGGAGGATTATGGCTGGAAGCTGGAGGAAGGGGTATGAGGGTGTCTACAGGGAGGGTATTCAGGCAGTAGCCAGTGGCTGGGAGGAGAGGGATGGATGGGGGCACTGGAGAATCTGCCCCGAGGAACATGAGCCTACCAGTGCTAGCTCTCAAGT
The DNA here is from genome assembly GCA_013399195.1 of Dicrurus megarhynchus. Lineage (NCBI taxonomy): Eukaryota > Metazoa > Chordata > Aves > Passeriformes > Dicruridae > Dicrurus > Dicrurus megarhynchus. Next base: position 304,064 of record VXAD01008922.1, on the reverse strand, counting down.
GGTCATGGAGCCCACAAGCACAGCATGTCACATGGAGAAAGAAGTGTTCTCCTACAACTGTAATTTCCTCTGATGGCTGGTTCACAGCATTCAGACTGGGAGTCATGCAGTGGGGGAAAAAAAAAAAAAGATATTTTCAAGAAATCTTAAGGAAACTATACAGAAAACATGAAAGCTCCAAAGACAAAGCCCTCCTCTACAGTATGATATGTTGTATGTGATATGAATCAGTTTTTAAATTACCTTTGCAGAGTGGTTTTTTCCACAATACTCCTGCCTCATTCAGTACAAGGATGTCTTTAATTAATATATAGTTCTTCAATGTTTCTCTTCATTTTCATCGTGTAAAGTGGAATCTTTCATGTCATATTCTCTGTACATTCTTCAAACCCTGCCTTGAAGGCAGGTTAATTAATTTCCATGATGACTTTCCTGTGGTAGTCTCATAACTCCTTCAAAACATTCATAAATTTAACTTTGTACAGCCTTCTAAGTTGAAGTAGTACTATTACCATATTTTACATGCAGGAAAGAGCTAACGGAAGGTAATGTGTCAGTGGTTGTCTGTAGTGGTTTGTTAATTCTTTCATGTTGTGGAGGCTGGAAGGTTGTTTTAAAGAGGGGAATAGTGGATTTAATACAGTGTGCATCCACCAGCACCTCAGAAACAAGAGCATAACTGTTCTTGCTCAGGTTTGACTTTAAATACTTTTTAGATCTTTAAGCACTGGATGTAGTGGGTTACTTACAGTCTACAAAGCTTTGGTATGCACTTACACCTGGGAGTCAGGAGCTAATTTCAGGCATGTCTGTGTATCCTTCTTTATGACAGATAGAGGAACTCTGGGAATTTTTTCCATATTCAACCTTTAAAACGGAAGTTATGAGCAGTTTAATTTTGCCCATACTTCACATAACAAGATTATTTTCTTGACTATAGCAGCAAAAGGGGCCTTCCCAGCTGTGGTGGGACTACGGCCAGTTCTGCATGCTCAGAATTGGAGATGTCACCGTGTTCCTCCCTAACTCTCCACAGCCCACCTTTCTTTAATGTCCCTTCCTTATCAGCAGAAGGAAAGCATCCTAGAGGTTGCACATCACCAGGAGGAATGTGAGGGTCCACTTTTGAGTGATAGGGGAAGGATTACACAACCTGACAGTCCTAAAGCCTTTGGTTGCTGAGGGATGGGATTGGAAAATTTCTCCTCACCTGCAGGGCCAGGAATGTGAATTATCACAGCCCTGCCTGCAAGGGCAGTGAGACAGCAGGAAGAAGCTGTGTGTTTGCTGGGCATTGCCAGTCTCTTATCAGCAGCTCTCTGGCATGAATCATAAAGCAGTGCAGGAGTTTTCCCAACACAACTCAATCTCTGTAAGCAAATCACATTGACCACTCCAATTGGGAAAATGTTTATTGAAGACACTTTGCTTATTCTGCTTTCTTCATCTGAAGCCCAGTTTGTCCTGCTATGAATGAATCTCTGGTAATACTTGTTCTAGATGGGTGTATTTTAAAGTGTTGTTCTTTCCTTCTTTTATGGTGTGTTGCACACTGTTAAAATCAACATCACTTTGGGTTTCTTTTGTGGAAAACATTTTTCCTCTTTTACCACACATTTCCAGCAGATGCTGTATTTAAACAGGTCTGTGCAAATGAGCTACAGTAGGTGGTGGTGAACCTAAGCCTGTGAAAATCTCAGAGGTAAATCTGCAGAGAAGTAAAGTCTTAAAGTCAGCTCAGGATGCAGACAGAAAAAAGCTGGAGGGACTGATTTTGCCACCTTAACAGACATTCAAATAAAAACTGTCAAAAGTGTAAACTAATTTTGAAAATCTTGGCTTCTTTTCTCAGCGTTTTTGAGATGGTTGTATCTATGCAACCAAAGCTATCCCTCCCTAAGAATGCTTCTGAGGGAAAACAGAATGTCAGTCCTGAGCAAATTTATGTTGGTCCACAGTTTTTGCTGTGTTTTGCCATTTTGAATCACCAGCTGAGAATTTGACTGCCCCAAAAAAGTAAGGCAAGTAGAATGGCTGCCTGGGGTATTTCAGTTGGAGCAATTGGCCCAGTGTCACGCAAACGCTGCATGTCGGAGATGGTAAATCCACTTCTCCTAGGCAGTATTTGTCTGCTTTAACTTCAAAATCATCCTTCCTTTTCTGAAACTCCTGGAAGACCAGTACCTCACAATCTCTGGATGAAATCAAGTGCTCAGACCAAAATATTTTTACGAGCAGTGCAAATTCATCTGAAGAGAAGTTCTACTCTTCATCAGGTAAGTTTGTGTTCTCTGAGATAAACAGAACATGACTCAGAAGTTGGAAAGAGTGTTTTAGCACATGTATCAGAGACTGAAGAAAGGTGGTGGGTATAACTAAATATATTTGTTCCTGATTGTTGGAATATTAACTCAGCATCTTAAAACTCACCATTTTAGCAGAATCTTTAGCATTCCTCTAAAATAGTTTACAAGGGCATGTAGGGGTAAGACAAGGGGGAATGGCTTTAAACTGAAAGAGGGCAGGTTTAGATTAGATATTAGGAAGATATTTACTCTGAGGGTGGTGAGGTACATGAACACATTGCCCAGTGAAACTGTGGATGCTCCATCCCTGGAAATGCTCAAGGCCAAGTTGGATGGAGCTTTGAGCAACCCAGTCTAGTGGAAGGTGCTCCTGCTCACCACAGCGGGGTTGGACTAGATGAGCTCTAAAAGGTCTCTTCCAACTCAAACTATTCTATGATTCTATGAAATGACAGAAACACACATGGTGTAATTGACTGATAAGAAATCTTCCTCATGAGAGATGAATCTTACTTAAAAAAATCATGGGAACTGAGTCAATAAATTGAGGCACATTGTGATAACAGAGAAAATATTTCTTTCCAGTCACTTGAAATCTTTCTATAAAATGCGTTGGTGGTAGCAGTCTTGAAGGTAGATATAAACAGCAAAATGGTGCTCTGTTTCAAAATCACAATTTTGAAATCAGAACTCATGGTTGTATTTCTGAAGGACTTCTACCTTTTAGTCAAAAATATTTTTATAAAAAATAGTTGAATTTGCTCAGGTGAAATGGCTTCAGTTTCTGTTTGTCTCTCACTGTTTAAGAAGCCACAGATATTCACAAACATTAAACTTATCATTTTAGGTTCCCTTGATTGAAGAGCAGGAACAATGTGCAACTCAGTCTGGAAAAACTTGAATGACATCTGTCTGCTTTATTTTTGTGTATTTACATATCTAAGAGCTGTCATTCAGTGAGTAATATCAGCCCAATGTTAAAATAATTTTTAGGATGAATCATAATGGATTGCTTTTGTGTTTGTTATTTGATGTGTGAAAAGTGTATTATTTCTCCTTCATGTGAAAGTAGATGGTTTTTTAACCTCGTTAAATGTTAAATTGTTAAATCACACACCCCAATATCCTATGCCATATGTGATTTTTTGTACTCCCCAAATGCCTTGAGCTAGGGGCATATTTTCACTTGCCTCACACTTTTGATCTTTTGAAGTTCAGTCATAGCAATTTGATTTGAAAAAGGTTGGCACTAACAGGGTTGATCTTCACAAAAATAAGTCAAAATAGAGCAAGAGAAGATCTCTCTCATCACCTCGTCCTTTGTTATTTACTGACAGCAGAGGCAGTTTAAGTCATGTACAAACAGAGCCCTGTATACACACCCTGCTTTGCTGAGCATGGTAATGGGATAAACGGTAGTGGAATGCAGCTGAAACCTGTTTCACATTGATTTAAACTGATTTAAACAGAATATTTTTTCATCAATATTTCATTGCAAGAGTGATATATCTCCAGTTCTCCTGTAAATAAGTCCTTAAATATTTGCCACCAAATACCAGCTGTTCTCCTCCAGATTCTAAACCTTGTGAGCCATGAATCTTAAGAGCTGTGTTATTAATTGCTTCGCAGATTTGTGGGCAGGTATCATTGGGGAATATGAACAAGTTAGATTTTGATGAGTTTTGGATTGCTTTTCATTCTGGGATGCAACTAACTGTTATTTACTGCAGTAATAGGCAAAGAAAAGGCAAAAGCTGTGTCAGTTTTTCATGCTTTAAGAGGATGTGACACAGTCTCAGCTTTTGCTGGGAGAGGCAGGAGAAGATAAGTCTTGCTTCGGAAGGGAAGAATGTCTGCCCTGCAGCCATAGAAACATTTTTCCATTTCTCTTCACCACCTGCTGAAGTGATTGATATTTGCCTGAAGGATTTGCATTTATTTGTAGTACTTTTGTTTAACTGCACCAGGATACTTTGCCAGGAAGTGGAACATTCTTCCTCCAACGGTACCTCATCTAACCATACAGGAGAAGATTATGTTATATAGGAGAGAAGCATGGGCAGGAATGTTCCTACCTCAGATTGATTATGAACTGTTCTCAAGTTTATGGGATATCAAATCCTAAGATGTTTCTACTCTGATTGAATGCCTAAAATAACATTAAACTAATTAAGTTTAGTTATCATTGAGTAATAATTATACTGCATCAGATGTCAGTCAGTCAGTAGAGAATTACTTTTTTACTTTTTTTGTTAAACTAGCATCCCAAGTATGATAAATTCAGTCACTTTGAAGAGAAGGAAACCTCTGCAACGTATAGACCAGCTACTCCAAGAAGTTGTGTGGTCTTGTGACTACATAGCTTTATGAATAGTACTGCATCTGCACACCCAGACTCTGCCTCACAGTCACAGTGAGACCATTTGCATGCTCCATGCTCACCAGTTCCTAAATGCCTGGTAGGTCCAGTGCCTCAGCCTCTCTGAGTACTATCCATAAGATAACTCTGGGAGAGACATGATAATTCTAGAACAGAAGTCAGTGTGCTTTAGGTTTGCTTTCATAAGTAATTTTCAATGATTTTTTAAATCATAAACATCCATGAATTTTTACCTTTTAGGAATCCAGATGTAATTTAAGAATATACTTAATACATGCCCAGCATCGGGAAGTAGAAGACAAACTCTGATTGCTTTCATTGAAAGAGAGAGAAAGAACATTGTAAAAGATGAGGATTTTATTTACTCTTATAATCAATTTTTCATTCTTCCTTAACTTCCACAGACAAGGAGTGTGCCATGTGACTTGGCACACTCAGACACAGAGGAAGCAATGCTGATCACGGTGATTCTGTGGTTGCTTCAAAGCATGATAAATCAGGCTGCGCCTGGAGATGGTTACAGTCTGAAGGCCTCCTGGTGATTAAAATGAGATCAATAATTTTTAAGCAAGCAATGTTTGAAAAATGGTTGAGCTGAATCTGAAATCAATTAGTATAAAATATTATACTGGGCATTTTAACACAAAAGGGGAGGGTCTATTGATAAAACTTGTTCATCAAGAATGAAATGGATTTTCAGGCTGAGCTCCGCTGACTTCAACACAGCTACAACAAATTACTCAGTCTGTCTCTGAAGAGAAAAATCAGTTACTTCAGTTTATAATGTGTAACCATTTGATAAAGAAATCCTAACTAGATATGCTAAACAGATAAAATGACAACTTCAAGGAATCTCATGGAGATGCACTTAGATGGTTGTCACATGTTTCAAACTTGACTAAACATCAGATATTAATCAAACATTAGCTCACCTTAATTTCACAGGTTAAAGATCACTCTCATGAACAATTAAGGATCCATTTTCTGCCTGCCTACCAATCCAATCATCAATCATGCTGCTTCCTCTAGATTTGAATTTTATAGGAATTACAACTCAGCAAATATAGTGTATACAGTTTGTACATGTTTATAAACCTCTGTAGCCAACATAAGAGAGACCAAAATAAAAAAATCAGTTAATTGCTAGCCACTGAATAAAAATAGGCATGAGAGATTCTGTGGAAATGATGTTGAGGATGGTCCCAAATGCATAATGCTGTTTTTGTAGCCATTTTGTGTATTTTCTGAATTCTATCTCTTTAGCCTTCCCTCTCACCCCATTGAAAATCAGAATTACATCTAGTATGTATTTTCTAAATTCCCTCTTTTATATATATTTACTGCATATTAGAATGTTCAATGTTTGTGTTTAAATTAATTTGTGATACTTATGAGAGAAGATATTTACTCTGTCTTCAAGCTCAAATTGAAGATACAACCTGATGCAACTGCCACAATTAATTGGGAAAAATTAAGATGGCTAAAAACAGTGTTTCTATTCAATGAGAATTCTGACATTTCAGAATTCCTTTTTATTTCAAATCGAAGTAATGGAAATTACTTACTTGTAGCTAAAAATATTTAATGTTTCTATAAATTTCTTCCTAGCCATACGGCAAAGTTTTCATAGCACTCTTGCATATCTTCTCACTGCAGTGTAGTGATCTGTTAGTACATTTAGGAATAGGTCTTATATCTCCATATTTATAGAGAAACTAAAGGTACTTATTTTCTTTCCACTTGACATGACAGACATCTACACCCCTGTCTAAATCCAGCTCCCAGGCTCTCTTGGATACTGCAGGCTCTCTGATACTCCAGTACAGTACAGTATAGTACAGTACAGTACAGTATTTTTTCTAACTTTTTCTGAACAATCTTTACTGGAATGTCCTGTTATTCACACCATCCCTTCCCTTTCTGTGAAGTCATTAATGTGTAATGCTGTTTCACCATCTTTTTTTTCTCCTCCATCTTTCCTAAATTATGCATGTAATTCCACCCTATTATTCCAGCCACAACTGCGAATCCTCTACAGGTCTCCGTGCTAGCTAGTTTTGCATTTTGACACAATAGTTTTGGATCCTCTGTTTTGTTGTACCAATCCAATAACTTCAGGCTGGCCACCACAAGAGGCTAATTTTTAGCCAGCAGTTTCTCACTCCATATATCAGTATTGGCACTTTCATTCCTCTGACCTTTTGATATTCCTTTCTTACTACATTATCATCATGCAGATTAAAAGAACCTTTCCCAGCTTTGTTCCCTACTTTAAAATTTAAGCTTTTATCAATCAAATTAGCCTTGACTCCAGTCCAGACCTCAAACTAATCTGTGTGTGTGTGTGTGTGTGTGTGTGTGTATGATTCTATTCCAAGGATACTTCCCAATTGCAGACGAACCCTAAGCCTTCCTATAGGGTCATCTGTTGGTCTTCACTGTCTAGTTCCATCTTCCTTCTAAAGCTTTAAAAAACAGAAGAATTCCATTCCATTTTTATTGATATTTTTATTAATCACATTTAACTGGGTTATAATTTCAGACATTTTTTCCATGTCTTCCTGCTAGCTGCCAATTGCTTCTGCAGTTGGAGCAATTTTTCCATGTTCATTCATAAGTCTTGACTACTGGAATAAAAGCATGCAAGAGTCAGAAAGACCATCCCTCCTATGTGGTTTAGATTAGCCAAACTAAAAAAAAGTATTTTAATGTCCTAAGTAAACCACTACCACTTGACAGACAAAAACACCCACGGTGTGAGGCAGTGTCAAAACCAGGAAAGCCAAAGCCCAGCTGGAGCTGAGACTGCTGAGGGGCACTGGTTGGAGCAAAGCAGATTCTGGAGATTGCTAATTGGGAAAGCAAGTTCAAGGAAAATGGGCTTCTGCTGACAGAGGCCCCTTGTGACAACAGGTGTTGACAAAAAAGCTGATGAACTCAGTACCTTTTTTCTGCCTCTGTCTCCAGAGCCAAAGCCAGGTCCTCAACTCCTGCTTGTACAGACACAACTGGGGAAGGAATTGGGCAGCCAGCAATGGAGGAGCAAGAGGTTAGAGGAGCTCTATGTATTCAGATCCACTGGGCTGAATGGGAATCACCCCAAGCTTACTGGGAGACCTGGTGGGCCTGACTGCGAGGCCACTATCAATCCACATCCTTAAAATAAAGGCAAGAAGGAAGACTTGGGAATCATAGAATCATAGGATGGTTTGGGTTGGAAGGGGTTGAGGATTGGAGGGTTGCACTCTGGATGGGCCAGTCAGCCACATCTCAGTCAATGGAAAGATCAGGGAGCAAATAATCAGCAGTAGTCAGCCCAGGAAGGCAAACCGTGCTTGACCTGCTGAGTGCCTGCTGTGATGAAATGTCTGGCCCTGTGGGCAAGGGCAGGGTGGTGGCTACAACATACCTTGGTTTGGATATGGCTTTTGACACCACCTTCCCACCCTTCCCCTCTGGAAACAGCGGAAGCATGGACTGGACAAACCACCTGTTTGGATGAACTGGAAGCTCTAAGGGTAGCAATCAATAACTCAATATTTGGTTGGTAATCACCAAAGCATTCTGGGCTCAGTACTGGCACCCATATCCAGTGCCTTCATCAACAACCTGGCTGCAGTGCAGAGCTCATTCTGAGCAGGTAACACTAAGGTTGGGGAGCAGCTGCTGGTTCAATCCAGAAGGACTCTGAAAAGCTTAAGGGTTAGACAGAGGCGTCATGATCCTCATAAGAAGTATGAAGTTCTGCCCCTGGAACTGCTGGGATTGCCCCATGTGTGGGTACAGAGTGGGAAGTGGCTGGCGAAGTTGCAATCCTGTGGGTTACAGCACACACCAGGGTGAACAGGAACCCATGGCTCTTCTGGAAGGAGGTGCATTAGAGCCACGCCAGCACATCAAAGGGAATTTGCTCATAATCTCTGCTGGGCACTGGTGAAGCCATGCCTGAAATGGTTTTGGATACCTCTGATCAAGAGAGACAGGGCAAGATTAGAGCATGTTCAGTGGAGGGCTGATAAAGTTATTGAGGAGAGGCTGAAGGCGCTGGACTTAGCTGGTAGAAAGGAAGCTATGAAGTAACATAACATTAGCCTACAAGTGTTTGAAGGATCATTTGAAAAGTGTTGGAGCCAAACTCTTCTTATCACAGCCAGCTGGTCTAACAGAGCAATTGGCACAGTTTACAACTTGGGAGGTTCAGACTGAGCTTCAGGAAATATAATCAACAAGTGAGTAGCTGTGAGTAGAACGGGTTGTCCAGAGGAGTGGAGGGATCTCTGAGGTTTTCAAGACTCAGGCAAAGCCAAGATTGACATAGTCTAGTGCTGACCTGGTCCAACTGAAAACCTTCAGAGGTACCTTTCAACCAACATTTTGATGATCTTGCAGCAGATCTCAGGTCTTCACATCTTATTAATAAAGCCTATTATTAAAATAATCTAATTATTAACTTGTTTGGTTTCATGAGTGGTGGTAAAAGATTGTCACCTAGCCTGTTTGGAGAGAGACAACTCAATATATGGGGAACACCTTGGTGAGTTACCTAACTGGGACAACACCTCTCACCAACCTACTTTATGGAGTTAGAAATGTAGCAAGAGACTTCTGCTAAGGAAAGGTATTCAAGTCACACTTCTGCTCCACATCCCTCTTTCCCTTGCCCTGGCACCCATTCGCCTTTCCAACTTCATTGACTTACATTACCACATTAAAAACTGAATATAAACTCAGCTGCTCCTTCCAACATGTCTGAAACAAATAGTAATTAGCCTCTCTCTGGCCTTCTGTTATGGAAGCAGTATCCAACTTCTTTGTTCTGTAGGAAATTATTTGATATACATAGACATATGCTGTGGTGAACTGTATTGATTCCATAACACCTCAGCTTAGTAGATTCCCACACTGATAACACCACCAAGAGAAATTGTTTTTACTTTTTTTTGGGGGGAACAGTAACCTGCTTTTCTTCTATTTAGAACTGTGAATCTTTTACCCCCCTACTCTCAGAGGGTAGTATAGATCCATATATGCCATACATCTGAATCCTTTCTTGTATTGTGGATTTGATCTTGGGTCCAGCATTCAAAGTTTCAGTGGAGAAATGGTAGTACCTGATGTATCCAAACGAGAGAAGCAGAGCAGCCATACGTGGAGAAATAAAAACTAGAATGTATCTGATGGAATACACCTAATCCACCTACCTGGAAGATAAAATAATGTAACTATATAGAAGTTTTACAGAGCTGCATTTAGATATTTGTCATACATGTCAAAACTTGAGTAAATATATGACATGAATCAAACATTAACTTACCTTAATTGCAAAGGTTAAGGTTCACTGTCACATACAACTAAGGATGAGGTTTTTTCCTCCCTGCAAATCCTGAAATTCATGGAATGTGCTGCTTCTTCTAGATTTGAATTATGTAAGTTACAACAGCATAGAGCTGGCTGATGTCATTGTGAGGTCACCCTCACTAATTTCTGAAAAGTGCCAGCGATCATGGGAGGTTCCTAGGAACTGGGAAAAAAACCAAATGTCATTGCTTTCTTCAGGAAGGGCAAAAAGGAGGATCCAAGAACCTACAGGGCAGCCAGTCTCACCTCAGACCCTGGGAAAGTGATGTGAATGATTTCCAAACATATGAAGGAGAACAAGGTGTTGGGGAGTAGTGAGGATTGATTTACAAAATGGAGATTATGCCTCCCTGTGATGAGGTCATATAAGTGACCTGGTGGAGGAAGGGAGAGCAGTGGGTGTTATCTATGTTGACTTTCAAAACTGTCTCTCATAACATCCTTGTAGAGAAACTGATAAAATGTGTACAAAATCAATGGACAGTGGGGTGGATTGAAAACTGACTGAACTGCCGGACTCAAAGGGCATGAGCTCAGGTTCGAGGTCAGTCACTTGTGGTGTAACCCTGGAGTTATGTAGTATTAACATCTTCATTAATGGCCTGGATGATGAGACAGACTGCACCCTTTGCAGATGACACAAAACTGGGAGGAGTAGGTGAAACATCAGATGAGTGTGCTGCCTTTCAAAGGGACTCTGACAGTCTGCAGAAATGAGTCAACAGAATCCTTATAAAGTTCAAGAAAGGAAAGTGCCGAGTTCTGCACCTGGGGAGAAAAAGTGAAGTACCTGAGGATGGACTGAAACACTATGTCTGATCTCCTTTTTTCTTTTCTTGAGGTCCAAGCAGTAGAAATGTCCTTTGACCTGCCCTTGTCTCATGCAGTACCTGATCCAGTAGTTCAGTAAAAGCTGGTGCTGTTTGAACCACTGGTGACTGTTGTTCCTATTCGCCTGCCTGTGACAGTGGGTATTTGGCCATGGAAGGGCTCTTCAACTTCTGACACTTAGAAGATCAAGCTGAAGACTCTTTTGTCTTAAATATTGCAGACAGAAAACTCTGACTTTAGGGGTTACTGACACTAAGGCGGTGATAAATAAATAGGGCTTTTGATTATATCATAGAATAGTTTGAATTAGAAGGGAACTTTAAGATAATCTAGTTCATCCCTCCCTACAATAAGCAGAGACGTCCTCAGCTAGACCAGGTTGCTCAGAGCCCTGTTCAACCTGACCTGGAATGTTTCCAGGGATGGAGTGTCCACCACCTCTCTGGGCAAACTGTTCCAGTGTTTCACCACTCCCATTGTAAAAAACTTCTGCTTTATAACTCGTTTAAAACTAAATTCTTTCACTTTAGAACCATCATCCCTTGTCCAGAAAGTGTGCCCAGAGCCTTCTCTTCTCCAGGCTGAACAGCCTGAACTCTCTCAACCTTTATTTATAAGGAGAGGTGCTTCAGCCCTGGGATTATAGTCATGGCCCTCCCATGGACTTGCTCCAACAGGTCGATGTCTTTCCTGTGCTGAGGACCCCAGAGCTGGATGCAGCACTCCAGGTGGGGTCTCACAAGAACAGAGAAGGGGGGAAAAATTCTCTCCCTAACTGTTCTGCCCACACTGCTTTTGGATTCAGCCCAGGACATGGTTGTTTTTTTGAGCTGCGAGTTGCACATTGCCCATTTGCATCCAGCTTTCCATCCACAAGTATCCTCAAGTCCTTCTCAGCAGGACTACTCTCAATCTGTTCATCCCCCAGCCTGTGTTGACACTGGAGATTGCTTCAGCCGAGGTGCAGCCCCTTGCATTCGATCTTGTTAAACCTCATGAGATTCCCATGGGTCACTCCTTGAGCTCGTCCAGGTCCCTCTGGATGGCATCCCATCCTTCAGGTGTGGCAACCACAGCACTCAGCTTGGTGTCATCTGCAAACTTGCTGAGGGTGCACTTGACCCCACTATGTCATCGATGTAGACATTATACAGCACTGGTCCCAGTACAGACCCTGAGGGACAGCCCTGAAAACTGTTCTCCGTCTGGGCACTGAGCCACTGAACGCTGCCCTCTAGACATGACCCTCCGACCAGTTTCTCATCCACCAAACAGTCCACCCATCCAATCCAGATAGACACAGAAAGGGAGTTTAAAATGGAGCTGGGACAGACAGAGCCTCAGAATAGCAACAATTAAATTATGCCACTTATTGTTGCACTTATTTCCTCAGAAAGCACCTCCCTAGAAGAAAGGCTGCAAGCTAATTAAATAAAAGGATGAACAAGTTATCCTACAGAATGAACACTCAGACTGATTATAGGCTCAAGAAAAATACTTTGTTTAAACATATGAACTTAGAAATAACTCCAGAACCTCACAGCTCAAGCAAGTACACCTTTGAAAGTCCTTCTGGTATGAGAAATACGTCCTACCCTCTATACCAGAATTTACTTTTCTGAGCTGAGATTCAGTAGATATAAATCACACCTCTGAAGCTTAGCTCTAAGATTCCCAAACACTTTCAGGTCTATCTATCTGTGGTTATGACAGTAACCAGTACTGTGTATGTAGTCTGTGGTGCAGTTTTCAATAGAGATACAGGCACTTCTAATTGCACTGGAGATAAAAGCTAGTTTAAAAAGTCAATGCAAAAAAGAGAACCTCTACATTTTTTATGCAATCCTTCCCAATTGTATTTTTCCATTTCTGCTCAGTCAATCGCTCAGTTACCTTCTCTAACAGGGAGATGAGTCAGGAGTTCTCGGATCCTTGGAGTCAAGTTCTAATCTTGTGATTCAGATCAAGTGTTTCAACAGCTCAGCAGCAGACAAAAAATCATCCACCAGATGCCTGGTTTGGACTGCAGTGAAGAACCCTATTATGCTGACACTGACTCCAAAGCACTGTGCCCATTTTGGGGCTCCCCAACATGAGAAAAATGAGCAGCAGATGACTAAAAAGATTCCTGAAGGAACTGGAGCACATGATACTGGGGAGAGATGCATACACCTGGATTTGCTCAGCCTGGAGAAAAGAATAATGAGGGGAAATCTTACTCTTGTCTGCAACTACGTAATTGAGGTGGAGGGGAAGAGAGAGCCAGACTCTTCTTGGTTGCACATCGTGGGTGAGCAAGAGGCAGTGGACACAACCCAGGGCACAGGACATTCCAATGAGATGCAAGGATGTTACTTGTTTTCAAACTCTGGAACAGATTTCCCAGAGAGGCCGTGGAACTTCCAACCTTGAAAATACTAAAAAAGCCATGAGCAACCTGCTCTAACTGGACCTGCCTTGCACAGAATGTTGGACTTGCAACCCCCAGGGGTCCCTTCCAACCTATGCAATTCTGTGAGTCAAACAGCTGCTTGAGGGCAGGATTTCCTCAAAGCCTCCAGGGGCTATACCAGCTTACAGCAGTATCTGTAGCTCCACTGCTCTTCTCACCTCCCAGTGCATTTTTTCTTCAGCTTGGCTGGCACTAATGCAAATGGAACAGTGAAGTGACCCAGATTAAAATGAGGTTTAGAAAAAACCAAACCAAACCAAACCAACAAACAAAAAGAAACCCCAAAAAACCCCAAACCAAACAACCTCCCCTCCCCCCCCCAAAAAACTCCAGAAAAACCAAACCAGCAAGTTTTCTTAAGTAACTAAACAACTAAACTGCCCTGAGATGGTTCAGGCTGTGCTGCCCAAAATGTTGTATAAAACACACTGTGGCAGAGGTTCAAAACGAGTATTTAGGGAAAGACCTCAAGATCACTTATCCAAAAATATTGTCTGCCAGTGATCACTGTTACATTTTTTACTATTTCAGAAATTCTCCTGTTTTAATAAATGTTAGTTTTATCTTTTTCTGTCATTTTTTCTAATGAAGCATTATTCTGCCAACACAACCATAAAGAAATAGAGTAACACAAATACTGACTTCCTAAAGTGGTCAGTACCAACTCTATACTAATAAACATAAAACTAACTTCAGTACCATTAAGGGACTAATTTCACAAAATTACAGTGTGGAAATTTGTTGCAAAGATTCCCAGGCTACCACTAATTCAGTTTAGCCCGAGACAAAAAGGTTTCTGCAGCTTCTGATTTCTTCTTATTGAATAATAAATAGTACAATATAATATATGCTGAAGAGATCATATGGATGTAGTACTTCAGCTGTGCAAACTAGGTGCATTCATTATTGTTACAGTGAGAAATATTAAAAAACACATAAACAGGCAGGAGCTCCTAGTCTGAATTTGATTGATAGATCTCCACTGGATCTCATTTTCTCTTCACACACTGTGTTCTTCTGTTTGCTCTGAGGATCAGTGATAAATATGAAATTATCATGAAAGTTTAAATTTTGTTTGGGGAATGCTCAGTGATTTACAACTTGTCCTCTTTAGGCATGCATGCATCAAAACAAATCCCCCAAACCTGTTCAAGAGTAAATAATATTTTGAAAACCATTAATAAGGAAATTACCTGTTTTAAGGAAGGCTTGGGTATCAAAGAAAGAATCTATTAGTGTCATACTCTCCTCCCTTCCCCCTGTTATTATTGTAATTGATTTACATGTCAATCTACACAAGTAATCAGAAACACTCCTGCTGTCTTCTCAATATAAAGTTATTGGCTTCTTGGCACTCAAGCTGTTTCCTCTAAATGCCTCCCCATGTCCTACATAAGACACACATCTTCAGTGTTTTTTGATTCTCCAACATCTGCCTATATAACTATTGATAGGCTAACCTAAACTGCCTATAGACCCACATAATCAGTACTGGCTGTATTATGTTCTCTCTTTGTAACCATACAATATTTTCTGTATTATCCTATACTAAATATTACAGTTAACCTAGACTTTTGTAGTCCTAAACAGTAGCTTTACATCAGTTTAGTTTAAAACCTTTCCTGAAGCCTGAGATCACTCTTTCTACATTTGTGGACAAAGCATACACCTGGAAATACGATAAAACCAATTCAAACTGGGGAGAGGAGGGGCAGAGAAGGGAGTTGTTGAGGATTAAAGCATAATTTAACACAGAGAAGCAGGAGCTAATACCGGCTTTTTCCACTTTCCAGCAACTGTTTCAGTAGTCGGTGCCAGGATAACAATACACCAGTAACAGTATTTGTTCCACTTACAGGTGGCACACTCACACTTTTAATGAAACAGTCCCTAGGCTGTTGCACATTTCCAACACCTTTGTGAAATCGGTGCCCTGTTTTGGGAAGAGGTTTCTGCTCCCTTGCCCATACTCTGGTTAACAGCAGCAAACCAGATACATTACTAGGCTGGAAGTGGTATAAGGTGCTATTAAGGGGATGCAGCTGACAACCACAGTGAGATACAGGTGCCCATTCCTTCCGAGCCAGTCACTCAAGAGGAATACAGTAAGACTGGACAACACATCAGTGAGTCTTAGGGCATCTTTTAAGATGTTTTCAACTAACAGGGCTGCCAGAATCAGATCTGAAAATCCATCTCTGTATATTCCATCACACAGTTACTTAGCACTGGCTACTTCTGCCATTTTCAGCAAAGCTTATGATCTAGCTGCATATTGTTACTTGTTCAAGACACAAAGGTCCATTTGTCAGAGCTGCTGCAAGACTCCTTCTGGTCAGCCACCTGCTGCAACAGCTCATTATTAACATCCCAATGTATTCCAGAGCAACCTGCAAGGCAAGTTGGGATAGTCACTGTCCAGTGGGTAAAAAGGCAGCAAAGTCTTCCACACCTTTTCGGGGTCTTGGGCTTCTTGCCAAGTCTTCAAGACTACAGCTTTAACCACTGTAGTTTCTCTACACATCTTCATGAGCAGGGAGGATCTTCCAACCAGGTCAGGCAGCAAAAGACTAAAATTCTTCTCAGAAACCTCACTAATGCTCCTTTCCCCACCCCCCACTACTGTTTGCTACAGTTAGTTTCAAAGTCTTTCAAGTCAGAAGCTGTTTCCTCAAGCCCTGTGCAGCCTTTCCTCTCTAAGCACAGATAAACACAGTCCCTGTAGTGTCCTGTCACTGTCTTGAGGACTGTCACAAGGCTGAATCCTTCCTGACAGCCAGCGCCACCGACAGTGGAATGTATGAGTTCTGGGTGTCCCACGGGGATCCCCCAGTATTTCTGCTGCTCTTTGCTGTACTGACTCCAGCTGGCAACAGCAGTATCCATCGTGTTGCTGCCAGTGCCTGACGTGCACCTAAGACCATATTTCAATCAGCTGCTTCTTTAGAAAGGTGACCTACTTTGAAAACCCTAAAAAAAATCTCAAGTATTTCTATTGCTGGCAATACTTATTTCATACATGGGCACCTCAGAGTCCCTGAAAGCCAGGACTAGAAACTCTTCCTACCGAGATGCTGAGGCACCCTGCTTGCTCCTGTATGTCAAGGTCTGTTTGGTTTTTTGCTTGTCTGCTTCTTCCAGAGGCCAAGCACGCAAAGGCATTTAGCTGATCATCTTCCTCAACTTGGAATAAAATTCTCTAATTTAACCATAAAGAACAGGGCTGATTAAGGAATACAGGTGCTGGTGACAGAAGGGACTCCTACACCATCACAGCCTAGACACACAGTGACAAGCCACCCACTTTTGCAAGAGGGAAAAAGGAGTACCTACAAAACACAGCGAGAGGGCTTCAAAAGAGAATTTACTGCTAAGCAAGTGATGCAGTAAGAGGCCCCAAGTCTCTGTCAGCTTCTGCCGAAGCTTTCCTTCCTTGAGCTGGCAGCCTGGATATAAATAAAACTGCTGTGCAAGTGTCCTCTCTACAGACACAGAAAACCCATGAAGAACAGCTCATAGGTCAGACAACACAGTCTCATCCGTGCATTTTTTGAAAATATTTTTTGTCCCGCTAAACTAGTTGCAACTACTAAATGAAGGTACTCAATTTTCAGTTTGCCTCTTTATTTGGTTGTGATTGCATTTTATAATCACAATGTTGAGCTCTGCCATGAAACCTGATGGGCATGATAAGAGCACAAGCTATAACCTGAATTAATCAATGGAAATGCTGACTCTTGCTTGCTGTGATTAAAAACATAATGAAGCCAAGGCATTCTCCCTTACTACTTCTCTCTCTTTCTCCAAAAGGAAAGGCGATCATTGCCTGAGAAGTAAATTCTGAAGACTCATTTTTGCAACAAAATGAGAAATCATTGCCAACAGCTACCTGCAGAAAAGCCAGCCATGGGCCTCCAGTTTGAAGGGACAAATAAAGCTGCACTCACACTACTGCAAAATTATTTCAGATAATACTTCCCTCTTCCCACACATCTTCCCAAAAGCTACACTTAAGTCTTCTTCTCTATGAAGCAGTCAACCTGCCTATAGGATACCACAGTGTCCACAGATGAAAAGCTAGGTTTGAGTATAACTCAAGTCCCTTGATATTCAGTAACAGCAAATAATTATGGATTAGATTGGAGCTTGTTCAACAGCAGGAACAGCCGACACCCCAGTTCACCTGAAAGCAGGACTTACCTTATGGCCAGAGGGCCTCAGGGAGCAGCAGTCCCAGCATTATTTCAAACCCAAAGATGCCACCAGTCCTACCAGTTTGTCATGAAGAACCCGCTTCAGAGTGTGACCAGACACCACACGGAGCAACCTGCCAGCCTTGGTCATCAGCTCACTGGATATCACCCAGAGGACAGAGTAACCCTTGTGCCAGCCTGACCTCTGCAGGTTATATCTGTACCCCAATTTAAGAGTGTGTGTGTATAATATGGTACCATATATGAGACATATGGCATGTATCACACATCTGTATGGCACTAGCACACAGTACTACGGATGTGCATGCTGGCACATGCAGAGCACAGTCATGACACAACCTATCAGCAGTAACAAATAAATGGCACAGAGCTCTGCAGTCATGGGTTACCAGCTCCTCCTCTTGAGAAGGGAATGAGAGGTTGTTTCTCATATGATTTTTTTCAGTTGCTGTGTCTGGACTGTATCTGCTAAGGATTAGGGTGGAAAAGCATTAGGGCTGTCCAAGCAAATGCACAGCTGCCCCTATTGTAAGGTGAACTGACAAGATTTGGAACAATGGACAAAAGTAATTTTTCAAAATGTCAATCACAGAGAAAACCTCAAAGTGGAAAACAGAGAACACAAAGTTTATATTTTAGTTGTGGGAGATAAATTTTTGAATCCCTGCTTTCAATTTTGCCCTCTAGGTAAGAAGCCAGCAGCAGTTCCCACAGTTAAACAAGAATTATTAAAAATTTATCTAGGAAATACTTTTACAGATGGTGTACTTTTCATAGCTTTAGAGTCAGCAACCTTGCAATCCTCTAGCTGGCAGCTGCTGTTTTACCACTGTTCTCTGCATGGAGACGTGGGAAAGAGCTTCTTGTGCAAGCTGTTTTTCCAACCCCAAAGCAAAAAAGGCAAGAGGGATGATATAAAGCTGCCTCGATTGGACTGTGAAGGGAGCTTTAGCAGAGGACGGAGAAACAAGGTGACCAAGGGCACTCAAGAAGGCAATACAGCCCAGCTTATGAGTAGAAACCTAACAGTGTTAAGCTGGTGCACTAATAAGAAATTAATAGTTAAATAAGAAATTTCCTTAAAATCTGCAGTTTAGGATGAGCCAGACATGAACCTGGGAGCAATAAAGACTGGAAGGAACCTCAGGATAAACCACAACCGATGTCTGACAGGAACAGTTTCATCTTTGACCCACAGCTGAAGTCTGTGTTATACTGGAGAACTATAGACTCCTGACAGCAGCAGTGTGTGCGTGTGTTTCCCCTTACCACTGACCATGCATTTACATTTCACATACAGAAGATCAGCTTTGGCAAGTACAGCTCCCATAATATCTGAATCTTCAGTATACATTCCCTGCAATTCAATCACTAACCTTCCTGCTAGTACAACTGAAAGGACAGACACCTTCTGCACTTGGATCTCAAGAACTTCAAGAGCTTTTAATCATTTTCAGAGCTGCTTATAGCCTTCTGAATTCAGTGAGGAAACCAATGAGCTTGGGAGTGGTTTATAAGCCTTATTCTGAAACATTACACCATTTATGTTCCTTCACAATTGAACCTTACAGGCATACAAAGACAGTAAATGGATACACTTAAGATCAGTCGAGTAAGAATGCTGTACTGGTAGTATCTTTCCCTCAATATTTAGCAAGTTTTTACAACAAATACTTAAAATCCATGAAGTATTTGGCAAAATTACTTAATACTAAGACAACGTTATTCCTAGAGTAGAGTACCTGATCCATGTAAGGAAAAGAGACGCTGTAATGAAAGTAAAAAGTAAAAGAAAATACATTTTTACAAAAGCTCTGGATGTTTAAGTCTCCTTAAAAAACATGTAAAGCAAAGAAGCCACTCCGTATTTAAAGCCATTTTGTTTTTATCTATTGGGGTAGTCACTTTACATCATACCAAAAAGACTGTATAAGGAATACAAGTGTCAAGAATCAGATCTTTATGGCACAAAAGGAATTTTTCCATTAACCTGCTTTCAGAGTTGTTAAATACATTATTGAAAACAAAGACACTAAGGCTACCACAAAATAATATTTGCATGATGACGTTAGTCTTTATTCAGTTTCTCAACTGACTCCTCCCGTCTGAAGGTGGACAAGAATCTTTCCAGTAGTTTGTTTCAATGCTTTATTCTGGGTGAAAAGATTCTTTCTACTTTTGACACAAATTTATTTTCTTATTTATACTGTTACTCAAAGTTCACAACAGCTTTTATGTTGCACCTTACAATGTATGGAATTTCAGATTAAAATAAAACTCTACTCTTAACATAACCTTTTATATAATGTAAAAATATTCTACATGTTTAACATATCAAGAATGTTAAGCATTTACTTTGGGGAAAACCTATTTTATGCATTTTTCAGTACAAACCCAACTGTGAAGGTTTTGCATTCGTGTCTCCCTGTTCAGTCGGGTGCCGCCCAGTGTTCATCGTCTGCAGGTGCAGCTCGGCCACTGCACCAACCGCAGTTTCCAAAAAAATTGCAAATTTGAGATGCTGCTCACTTTTCATCTTTACTCCTCTCCCACCCCTCCCTTCACTATGGAAAATTTACATCTTTGAAATAATGAGTGTTTTTAGTTATCAAAATCAGTATAAAAATAGCAGCATGCTACTAGATGCGAAAAGCAGATTTATCACGCATTGTGAGTTTAAATGCAGATTTCTGCCTTCCTCTTACATTATCAAAATCTTTTTTAAAGTTAACATCAAGGCAAGGGGTATAAGGACAGACACTGCATAGTATGATTTGATACTACTCTGAACTGGGTTATTTGCCTTTAATCAAAATCCATGATAATTACAGGGTAAACAATTTTTATTTCAAAATACAAGTTAACTGGAACTGTAGTGATGAAAGCAGAAGAGGGAAAAATGCAGTCTTTTACAGCCCATGTCACTGTATCTCACTTACATCCAGAGATAAAAGTTCTAATTGGTGAAGAGACAAAATATTTGTGGCATGTCATTGAACCTTTGTGATAATCCAGCATTATCCATTTCTAAAGAAATATAAATACTTTAAAACAAACATTGAAAATAAATCCTTTTGATGTAACAAACTACACTCTTTACCGAGAATTTTCAGTCTTCTTAAAAGTAAGGGACTTCACCCAAAAAATAATCGAAGTATCAATGTAGAACAATCCTTGGAGGAAAAAGTCGGAATGTAAACCTCTGTTCCAAATTAGATCTGAAAAGCAAAACCATCACACCATGTAATTCATCTAAGCATATTTTTTATCAAGACTCTTTTTTAAGTCACTTTTACAGTTCAACAGGAGACTTCCTGAACTTAGCACAGTCCTGGTTTTGCCTCAGATCATACCCTGTTTTCTTAATATGTGAACAATTACTCCCTGCTTTTGTCCCCACCAGCCCTGTGACAATGCTATGGTCATGCAATGGTGAGCAATTCTGCAGAACTGTGGTATCTGCAATACAATTATACATCAACAGAACAGACATAAATTCACCCATGATTCTCAAAAGCGAAAATAAAATCAAGTTTGAGAGTCACTTCCCTAAGTAGTGACTTTCTAATCATTCTTCTGACATAAAGAACAAAGGAAAGGCTCCACTGAGTTCTTCCTGTTAACAAAGACCTTGGAAGCTGCACTTCATTCCAGATACATGACGGTGATCCTCAGAGAGGTTATTCACATATTTTATGTCTTTTACTTTCTTAAAGCATAATACTAATATTTCATTGAAGAGCTGACAAAAGCTTAAAAACAATCACAGATGCTCACTTAACCCCACACACAGATCCATTAGTTTGCAAATTTGTCCTACAGCTACTTATCTCTTTGATGTCTTACAATAGCCTCATTAATAAAAGCATGCAGTACTAGTTCTTCTAGCTTCAATGAGCTAAATCTTCAGTAAGCTCAACCACTGACAAGCCCAAAGCGCAATTTTCAAAAGTCTGAAGAAAAATTCCTCAACATTTTGATATTTTTAAAATACTTGATCTAATGAATCATATATTGAGAACCTCAAAAAACTCAGAATAATGTAAGTATTTAAAAAGAATTAGTCATATTATCAACTCAGAGAGAGAGGACTAAAAAGATGAAGAATTAAAACATAATAGTATACTTAGAACAGTCTATCCAATTAAGTTAACTCACTGGCTCAGTAAGTTACTACGTATCCTCTCAGCCAGCTGACCCTGCACACATTAATCTCTCAGCTGTAAATTAAAGTGCACCAAACTTAGAGAACATCGCACAGCAGATTCTACTTCTCTAATTTATTATAAAATTTGAGTTGTAACAATTTTACTACCATAATTTCAGAGTGTGCACAACCAATTACTACAGTTTAGTGGTAAGCCACACAAGTGACTGTGACAGTCAAGATTATGGTTAACTTTAGAAAACTATTAAGATGCAGCCTTTTGTAGTTTTTATGTAAACAAGAACAGAGACCTAAAGCCTTTGTTTTTTAAAAAGCAAATCCCTTAATTATTTCTGCAGATCTGATTAGACAGTGAGGCTGTTAACCCTAGAGAGGAATTGGGGGAGTCAAACGACTGATTTTCTTTTTTTTGAGCACCTTCAGACTGCTCTCCATGTGTGTTTGAGCAGCATGACACCAAGTGTACCATGTGCTTAGAGGTCAGCTCGGGAATGACGGTAGGACAGGAGAGAGGACAGAAAGCTGGCACATGCATGCACCACACCACTTCCTGAGGCAGTCCCTGAGGAGCAAAGCTATCCTGAACACCCATGTGTAGAACTAACAACAACAGCTTACTGCCAAAGATGACAGCTTCAAGCATATGACAAAAATACACATTTACTACTTACATCATCAATATCTTCATCATCATCTCCAATATCATCAAACTGGATTTCATCATCATCTCCAGGACCAAATGTGTCTGTTTCATTGATTTTAGCTATGAAGGAATTTAGAGAAGTTAAGAAGTGCACTCACACTGTGCCAAGACAGACTGAGTATTCTTGGGCAACATGAACTTCCAATTTGAAGTGAAAAGATTCTTACCATGTTCTGGAAGCTCCCCATATGCTTTCAGGCTTCTGGCTTCATCTGCATTGTATTTTAGAATAACATCAGCCTTGTTATCCTAAACAAGAATTTATTAGAATGTATTAGTCATCTCTGACTAATGCCATTAGTCTGACTAATAGAAAAATGAAACTATTAACCTCAGCAGACTGTATTATTTACAACTGTATTATTTACAGAGGATTAACACCTACAGTATTTATAGAAGAACATCTTGTTTTTCCTTCCCCTCCAGTTCTTTTAAATGTGAAGTTAACACATTGGAATATTTCCATTTTTTCTGGGTTATAATTTAATTATCTCCAGTTACAAGTAATTTACAGATTCATAGAATGGTTTGGATTGGAAGGGACCTTAAAGATCATCTACTTCCAACCCCCCTGCCGTGGGCAGGGACACCTTCCACTAGACCAGGGTGCTCAATGCCCCATCCAGTCTGGTGTCAAACACTGCGAGGCGGGGCATCCACAACTTCCCTGGGCAACAAGACAAAGACAATTTGAGACAAATGGGAAATGTTGAGAATTCAACAACTTGACAAGTTCAGTTTCATGCCTTTGAAATTAACCTTTCTTCAGACAATACACACAGTGAGGTGTTTGGTGGTCAATCAGGAAGTGTCAAAACAAAAAAATTCCTAGTTTTAAGTACTCTAATATATACAGTAAATGACAGTATCTTAAATGTTTTACAACCCTAATGCATATTTCAGAAGCAGAATCTATCTTCAACAACTGCTGACACAACACTAACATTCATGAAAGGCATTCACCTAATGAAAACTTGACAAATCTTTCCCCTTACCATTTATGTTACATAAAGTTACGCTACTCCGTTTTTGGAAATTTAAGTACAAACTAATTAGTGATTAATTTGCCTCTTAAGGTAAAAGCCTAAACATCAAGGATCCAAAATTCTGATTACCAAAAATTCTAATTATCACAATAAAATGTTTGGTACTTGACTCAATCTCTCTTTATACCACAGGATCCAAGCACCAAACAGCTACATCTGGAAAAAAAAGGTCAAGCTTGATGACAATAAGCACCTTCACTCACAAAGTCTCAGGATGCAATTTAGAAGAACAAGTTGAACCAGAATTTGTCTACTCATTACAATCTTCCTGTAATACAAGGAAACTAAAAATCGTGATCTAGCATAACTAAATAAAAATGCAAAGTTAGACAGGGATTTCCTCACAATACCTGCTGCAATTTAACAGTAAATAAAGCTACTTGTAAGATCTCCTTATAATGGCATATTACACTGAATTTTTACCTGGTAGTCTCTTAAGCCAATCAATATAATATCAGATGTATTTATCCAGACCTAAAGGAGAAAACATATGTTACAGAAACTCAACTTCTGTTGTATAACACAAGAACCAAACAGCACATTTAGATTTATGGAGAGACATGAAACATTTCACTACAGCCACCACCTTCATTTTCTAACCAGTAAGCTGGAAATATCCAATTTAATATTTTAACAGCAAATCCAAGGTCCTAAATACTCATAGTTACATCATTTTTATGTGTTATGGAGCTATTACAGGATAACTTCTTTGATTCTAGCCAACAGGGAGGTTATTAAGCCTTAACTTCTGAGAAAACAGAAACAATGCATCAAGGCACCACTCGTGAACTCTGTGAACTGAGCTCCTCAAGGGCAAAAATTAAAGAAAAACCTGATGAAGGGGGTGATGGACAAGAACAGTGAAGAGCACAAGAAAATGAACAGAGTTGTTTCTAGAAACTGTTAACCGGAAATCTGCAAAACAGAATATGCTTTTAAATGCACAGAGTGGTTCTATCCCACATCTGCTTGGTTTTTTTGGAGACTGAACTAATTTCAGTTGGAATTTCCTTTCTTTTAGACATGAGGAATAGGTAAGTACTGCTTTCTGTAGCAAGAAATTAATTCTGCAGCACTTAGTGTTTATTTATGCACATTCTCCACTACCTTCAACAGTTTCTTGCAGGCAGCTATAGCACTGGTTACACTGATCCCACGACATGCGCATTCACTGTTCTCCAAAAAATGGAACAATCCAGAATGAAGACAGTGAATGTCTGTTTTCATTGGCAACAGACTGCCTGAGGGACCTCCTCCTTACCATACACCAGCAGAGGACAGGAAGATGTAACACCTGACAAGGCCCAGAGGGGATACCATCTGAAGATGGCAAAGTTAAGAATGCAGACACATACACCTGACATCCCTGAAGGTACAAATTTTTGCAGGCTAGCTTTCAACAGAAATATTTTGGGAACTGATGAAGTGGACAACGAAATGATGGCAAGTATATTTTCTAAATAGTCACCAAGTTCCCCATCTGCAATTAGGAAGATTTTTATTATTTTATATACGTATAATTTTCTAGAATTTGAAAAGCTACTATTTCATAAGCAGCCAAAAAAAACTTCCCCTGAAATATACACACTGAAAGGCAGCCCTTCAACTGTGAGCTTCACCCAAAAGCCAAAGATTGCCTATTCTTGTACCAGCAATGGAAACAGAAGGACAGACTAGTTTATTATCAAAAACACAACTTAAGATACTAAGTGCAGTAGAAATATTCATTTTTGTAACAAGCTACATATAACTTACATATAATGTAAATTTTTACATTACAGATCATGCATAATGCCACTGCTTCCTATTGCAATGCTTCAGAATTACCTTTTTTCTTAGCTTCCCTC
Organism: Dicrurus megarhynchus; assembly: GCA_013399195.1. NCBI lineage: Eukaryota > Metazoa > Chordata > Aves > Passeriformes > Dicruridae > Dicrurus > Dicrurus megarhynchus. The sequence goes on along the minus strand of VXAD01008922.1, from coordinate 278,759 downwards.
TAATATGACATAACCTCTTCACACCATCAAAACATAATGCCTCCAGTCTTCCATTGCCTAACATCTTGATCACCTGGGCATATTCTGAAAGAGATGGTAACATACAGAAACACAGAATCATTTCGGTTGGAAAAGATCTTTAGGATCAAAAAGTCCAACCATTAACCCAGCATGGTTAAGTCCACCACTAAGCCATGTCCCAAAGCACCACAGAGCAAAACTTTTGAACAAATCCAGCTTCAAGAAACAACCAATTAACTTTTCCACTGTAACCCAAATTTGCTGTAACATTTTATCAAACGTGAACTGCTGAGAGGAGCTTCGAGCACCCACACAGGCTGCTGAATGTATCACAGTTTTGTATCACTGTTGATCTTAACATTTTCAAATACTGCTCCTTCTTGGTTGCATCCACCCTTTTGTTCCCTCTGAAATGCTTACTACAGAAGACCTCAGAGCTATTGAGTCACACTCGGAGTCTGAAAGTTTATGACAGCATTACAGCACCTGTCCTAAAGGACAACATCTCAATGTCACTGAGGGAGGAGAAAGCTGCATGCCCTGTATAACCACCCACTGAGACTCTGAATCCCTCCTGCAGAGGCTCTGTGGAAATCACCCCACAGTCCTTGACAGGACGTAACCTGGTGTTACCAGACACTGTCTGAAAGGCAACTAGCAGACTTCAGCTGAAGTCTATGAAGCATCTCCCCAACACCTGCCCTCAATCTCTTCACCTTGTATTTCATCTTCTCCCTCACCAAGCTGCAGAAATCACATACTGGAGAACTTCACAAAAGTTAGATACTCCAATGAACCACGAGACTGTTCATAACTAAGAATAATGTTTCATTAAATAGACTTTGTTGGGAGATGTAAAGCATCTGAAGTTTCAGATGTGCATAAAAATAAACTCCTTTTCTGCTTACAATCAACACAGAATACCAGAAATTAGTTCAGTGGCACTTCTACAGGGATTTAAATCAGTACTTTTCCCATATTTCTAACAAACCAACTGATTAATTGGTTACTCGCATTATGTGAGCAAGCACCAGAGTGTGACACACAAGACAGGGCGAGGTGAAAGGGAGGAGAGCTCACTGTCACCAAGGGCAGGGCAGATGGGAATCCCAGTCATCATCCCCTGGCTGAACTCTCTTGTGCCTTACTTCACCTGACAACATCCCACCTACTGCTCCTGTTTTAATAACTGTTAGACTTCCAGCCCAGGAGCCAACTGAACCAAACTATCAGGAGACAGGACAGTGAGATGAGCTGCTCTGCCATGTCAATGACTTTGGGGAGTTCAGCGAAGGATCCAAGAAAAGTTAGAGTCAGTATAAAACAGAAAGTGGGACTGTGCATCCCAGGGACAATTACTGGCAAGACTGAACCACATCTGCTAAGCCAGCTGCTCACAGACCCTCACACAAAGCTATCAAGGGGTTTCTAGGGAATGTTTAAGTGTTGTTTTACACAGAACATTGCAGTAAGGTCAAGGAGAGGAAAACTTCATTCTTAAGTGGTGAAGCTATTGAAAATTTCTCTTTTCCTGCTGTCTTTCTCTTACACTCAGTATGTCATTTGGCATTCAAACATAACCCCAATAAGAATACCTCTCTCTATTCTGTCATGTACAGTACGTGACTGAAAACAATGACACTGCCATACTACAGTTAAAAACTCACCTTGCCCATCTTCTTTGAACACCAGTTCTCTTTTCTCTGATTCATTCTCATTCTTACCTCGTCGCCTGTTTTTACCTCCTTTGCCTATATTAAAAGTAGGAGAAGTAAAAAGCATGTGTTACTGTCTCAAGACACAGTGAGTGAAAAAATCAGACTTATGGAGATTTTTATGCTTGTACGCTATACAGCTATTTCAAGTATCCTACCCAAATCTAGATTTTTTTTGCTTACTTTTAAGTCTAAATTTTTAGCTGAGTAGTATCAAAGTAATTAAACAGTAGAGTCTCCACTGTGTAAGATGTCCTAGTTGCTTTGGAGTGACAGCAGCCTTCAAAAAGGATTTTCACAAGATGGCCATTTTCAGTTTCTGTGATTCCTGCTACCAAATACCTCATAAATAATGGTGGGATAGCCTGATGCACGTAATCATCAAGAGCAGATGAATAAGTTCAGTTACTGTGGTGCTGAAATCCCTGAAATACTCAAGGGGAAGCGTACGCTCCAAATGAAGCTGCCCTTTTTAAAATGCACACACGTGGCAACACGATAAGATGCTCTTCACGAAAAGCTTAAGAGCAGCTCATACCTGCCCCGCTGTTAAAATCTGCTGCTCCCTTCTCCTCACGGTTTTTGCGTTTCCTTTCCCGGGTAAGAAAGAAGGGAAGCAGCAGCAGCACTGCCCAGCGAGGGCACGGAGAGGCCCGGCCGCGTCCTCGGCAGGGCCGCTCCTGACAAGCGAGCCCCGGGCAGGGCCTCCCGTTCCCGGCCGGGCCCCAGCGGCCTCCAACCCGCGTCCGGCAGGGGGAACCGGCCCGGGGACCCGCCGGCGTGGCGGGAGGGCCCCTCCGCCCNCCGGCCCCGGCCCCGGCCTCGGGAGCGGCCCCGCCTGGGCACTGCGGCGGGGTTTGCGGTGCAGTGCAAGGAAAAGGAGGGGGACGAGCGGGCAGCGCGCACCCAGCCAGCCCCGGGACACCGCACAGCGCTCCGGGGGAGCGGTGTGAGTGGTAACTCCTTCCAGTACCTGCAGGGAATTCCCAGGAAAGATTTAGAGGATCCCGGAGTGACAGGACAAGGGGGAATAGGTTCAGATTGAAAGTAAGTTTAGATAAGACATTACGAAGAAATTCTTTACTGGAAAGTGAGGCACTGGCCTGGTTGCCCAGAGAGGTTGTGGAAGCCCCAGCCCCAGAGATGTTCAAGGCAAGGCTCGATGAGGCTTCGAGCAAGCTGGTCTAGTGAGAGGTGTCCCTGCCCACGGCAGGGCGATCGGAACTAGATGATTTTCAAGCTCCATTCCAACCCAAAGTATTCTATGATTCAGAGGGTATGAAGGTAAGGAAGGCTGACAGAAGGAGCTGTGGTATATCGGTCCCCCTTTCTGCCTTTGCAGAGTTTCTGGAGCCTTACAAATTATCCAGTGTACTTGTAAATAAATTTAAAGCAGAGCAGAGAGCCACAGCAATGCACACCTCTGATCCCAGGTGTGAATTTCACTGAGGCAATCACACTACCCTTGCCCCGTGCCCATTACCAAACGTCTCCGTTTTCTCTGATGCCTTTCTTTTGGTACACTTAGCAAGACCTCTGGTTACATTCCTCACAAATCCTCTATCACTACTACTGCAATTTTTTGTACACTATGCAACCTTTGAAAATCTTCCATCTTTTCCAGGTTGCAGAGTTAAAAAGAATCACAGCTGTAAGCTTCCAAGCTGTATGAGCTGCTAAAACATGGGCTTGTTGTTTATGGAGTGCTTCTGCATATAATCTTATGTTTCAAATGTTTACAAAGTGCATTAATTATCCAACATGCTCATATTTTCAGTGTCCAGAGCAATGCAGGCCCTGCAAGTGTTATTTAGCAGCCTCCCGTTCAGTAGTAGACTTGACTGGAATCCACACAGGATATTAAAATACAACAGCCTTGCACTGCGGTCTTGTTGTATCTTGTATCAGCTCTATAAGCACCAGCTGAATGTGTTTTTCCTTTGTCTTCGTGTTTACCTTCCTCAACATGCTGCAAGGTCGGGACACTGTAACTGACACTTGCTTTTTACAAACCCTTTCTGGTTGGCAAAACACACTCAGTGTGCTGTGAAGGTAGTTCAGAGTTAGTGATGAACAAATAATGACTTTTGTAACTGGTCAGAACAAATGATTACACAAAACAGCCCTTTAAGATGTTTGAAAGTTTATTCATAGTAGAAATTTCAATTTCTTTTGAAGACTACAAAACCTGCCATTAGACAGGAAAACAAGCAATGATAACTTTCCAAAACTGTTCATAGTTACATCCGGAACAGTTTTAATTACACATTAATAGCATGATTGGAACATCTCTTAGATCAGACTCTGAATAAAACAATCATTTAAAGTATTCAGTACAATTAATTATTTTTTTAAACTAGCATTTCAGTTCTATGACAGCAGTGCCAAGCATCTAACAGATGCTATTGTAATGGTCTAGAACAAGGTACAATACCACTGATTTCCTGGAACAGTACCCTAGACTCACTTACATGCCATGCTGAGAAAACTAGTATAAAGTATGATTGTATAGAATCGTAGAAAAATATTTTATCTGTGATTTTGTCATTTTTTAAAAATTGTTTAAGTAGACTTGCCCCCCCCAACTAGGTTGCAAAATAATTACATCCCTCATAAGTACACCTTCCCTTTGATTAGGTCAAGAGTATCAAGATAAAGCTAATCATTTACATAATTTTCATAAGTGAAAATTCATCTATTAACCATTGCTGCTTACTAAGGGCCAGCACACTTTGAATCCTTTCCTTCCAATAATAGAAAAGCACAGCTTTAGTTGGTACACCACATTTACAAAAGCAAAACACACACACAAAAAAGTCCCAGACACATAAATCTATTTTCTCATGGCCTTGTCTTTTTAGAAAAAAGTTTTAAATATTTTCTTGAAAAACTCCTTTTAAGTTTCAATCAGTGTTATAGTGATTATGAACACAGAACTTTGCCCTTATTGGATACAGCTGGCATTTAATGGGTATTGCAACTACACTCTTCCCTCTGTTCCCTCATGCTCTCAAGCACAGTAAATGCTAATTTCACACTAAAAATATTAAAAAGAAACCATGGTCAACATTAGAAAATTCACCTGTATCTGCATTCTCCTTTTTATTATCCTTCCTCTATGACTCTCTGAGTCACTTGCTATGCTTTGCAGACCAAGCAGCAGTCCAGCAATGAATGTACACAGGGTGTCATACACTCACATTCTAACAGAAAGGTGCTGAGACTCAAAGAAGATGATTTGGATTTCTTTATAGGTTAAAAAAACTGCAGATATAAAAACATTTAAAAAAAAGTGAAAGTGAACATGGATCCAAACCAAGAAGTAAGGTACATAAATTGCACCTAGTCTGTAAAATACACCTTTAAAATATAGTGGATCTAGACTTCAACACATTCAACTTAGGGTGTGCTAAACTGCCCTGTTTTGCTACAATTTAAAATGTTCATCCTCTGCTGATATAGATACATGACTTAATAGAAACATCTGTAAAGTCTAGACTAAATTAACAGCTCACTTGACAATGTAGATACATTTGGCTAATGATCAGTGAGCTTGAGGACCACAAAATATGGCTACAATAAAACTACTGAAAATACTTTTATATTATTTTAATGTGGATATTGCCCGTAGCGAGGCAGCTTAACACTTCCTCTTTTTGGTCTGTTCTTTGCCAGGTACCTATATACACACACTGAACAGAGTAAGAACTCCTTCCTGAAGTGAAATGTTATTACTGATACACTGGCAAGTACTGCCATCCTTTTATTTCAACAGTATTTAAATAATTTTGTTGACTAGATATGACAATCTTCTAATTAACACCTTAAAACCCACCAGAATGTACAGTTTCTAGATTTTGAGAAGCCTGACTTAAAATTGTTCACAGAGCTGAAAAATACATTTTTTTGAGAGGTAAGATTTTACTAAATTCCTCTGGAACTGCTGACACTGTCAAAAAAAATTAAGGTGGCCTTTTTCTGCCTCTACTTAAAGATGTCTCTTGAAGGAAGGGTAAACGTGTTTGCACAGCTAAAGGGAACTTCAATGCTAGAGCACCAAGTAAGGGAGAAATACCAATTGCTTGGGAAGAGCTGTGTTTTCAAATTTCTGAGAGCTATGCTAATTTAAGAATCCTTGTTTATAAAACCAATTTCTTCACAATTATATAATGGATTAAATATTTAGCAGATTTTGAAGGGCAATAAAAGTGGGATCCTTTGCAAGTCTAGCAAAGGAAGCTTCCCCTAGGAACTCAGAAATTCCGGCAGAAGAAACACTCCCATTCAGAGCAAATCTGTGGTGTCATAAAGATGATTCTTCCTTTCAACAAACCACTGAGGATTTCAGGGAAATAAGCCAATTAATCACCATAAAATAAATTTAATACCACTAAAACAAGAAAATACCTTCTTATGTAGGACACAAAATTGCATCTTTTAGTTTTAAAATTGCATTGTTCACCAACAGCCATTCACCCAGATCCGTATTTTATTGAAGCTGAAATTCCCACCAGTCATTTTCATACATGGAAGGACCATACATAGCCTATAATTTTGGTGGAATGGAACACTCACTGTATTCAAACACATTCCAGTGCCCCTTCTCATTTGAGCAATTTCACCTTTTCAAGACCAGCCATCAAGATGGGCCTTTAATTACTTTAGACAACAAGAGGCCAAGAGTATTAGTATCAGTTTGTATCAGTATTTAAAGTGAGTCTTCCACCCTCATTATGAACTTGCTTCCATCTGCGGAAAAACGAGAATGTTCCCTCTGAATGGCTTCATCTTACCTGACTGGGACAACACTATTTTCATGGTAAATTAGAATGAGCCTTTTCTAACCCAACCGTTCTTTATGACTTGCCTCTCATTTTGCTTTTGAAGTCAATTAAAATTATCAAAAATAACTGACAGAACATTAGATCCATCAGTTTTGCAACTGCAATGAATGCAGTTAAACCCTACTTTTTGCAGGCTTCTGCTTATTAGCTACCAATATGTTTTGCTTTATCTTCAAATGTTGTCTTTCTTCTATAATGCCAACATTCATTCACTGAACAAATCCTTTGCAGCTTAAACAAAAATCATAGAATACAGATAAAATATTAACAATGGATTATAAGAATAAACCATATAGAAATGTCCTCTATCAGAAAGTATTTAGCAATAATTCCTGAGTCCAGAGATTAGATGGGAAAGACTAAAAGGGAGGAGAAGGGTGACAAAGACAGTGAGATATGGAACAAGTTATCTTTTCTCTGGGTTATTGTTACCTATAGCATATATACTATGGTGAGAGAGTCACTGTTTAAATTTCATAACATGACATGTGGCATCAAAAACACAGAAATGTAGAAAAGACATAGGCAAGGAAAACTACTTATCCATAGTATTACATTCAATAGCTGTTTAACAGTCAGGCTTCTTTTAGAGCTGTCCAACAATACTGATTAATCCAGGTGAACTGTTTAATCAGACTTAATTGTCATAATGATTAATAATATCTAAGTAAAACAAGGCATGTATACATTAAAGAAAACAGCACGGAAACGTACTGCTTGTGAACTGTTTACAAAAACATACAAAATGTTGGATGGCACAAAGTATATAGTGCTAATATAAACAGATTGTTTAAGCTAAGTGCTTAACATAAACTGTCCATCTCGACCTGTAACAAAGAATATTTTAGGGGACAAAAAAATATTCCTTATAAAAATAATGCTATGTGGTGCAGAGTGCTTTATTCAGTGTACTTTTGACAGAGGTGGCATTTGTAATTCTTCTGGTTTATTCAGTCGTGAACATGGTCATTTTCATTGTTTCCACTTGTCACTCCATTTGCAGCTCCAGTAAGATCAGTAACTTGCCATCAACAGTTTAAAGCGAGAGTAGATGAAAGCAGCAGCAGCAGCAGGAGCAGCAGCATTATAGGTACCAGCTGGGACAGAGTGTGCTTGCAGGTATCTGTCAGATATGTGCTACCTGTCGCCATGATTTGTGCTATCATCTTATGCCATGGTACCAAGTGTCTGGTTGAGGTCATTTCACAGGGCTGTTGAGGTAATTTTTTTTATACCTCTCCTCTGAGCAAGAGTAGAACGGCCAACTGGCTCCAAAACTGGTGACTGATTACGATTCAAAGCAGAGTAAGTTGCCGCCATTGCACCCTGTGGGGCAGAGGAGAAAAGAACAGTAAGTATGTTGTGGTTGATGCACACACTGCAGCAGTGCTATATGCCAGAGACTCTGAACATGTTTTACCTTTCAGTCTATTTTCATCTACAAAACAAACATACTACTGCATTACTCAAATCCTAGCAGTGCTAGGAACAAGTGTTTTTTAGGGTAATAAATAGTTCTACATTGCTTAGAGAGTCAAACCCAGAAGGTATAAGCCAGGTTGCCAAATTAAGTTCTCTCACTATGTTGTTTGAGAGAGTTGGGGAGTGAAATCCCATTGGTAGACTGTCCCTGCTTATCACTAATATAACCATTTCAGTTTCCAACAAAATGTTTAAAAATCACCCACATTATTCAGCACATGAAATTTATTTAAAAAAGATTTAGAAAGTTGTGATCAGAACTCCCCCACTTTCCACTTATGTTTCTGGATGCTAGAAATTTCTAATAGCTGACTCAGAGAGAGTGTTAATTATATTCTTCAGATCCCTTTTATGTTGCACAAGAAATTCTTGAAAGTAGGACTGAAAACAAGGTTGAATACAGAGAAGTAGAATTCGATTATTTTTGATTTTCCTCTGCTTGTTCAAAGTGAAAAAGTTTCAGGGTTAAAACCAGATCTTGTTTCAGACAGTGCAGAAGTATGATACCCTAGTAATTAACACTGCCCTTTTGACTTCTCTTCAGCTTTTACTGTGATCACAATGTATTCTGTTTTCCTTCAGTTACTGACAAATACCCTCCTCTGAAACTAAAGTTAGCAAACGATTTTACAGCTCCCCTGTAGTCACCTTACATTTTTCACTATGAGAAGAATGATTTATGTTGGTTTCTAGAAGCAGTTAAGCCTTCCAGTGTAAGTCAGTCCAATAGATTTCAAACACAAGAAAATGAAAGTCTTTTTCAAATGCATTAGATTTATTCCCTGTAAGTGGTTTCTCATTAAATCCTATTACATATTACAAGTTCCTTTTAAGGCTTAGTGCAACATCCAGTCATAACAACTTTTACACAGTATTTAGAGGAGACACATGCTACCCCCTAACTTTAAAAACAAAACCCCCTTTTGTTTACACTAATTTTGGCTAAACAGCAAACTGAACAAATATCTACTTACCTTCACTAAATGGGGAGCATCCTGCCTGTTCAGCTGGTATTGAGGCAACTGGTCACAGTGAACTATCCAGGGGTGACTGAGAACTTGGGCTGCAGTCAGTCTTTGATGAGGGTCAACATGAAGCATTTTTGAAACAAGGTCCTGTCAACAAAGGGTCAATGGAAATAACAGCAGAACTTCAACTTTAAAACATATTAGTAGTTCAAAACTATAAAAGAAGATTCTAGAGGTTTAAAACAAATGAAAAACCACCCAGCAATGCTAACAGTATATCTTTTAATTATGTGACTTAATAGACACTTGGTACACAAAAGGAAGGTATCTAATTAAGCGAGGAAAATTTTAGCATTTTAAGCATCCATATAGAAGGGGCATGAAGGATATTGCACACTGAGGTTCAGAGACTACTTGCTGTCAAAAATAGGCTTCTCAAAAATGTTGTATAAAAGTTTTATTTTGTACAAATGCAGTAAAAAAAAGTGTAATATGTCATTGGTTTTCATTATCATGCTTTAGACTATCTGTATGATTTTTGAGTGTCATGCTTACACATCAAGTTTTATCAAAGCACTTCTCACCATGGATAATTGTGTGTGTGAATACTGATAAAACACACTATATTTCTAAGGACAGCCATTTACTACAGTGTAAGGCACACCTGTTTTTTTCTCCTATGTGCCTGCTGAAACATGAAAGGATCAAAACCAGGAAACAAAATTCTAGGCACATAAGGGATTAGATCAGTATTTTAATATAACAATGGGTGGAACTTACCCAGTCATATATGATATAACATACACATTATAATCAACATGTTGCATTGCAATCCATTCCTGATCCCCCAAGGGACAAAGCAAATATACTTGCCTTAGCTGTGTCTGAAACACTGTTCCAATAACCACCGCTGAGAGAGAACTTTCCACTTCCTATTCGGGCCAAAATTTCCTCCGGGGTGTCATCAGGACCATTTGCAAAAGGAGTGTAGCTATTTAACCAAATTCAATGTTAGTAACTTCCATAACCTGGGCCTCAATAAGTATTATAAATCTGATTGTAAGATTCAGCAAGTTCAACATAATTATAGGCAACAGACAGTCAAACAGTTGTAAAAAGAATTTATTTTGAACACATGAAAATACATGGCACTGACTACAGATCTGGTCTTATTGCATGTATTCCCTCTGTATCTGGTCTGAAAAGCAGATTTTTCCTACAGCAGTTCAAATACTGGTGGTTCCTGAATTACAGAAAGTATTCCTTAATCTTTCATATTCTAGTGAAGTACTAAACCAATCTAATCTGTTGTAAATCTGAATGTCTGAGAAAGAATAAATGTTGGTTTAACACCAGAGGAAGAAAGGTGCACTGGTTTTCCTTGCTTCACTACACATACTCTTGCTGCTATCAGAATGTCCCCAGCCAAAAAGAGATATACTTAAAAACAAATATGTTTGTCACTTACTTAAAATACAAAAATCTCTTTGATGATGTTAACTCTTAACCAAAGCGGCAATCTGAATAACCCAGCATAGAAAAATAGATGCTATGGCATCTACTAAATAGATTATCTTTTGAATTTCTGGTACTATAGTTGAATTTCTTATTCATCATCTTTTATACAATTAATTTCTGTTGCATATACAAATGCTTTTCCACTGCATTTATTATATTCTAACTGCATCACGTCAAACATCCAGTGGCTGAATTTTGCATACAAACATGCTTTAATGCATTGCAATTGGATTTGTAATATTTTCTTCAACATATATGGCTTAATCTTTTAGTTTTCATATGAAACAATAAATTCTTAGCGCAAAATCACCTTTAAGCAGAAATTAAGCACATAAAATAGAGGAGACATTAGAAGCAAAGAATTTTTCACATCAGTCCCTGCAAACTTGGATTCTACTAAAGGCAAAGCATATTCTCAACCCCAAAGTTGAGATTAATCAGTGCATTGATAGAAACACCTGCAACAGAGTGCCTACATTTATTATTGTTTTTGTTTGTATTGGTTTGTTATTCTACAGTGAAGCAAACTATAATCACCCTTACCCAGTGAGCATGGTATAAAGTAGAACACCAAGGCTCCATATGTCACATGCAGCATCATAACCTTGCCTCTTTAAAACCTGAGGGAGACAAATATTTTTTCTGAAAAAAATGCTTAGAAATGCATTCATTATGCTACGAAAATAGTAAAATTTCAGATTTTTACTGTTTACAAAATGATTCTACTTGTTACACAAGAATGAAAAAAAAAAATCTAGCTAGCAAAAAAAATGCCAGTAAAATAAATGAAAGCATATAAACTATCCTGGGTTTTACCTCTGGTGCAACAAAATTTGCTGTGTAACATGGAGTCATCAGAAGACCATTTTCTGCTCGCAGTTGTTTTGCAAAGCCAAAGTCACAAATTCTAATTGATTCTGGATTACCAGATTCATCAACATAAAGAATATTGCTAGGCTTCAGGTCCCGGTGAACAACCTAAAAATATAAAACAAACCACTAAATACAATAAGCTAAACACATGAAAAGCTCTTTATCATAATTAGCAATTCTGCTACTTAATTTTAAGTCTCCCATCAGCATGCTCAGTTTCCAGAGTTCCAGCTTCTACCATCACCTGCAGTGTTCTGATGCTCAGTGGTGTCTGGAGCACTACAATTCTAACTTGGAAACTCTAACTATAAAACTCCCTCCAAATATCCTGTGCCACCCTAATTTATTTGTAGAGGCAGTTCCAGATGCCTTTTATCATGGTTGAATCACATATTTCCTTTTTAACATGCACAACTACCAGGCTCTTTAAATCAGAACCTTTGGCTGCTAGTATCTTTTGGAGCCAGCAGCGGCCATAGCTGCTGATGTACCACCTTGCTATGTAACCACAGACTACTGCTGGAGTAACTCTGTATTCCATTCTCTTCATTCAGACAGTCTGAATCAATCTCAGAAAAACACTTAAAGCTTGATTAAGAAGGAATTTTAATCGTAAAAAACTCCCGACAAAGTATCAAAGAGGCATTCTCCAAATATCAAAAAAAGACTGTACTGGTTCCCAAGCGGCTGCTTCTGCAGGGGCTTGAGATGTAAAATGCTTGAAAAAACTGGAGAAGCTGCCAAAGTTCTGAATAAATCTGGTCTTATTTGAAGCTATGTTATAACAAGCCTTAACAAAACCTGGAATGCACAAGGACAGTCTCTGAAATCAGATGACCTGCTATATTTTCTTCACAAGAAAAGTTAGCCTACAGCCTCCAGAGACTTTGCTCTCTGTAAAGAAGAGGGTGTATACCCCTGTAAGACAGCAGAGTGGATCTAAGCGTCCTCCTTTACATATTTAAATAGAACATGAGGGCCTTTATCTTGTTGTCCCATGTGTTTTATTGATATTAAACACAGCTTTTCATGGTTAAATTTAAACTAAGAGATTGTGAAATATGTCCAAAAAGTAATCACATTGGAACAAAAAGTTACCCCCAGACTTCTGCAAATAAGTGATGTCCAGAAATCAGCAGCTCAACACACTCATCCAAACCTAGCAGGGTTTCAGGAAAGTAATGAAACCAAGGAGTAAGAGTGCAGAGGGTCATGCACATTGCAAAGCCATTTAACACATTAAGTCTATTTAGTAGAGACTTTTTCAGCATGCAAATCCTTTGCAATTCTCAGATTTAACAAACCAAGTACTTAAAATGATGGAAATAAGCACCTTGTAAGCTGAAATATACAAATGATATTAAAGAATTTGACTTGGAACAGTAGGTGTTAAGGGGAACATCTTGGCTTTAGATGTCAGCATATGAGAGAACCAGTTCCTCATTGCCCTTGTTTTTAACCTTTTCCCCTAGTAATGAGTGAAACAACCTTTACTGCTACAAGAGGCAAATAAAAAACCTCAGTTTTATTCTGATACGATGTTTTGGGGTTTTTTTTGAAAGAGATTCTAAAAGGCGTAGAAAGGAAGAAGTGACCAATAGAAGCAGCACAGAGCTGGGGATCTGGCAGCGTCTAGAACCAGTCTGCTTGAGCTGTATGCTTTTTTTGGAAGAAGGGGAAGCAAATCTCAAGTAGGAGGAAGAATAAGTCTAACAGTCTAGTTCAAATTAAAACACTACTTCCCAAGCAATCAAAATGTTTATGTCAAAGAATAAATGAAACACCTTCCTATGTTAAGCTGTTTTCCCAAAGGTAAATTTTGAAAACATTTAAAATTGTAATGTTTAAAAAAAATTGCCAGATTGCTTAGGTTATATTGGTGTTTGGTATAGAAATAACATTTTATTTTAGAGCAACAGAAAAGAGCAAAATAACATGCAGGAAATTTCAGTTCTTTATTTCTTAGCATTGTGCTTTTGACTAGCAGTCTCAATTATCTACCAGCATTCACAAGTCTGCTGCTCCAAGATGACATGATACTTCTTGTGTATCTGTGTTATGATGTCTCTTGTGCCAATCCTTAATCACTGTAGGTTGGCCCTAAAACTTTTAAAATGCTTTGAGTGAGTGTTGGAAGCACTGCTTACTCTGAAGAGGAGGATTTCATTCCTTGCTTAGCTAGGTTTTTCAGTTCAAAAGTATCCTATGAATGTCCACGAGGAAACTCTTCTTGGGAAGGGTTGTGGAGACTGCACACAGATTCAGAGACTGTCAAACCTGATCCTACCTAATATCATATTCAAATGAGCTCCTCCAGTGTCCAAAGGAGTTACAACAGGAAAATCCACTGAAGACACAAGAGACTCTTCCAGAAAAGAATTAGACTACTGAAGTGCTCACTATTTACATATATGGCTGGATTTCCTGTGGAGGTGTACTTAATATAAGACTTGAAAATTTCCAAAAGCAAACGTTCCAAAGTGCACGTGGTCTAATACAAGTTCAAATGCCAATATTTACAGGTATCTACAGTAAAGAAACAAAAAACCCTAAAACCAAAAACCCCTTGATGCAAGGAGACTGGGCCTCTTTTGGCCACACATGGCAAGAACGTACCAAGTTATGATTTGTTACTCTATTATCTGTATTTCCATACAGAAGGTGTCAAGATTTTTTCATAATTCCCATGGGTGCTGCTGGCCAAGGACTGTAGTCTGTGCACACAGGCTCAAATAAAAATACACACATGAGCAAGTGACTGAAGTGATGAATCATGGAATGAGATACCAGATAACTCTGATCATAAGTTTTCTGAAATAACAGCTTCCAGACATGACATTGTGTACTGAATTGCTATTTGTTACTTAAAATAATTTGAGTACTATATGTTCCAAAGCATCTTTTCTTGGGAACAACATAATGTATTAGCAGCTTGACTTTTTCCTTGCACCCTTATTTTCTGCTTTTTTTTCTATCCCCTTTTTCTTGTTTACTTAAAGATGCAACACAACTTGTCTTTCTTGCCATGCAATTATCACACTGCTCTTCTCTATACTTGAACTACTTCCTCTGTCTATAAATTAATTTCCCAAAGCGTTAATTTTCTGTCTCCTACAAGTTCCTGACCCTATGGCACAGGAGTTACAAGTCATAAACCACGTTCTTCAAAACCAAGAAGTCAAAGGAATTACAAGTATGACAGATGGAAAATAAATTTTCAGGGTCTATCAATCACAGGATGAGATTGGAATTACATTAGGTCCCATGGCTATGCAATGACACTGGTCCTAGCAGTTCTTCCTGGACTTTCCCTCATATCCTCTCTGTTAGTAATTATCTGCATATTCCACAGAACTGCTGACAGACTGCATGAAGAACAACAGAAATGGTTGCATCATCTCAGTTATCTGAATGCATACAGAGCTGATAAGGAAAGTTCTGATTTCAACACAAATTCCTGCTGCAATGTAATTGTTTACCAAAACCTACTTCATTACCACACAGAAGAATGCATCAAGATACAAGTTTATACTTCTGGAAGAGAAGAGTATCAATAGCTATAAACATTTTGTCTGAGATGAAAACTTACCCCTTGTGTGTGAAGATATTCAACTGTTTTTGTTATTGTGAATAGAACAGCACTAGCTTCTCGTTCTGAGAAAAATTTTTGCCTAAGAATTTTATCCAGCAGTTCTCCTCCTTTCATAAGTTCTGTTACTACATACACGTATTTTCCATCATCATACACCTGCAAAAAGTACATAAATATTTCAACTTCAAAATATTTATTCTCTGCTGTCTTCCTGTGAAATGCACAGAGATAGTGCAGGTGTGTCCACAAGCTGTTTTCTTCAATTGTTTTCCCCATATTTCACAACCCACACGCTATCCAAATATTGTTCAACTTCAGAAATGAACAAAAAACCTTTACAAAAGACAGTACAACACAGAAATACCAGCATGT
Organism: Dicrurus megarhynchus; assembly: GCA_013399195.1. NCBI lineage: Eukaryota > Metazoa > Chordata > Aves > Passeriformes > Dicruridae > Dicrurus > Dicrurus megarhynchus. The sequence goes on along the minus strand of VXAD01008922.1, from coordinate 263,374 downwards.
AAGTGTTTAAAGATAAAAAACGATAAATAACAAGTAGTTTCTCCCACATAGTTTCACTAAAACAAAGTAAACTAGACATGTGAGAAATTGAGTAAAAAATGGAAATGAGTCTAATGAAGGCAAAATCAGAGCTAATTCAAGCAGCGATTATTGCATCAAATTACAAATATGAACAGAGATCATTCCAACAGTCAGACCAAAAAAAAAGGAAAAAAATAAATCTAAGTTTACCTCAAATAGCCTCTGTGAACAGTGAAGTGAATGCATACAAAGTTGCTATGATAAAAACCTGCAACTTATACATTACTCTGCACATAAAGCCTATACCAAAGTCTAAATGTCCTAAAATATGCATATTTTATCCCTTACTCCTAGTTATGGAAAATGGCTTAATTTTTGCATGGGTTTTGTTGTCCAGGGAAGCATTTGAGAATTTTTTACATTCTCACCAGGGGGCACTACAGACTGAGTGATGCCAAGCCATGTTTTAAGGCACACACACTTCAGCATTTCATTTCAGGGCACTTTCACAGAATCAGAGTGGTTTGGGTTGGAAGAGCCCTTAAAGATCATCTAGTTCCAACTCCCCTCCATAGGCAGGGGCACGTTTCATTAGACCAGGTTGCTCAAAGCCCTGTCCAGCCTGGCCTGGGAATTCCAACTTAACCCAGAAACAATTCCTGCTTTAGTGAAACCTTTTACAGACTCTTCCCTTTTATCATTTCAACCTACTTTTATGGTGATGTCACAATTGTTTTTTTCAGTAAAATGTGTGAAATAAAAAATAACTTGTGTTTAAGTAGAAACAATTATCCAACTTGTAGTAAAATAAATTTAGGAATATATATCAGCTAAGTAACAAAAAATAATAATAATAAAAAGGTTTTCATCCCAATTCCCTTGTCTTAAGTTACCTGGGAAAAACATGCTAATAAAGTTCTAAGCCTCAAAATTTTTGTTCTCCTAAAGATACTAAAAGGATTTATTTTCTCACCAAATTAAAAAAAAAGAATGTTAAATAATTCTGTGGGCTTTACAAACTTATGATCTTAACGACATGAAGACATGATGGCTGTTTTCTCATTTAACACGAATTTTTACGCCATGAAATATAAATGACTGATCATTTGAATGTGTTTGTATTAAGACTTTAAATATTACACAGTGTTCAAAAGCAGAATTATCTAATTCTAGATCCTAAACTGGATATTTTTTTTGATAGGCATGCTTCCTCTAATCCTGGTATAACATGAGGAGATCAGCTTATTCTATTTGACACGACAGAGAAAACACATCTCAGGAATGCAGAATTCAAGGAAAATTTGCATTTGGTTACTATTTTATCTGCTGGTCGTGTCTGCCTGCCAAAAAAACCCCACAAATTATTCACCCCGGACAAACCGTTCCCCTCGCACCAATTCCTCTAATGGTATTATCAACTTAGGTTGCTTTTGAATAAATACTGATGAAGTTTTCTTCACAGTTAGGTGCACAGTATCATGCTAGGATCACAAATGTGACACTACTTTTTAAAATTAACTCTGGGCACAAGCCACAGGTCAATCAGTATGTCTTCTCTACCAGGCAAAGTTGAAGAAACTATAGTGAGAAACAGATGTAGGCACGTGAACAAAATATAAAACAATGGAAAAAGAAATCAAGGTTTTTGCCAAGGGAAATAAGATTTTACAGACATATTATGAAGTTTTTTGAAATCATAAATAAGCACTTGGACAGGGAGACTTGTATCTTGTATTCAGGTTTCTAAAATGTTTCTGAAAAGATTATTCAGGCAATGCTTTAAATAACTCAAACCAGGACAAAAGTTCTATTACAGAACAGTAACTATTACATAAAAAGGGTAAAATACTTATAATGGTCTGGCACAGGAAGTTTCTAGGTAATGTTTTGTTGGAAGCTGTGTGCTTCCTCCCTTCTTATACTGTTTCCTAGGCATCCACTAAGGGCCTCTGTCAGAGGCAGGATATTGGATAAGAAGGACATCTGATTTAGCACAATATAGCTCCTTTTGTTTATATACTGTGTAACTGAAAAAGACCACTGATAACAATCAGAAGGAAAACCCCCAGAGGACTGTGCATTGCAGAAAGAATTTGGTCTCTTGACTATCCATTGTTTCAATCCAAACACCTTCAGAATTAAATTACAAAAAAAGGCTGAACAAGAATGAAAACTTCCATCTTAAGCAAAATTCAAATATTACTGCATTTCGTCTTGAAATAGAAGAAAAGAAAGAAATTATTTCTCACGGAATAATAATTTCCAAAGCAGGCACTTAAGTGCTGAAAAGTTTTATTTTGGCACTTCAGATTAGAAACATTTAAGTTTTGATGTGGAACTGAACGGAAAATAGAGCAAATCAACGATGAGTCTTATTTTTATAATAGTACACGGTGCTCTAGAGTTTGAGACCTGAAGGCAAAATACTCCTTATCTTCTCTGAAAGCTGTAATAGCACACCACTACAATGTGGGATATGCAAGCCATCTGCCCATGGGTCTGTATCAGGACAAGGAAAACTTAATGTTAAATTCTTACAGATTTATACAAGATTCTGTTACATATGAAGTCTATATCTTTTTTCTTACACTGGACATCCTTCCATAATTTCTGCCTGGGCAACTCATCTGAAGCAGAAGTGAGTGAGAATTACAGCCTCTCTCCCTCTGTGGGCTTAAGGCTTTTTTGGTAGTCTCCTATTTGTGTATTGCTGTTGCTGTGCATGAAAGATGGTTCCTGCTGGAAGATGACTGATGATGATAAAAGATTAATTATCAAGTGAAATAATTCAGCATACATTGCAGCTGTTTAATGCTGCCTGGATTTCTGTTCTCAATGTAAAATATTCATAATGCTCAAGTTCAGGTAAGTGCTCACATTCTAATGTTTGTCTTCCTGCTTAAATAACATAAACTCTGTTATGAATTAAAATCACACATAAGCCTAGCATGCAGCACTAAAAGCACCATGAATGCTGATGCAGGTTCTGTCCAGCACAGCTCCTTTCAAGTAGCTTTAGTGTCCAACCACATGAAGCAGAACAGAAAGTGGGACTGTAATTGTGGTATCTTGCTTGCAATAAGATAAGCTCCCTGGTGGGCTCCCCTGAATATCTACCTTATTTTCTTTGTCCAAGAAAGGGCCAAACAGTATGATATCAGTAAAGTGAAGACAGATTATAGTAGACCAGCTTCATGCAGAGTTCTTTAGTGCTCATCTCCACAGTATTTATGAGCTGTTGTTTTAATGACTTCAAAATGTCTGACAATCTCCTTTTAGCTGAGCTCAGCTTCCTGGAAATGATTTGCTGTTTTGCCTGAGGCTGGGTTTGGGGGACCAGAATATTTCCCCGCAGTTTAAGAAAGTCATTAAGCATATGCCTTTTTAATTTTTAATCCTCTTTAATGAATAATCAAGGAGAGAAAGACAATTTTCTTTTTCAGTTGGATCATCAGAATATACTGTTCACTATGAAAATCCTCTACCTCCCAGCTTATGTTATTCCTTGCTCTTTATGGACAAAGTGTTTCCATGGTCAGAACAAATAATACAAGAAAAAAATACCTAGACAGTGTTCACACAAAGCCCAGATAAAGATACTGGGTAAAAAAGAGTGACAATCACAGAAGGATTTTTGTCTACTACTGAGTAATACTTGCTACTGTCCATGAAAATTACTTTGCGTACTGTGCTAACAGCGAGTCCTTTGTTATATAATAACATACATTAAAAATGCTTTTGATTAATGTAGGCAAAAGCAGATTCAAAGTTAACTAAGCAATCAAAAACCTTCCTTGTTTCTTTAAAAATACAGCCAACATTAAATAAATTATTCTTGTGCTAGGATTTATGAACGATGCATTATTTGATTCCTTAGAATAACATCATACCACAATATAAGCATCTTTGAGAGAAAACATGGAGATATCTCAGTAAAAAATTGGATACTACTGGATAAATTGCATTGGGACCTTGTTTTACTTTTAATACTGAAAAACATGAACATAAATCTAAAACATGCAGCTTGCCATCTCTCAAATTAGAACATGATTCACAATTATAATACACTAAAGGATGTCTTTAAAACACTACTTACATCTTTTAGGGTAATAATATTTGGATGCTGTCCATAGCGCAGCAGAATTTCAATCTCTTCTGTTGGATCTCTTTTACTCTTGTCAATAATCTGTAAGAGCAAGTACAGGCATAGGCATAATTCTTTTTGTGACTATTATATAGTGTAATGCTTTGGTATGCTTATTAGCATCAGCAGTTAAGCAGTATTTATTGTTGCAAAAGGCATGGATTATAACCAAACCCAAGTTTATTAAATTGGAAAAGCAAGGCAAAGCAAAAAATGTTGGGAAAAATGAAAAAATATCATTTGAAAATAATTTTGGAGGATAAGTGATCTGATCGCTTTGGCTGTGATTAATAATGCAAGGCTGTTTAGTAGATAAGACTTTAGTGATCCATTATTAAAACAGGAAGCTCCTAATTTAACATGAGATACTGGTTGGATGATGCTAATGAACTGATTTTCACAACGCTAATCTAAAACAAGTATTTGGTGCAGCAAAAGATAAAGCAGGAGAGTAAGAGAATTAAAAAATTAGAAAAAAAAAGTTCTGAGAGTTAATTCAAACACACATTCATTATGAAAGTCCATTTGAACCTCTGGCTCTAATGTTCTCCCTGTGCAAAGAAGCGAAATATTGTTTTGCCCTACTTAAAAGTATTCTGGTGATTCTCATGTTTGTCCTTTCCTGAACCGCAGAATTTCCTATCGTGTCTTTTCCACCATTGTGTTACCCCTTCATCCTTATGCCCATACTGCTACTGGATCCCTGCTAATACATCAGACACTGATCATCTTATTCTTTTTTTCAAGATTCCTTGAGGAAAAAAATGCCCTAACAGAGGCAACAGAAAAGTGAGTGAATCTTCACAGTACATGTTATAGCTGAGGGAGTTATCAGCTATGCCAGGACTTTCTTGCAGTTTCAAGAAATTACTTCAAATTGAAAGCACGGAAGTCAAATGTGTTCCTGGCCAGAACTAGAATAAAAATAAGTATTTAACTACCAAATTGAAACGGCAAGGTTTCCAGGAGGCAATCTACATGCTTAATTCATCTTTGTATTTTACATAATTAAGTAGTAAGCTGTTCAACAATTCAAAAAGAGAACTGCCTCAGAGTATAGGATTTAAAGACTACTTTTTTTTTTTCCTGAAGTCTGCTAATATATAAAGTCTGCTAATCCATACTCTTGCTTTCATAGCAACCATTTGGTCCCAGGTTATTACACAGAAAGACAAAAAACCTTATCATTGCAGTTCTGGGAAATCTACTGATTTAAACTGAGAATGTAATGCCTTCAAAGAAGTGTTAGAAAGCCCTATAGAATAACATAAAAACAACATTAAAAACCTTGCTGAAAACCAGGAAGCAAAGCCAAAGAGTTGAATTTTATTCTGGAAGTTATACCAGACTGAAGACTGTAATGGACTCCTTACCCATCTGAGAATTTATGAATTTACTTTTACAGTTGCATATAAAAAATTTTTATATTAAAAAAATTAATCTTAATCTCAGTGTTTCTCTATGGCAAATAAAAGATGCCCAATGCTAAAATCTGAAAAGTGTGGTTTATAACAAAGTAATTACCTTTACAGCATATTCCATGTTTGAAGCTTTATGAATACATCTCTTGCAGACAGAGTAAGAGCCAACTCCAATATCTTCCTTTACTTCATATCCATCAGTAAACTGAATGCTGTTCCTGTGCAACTGCTACCAAAATAACACCATCAATTGATGAATATTCTTAATATGTAACTGATCTTTTTATTAAAATAACTTAAAAAAAATTCCTACTGATTTGCTTAAAATTTTAAACTGATGACTATTAGGTCAAAGTGGTCTAAATCCCCATTAGCTTCTGGTCAAAATTAGTGTAAGATAAATTATATATTAGACATATTGTAAATAATGCACACTGTATTTTAGAAACTGGCAACATTTTTTCTGACTACTGCTTTATTAAAGATAGAAACTTGAAACCAAAGAAAAACAGAAGACTTCAAGATAAAATAGTGATACAACAATGCTAAAGAGGTATCACTGTTTCTATTATCTGAATAGACAGATGAATGCCAGCTGGAAAATTTAGACATACTGAATAGAAACAGACTGGCTGGAATTGCATGGAATGGCAGTCAAAACTCCTTTCACAGAAATAAAAAGCTGAAAGGAGGACAAGTGTTCACTCTTGTAAGGGAAGGAAATGGTGTTCTAGTGTATGGAGTTTGTGCAAAGGATGCAAAGCATTTGCAGGAAACCATCTGGGCATCCTGCAGCACAGAAAAGAGGAAATAGGAGTGAGGAAGTTGTTGAGGGGCACAGAGGAAAGGCAGCAGAGAAACAGACCTTTACAAGAGAAGGAAACCATATACAAAGAGAAATAATGCCATCTACAAAACTGTGCAGGAAAGAAGCAGCACAGAGAAGTTTGCAGAAACTTCTAGCAAGATTTCAGGATCAGAAATAATTCTGATGCATATATCAAATCGGAAAGCTTCTTGAGAATAAAAAAGGATCTCAAGTTATATTTTAAAAAAATGTTATTACGCACGAAACAGTAATGTGTAGAAAAGCGTGTTGCGACAATTCTAGACATGAGAGTGTTAGAGAAATAGAAGGGCTATTCATGCTCTGTATAAATTGTGGGTTTCTTAAAATTTTCTCAGGCATTTGCAAAATACCAGTGCAGAGAAAAATACAAATAAACCCAATCATACAGCACACCTTTTTATTCCTACCTATACATTAAGTCGTCTTAAACACAATTTTGATCATGAGCTGGTTTTCATGACTCAGTAATTAGAATTATTAAAAGCAAAGAGGAGGCAGAAATACAGTTTTTGCAGAGGTCTCATCTTCCAGCTGACAACCTCACAATTATTAATACAGGAGACTCTACTGGAGTCATTCAAATACATCAAGGAAGCCAAAGCTTGAGTGTGCACTGTAACACTGACCTGTATGATACACTGGAATAAGTCACAAAATAGCACAGATTAGCAAATTAACTTAAAGTGTCTTGGGAGGGACAGAATATGTGGATTCCAAGAAGCAGTCCAGAATGTCCAGATACAACTCGCAGTTGTACTCCAGTGCCTCCTACTACTGCATTGCAGGAATCAACTGACATTTTTGTGTATGGGGGGAAAAAACCCAATAAATCAATGTATCTGTTATTCCACTCCACCTTATAGTCAGGGCTTGGCATTAAAGAGTTAATACAGTACAGATGGTAAAATGTTTTCATTTAAGGCTGAAGCCTATTTGGACCTGTAGCTGCTCAGTAATTAAACATGTCGTGCACCTTCAGAGATTTTGTTTGGATAAAATAATCTGATCTTTTCTTCTCTTGTATAAAAGATGACAATGACTTTGTCACAATACTTCATTCAGTGACGAGGAAACAATCCATCCACCAAGAGACAGCACTGATTTTTTTTTAGCAGATGTACCCACCTGGACAATTGAATGTACTCCAACTGTCTGCATTGCTTGACTTTCATCATCTGATGCAATAGCTACAAAACTAAATCCCCGAAAAAGTTGATGTGCATTAGCACTGGGTGGGATACCAGGTGAATCTGAAAAACACATCATCTACTTACAAGCAGAGTCTTTAACATATAGAAATGAGACTAAGTACTGAAATTTTTGCAGCACCTTAAATTTGTAAGGACAACAATTTCTATCAAATTTTGAATGAAAAAATTTGAAATGCAAATTCTATCTTCTGAATATATAAATTCTCTTACTCATCTCTCTTTACCTTTTGGAGTTTTTGCTGTAAACTCAGGGTCAAAATAAAATGTATCTTCAGGTCTGCCAGTTGCAGGTTTAAAAGGAGGATGAATTTCTCTCCGGTACAATTTCTAAAGAGAAGGAACACATTGTAAATGGAAAAGTTATATGATACCATAAAAGACTTAACCAAGAAATTACTGGATTGATTTTTAATTAGATACTCACATTCCAGTCTATTTTGGAAAAGAATGCATGCCTCTTAATTTCTTCTACTCCATCTGGACCTGCTCCTTTTATAAAGAAGAAAAATGTCTCTGAATTATTTTCTTCTTGGTCAAAGGAATAGGCTAGCAAAATTATATTTCTAAATTCTTCTGCATTAATTTCAGATGTATGACTAGCAGAAATGATAATACTTTGGTGATCGTTTGAAGAGCAAACTACATTCTTACTTTAAAGCCTATTTTACACAAGAAACAAAATTTTAGTCAGTTTAATGATCATTGATGTTATGCATAATAGGATCAAATTTAAAATATTCTGCTAAAAACTTTACCTAATCTGTTTGCTGGGTTTCTTTTGAAGAGCATTCGCAGGAGACTCTGTGCTTCAAGACTCAAGAACTGGGGCATTCCAAGTTTGGCCCTATAGAATAAAAATAATTAATAGTATACAAACATATCTAGGTAAGAATTAACTCCCCTTGTCCTTTGTCATTCAACAAGTCCATAATAAATGAAATAGCATCACTGAGAAATTGCCTTCAGACATCAGACACAGAGCAAAAGTGCTGTCAGTCATGTAAACATGTTTGATTTTTAATTTTTTTTTTTTGAGTAGTATAGTATTTTCAGTAATGACTCAGGAACTTAAGTAAAGGAAGAGGTGGAAAAACACGTAGAGAAGAATAGCTAGAGGATAGCAGTTTATAAACTTGTAAATTTTCATACTATGCTTTGATCCACTTATAGGTCCAGTTACTAGCACAAATAAAGCATTCTGACAGTTATATAAAAGACAGTTTACAAGGAGTAAGGAAACTACCACACTGTGACACACACCAAGAACACCCAGCAAACCTAAACTAGAATACAGAAATTGAATTAAGGTGAGACAGATCTTGCAGGAATAGCAGGTAAAAAAACCCCAAAAGACCCCCCCCCCCCCCACTCCTCTCTTCCTTTTTGCTCCCCTCCCCAATCTATTTCAAATATTACTTTTACAACTTGCCAGACTTGAATTTTTAGATTTAAGTTTTTGTACTTCTTTAATTTCATTTTGGTTTTCAATCCTTGCCATATTTTCTTACTCTCCATTTAACGTTCAGCCTCCATTCTCTCCCTGTTACTAGGGCTTACTTTTTCTGGTAACTATGATAATGGTAAGGAGGGATATAATTCCTTCCTTTCCATCACTAATTCAACGTGTAGCTTGTGTTTTTCTGTAACAGTCCATGACACAAGCTGTCAGAAAACCTGATTTGTCTTGTATTCCAGGTATTTGTAGATATTCATCTCTGTGTCACTTAAGTGCATATGTGTTGTCACTGATTGACTATTCATTACTTTAAAAGTAGAATTTACTAAATTTTCCATTCCTTTCAGCATTAGAAAAGCTAGGGGCAGGGAGGAGGAAAATCTGAAGAACTTTGGTTTCTTTGGGCTCTTCAATGACATAGTACAGACAGATCAAGGCCACCAACACAAGAGGAATGGGCAGTGGGCCATCCAGTGCTTCCTCACTGTCATGCACCACTAGCAGCTGAATCTTAGTCACGCACTTTATATTCTGTGAGTTCACTGCATGCTCACTTGATGTCATTTCAGGTCGTAGTCAAGTATCACAGAGCTACACTGAAAGCAGGAAGCAGGGAACACTGACTGGAGAGGTCCAACAGTATCATTTACAATGCTACTGAAGGTCTGAGAACAGACAGCTATGACAGGACTGTGTTGGAGTGGGTGGGATTCTTTGTCCTCTTATAATCTAAAACAGCTCCAAGACTAGGATGCAGCTCTGGAGGCTCAGCACGGTCAACTACCTAGAAGAATCTAAAACTAGGCCAAAAACATAAGTACAATTAATCTTATGGAGAAGTGACCCAATAAACAGAAACAATATGCAGAAGAAATTCTAAAGGACTGGTATGTGCTGCAGTCCACAGTGGAGTCAATGGGAGGCCCTTGTGCAAACCACAGTGATTTAAGACTCATTGCTCCTTCTCCATCATGAAGGAGCACCTTTCACAAAGTCCTGCATCAGGCACATGACAGAGGAGAAGGAAAGGCAATTGCCAGGTCCTCAGAGCTCCTATGTTAGGCAACTACATGAGTGACAGCAATTTTTTTCTGACATTCCTGATGGACAATGACAAAAGTTCGTATGAAGGCACACCTCTTCAGTAAAGGAGAAAAGATGTTGAAAAATTTAACTTCATTGCTGCAACCTATGATTTTTTCAAACTGCAGAGTTTCCCAGTTTTAGGTAAGAACACAAGAATAAACAAAAATTTGTCTTGATAATGTTGTGAGAAATAAAGAACCCAAAAAACCATTTGTTATAAGAAGAATGCATTTTCTGTGGATTTTTAGGAACAGAAGGTAAGAAAAGCAATATATCATAAATATACACTATGAAAACAGGAATTCATATGCACACCTGCCCATTTTAAAGTTTTATGAAAAATTTAAGGAAAAATATACTAGGTATGCAGAAAATAAAAAGAAAACATAGGCCAGGAAAAAAAAGTGTGAACTTATCAGAAAACACTTTAAAATATCTTCTGGTTTTCAGCTGCTTATATTACCAAAAGCAAAACATTTCTATGCAAGATAATATTCATAAGTGTACAAAACACTGAAAGAGGGTAAAATGTCTTTACATCATAGCACACTTTCTGTGCAGCTATTTGAAACTAATAACAATTGCAAAGACTAGAAGGTGAAAAAAGAAAGAAGTTGGAAAGTGCAGTAAGAGATACATTCTCAAATGAAATCTGAAAGTAATTACAGAATCATAGAAACCTATAATTGCTTAGGTTGAAAAAGACCTTTAAGATTATCAAGTCCAACCATTAAGCCAGCACCACCCAGTCTACCACTAAACCATATCCCTAAGTGCCACATCTTTTTAAAAAACCTCCAAGGACAGCGGCTCAGCCAGTTCCCTGGGCAGCCTGTTTCCATGTTTTACAACCCTTTCAATGAAGAAATTTTTCCCAATATCCAATCTAAACCTCCCATAGTGCAACTTGAGGTCATTTCCTCTCATCCTGTTGCTTCTTACTACGGAGAAGAGACTGACCCCCACCTGGCTACAGTCTCCTTTCAGGGAGTTGTAGAGAGCGATAAGGTCTCCCCTGAGCTTTCTCTAGGATAAACAAACCCACATAGATCCCTCAGACACTCCTCACAGGACCTGTACTCCAGACCCTTCACCGGCTCCATTGCTCTTCTCTGGACTCACTCCAACACCTCAATGTCCTCATGGTGAGGAGCCCAAAACTGGACACAGGATTTGAGGTGTGGCCTCACCAATGCTGAGTAAAGAGAGACAATCACTGCCCTGGTCCTGCTGGCCACACTATTGTTGATCCAGGCCAGGTGCCATTGGCTTCTTGGCCACCTGGGCACAGCTGGCTCACGTTCAGCAGTTGTTGACCAACACCCCCTGGTGCTTTTCTGCCAGGCAGCTTTGCAGCCACTCTTCCCTAAGCCTGGTGTGTTCCCTGAGGTTGTTGTGACCCAAGTGTAGGACCTGGCAGTTGGCCTCACTGAACCTCAGTCTGTTGGCCTCATCCCATCAATCCAGCCTGTCCAGATCCCTCTGCAGAGCCTTCCTACTCTCCAGCAGACCCACATTCCCTCTTACCCAGGTTGGGGGCACCTGCAAACTGAGGGTACACTCAATCCCCTCGTCCAGGTTGTTGATAAAGATGTTAAACAGGACTGGCCTCTGGGGAACACCACTTGTGACCAGCTACCAGCTGGATTTCACTCCATTCAGAGCCACTCTCTGGGCTATGAATGACTATGAACTTCAGTTACCTGGAAAGATGCAAGGATATTCTAAATGGCAGCTGAATACAGAAGATATTTATAGCAACAGTGAAAAGACTGTTGAGGAACAGAGTGGAGTCACATGCAGGCAAAGAGAAGAAGAGAAAGATGTGACTCATGAGACAGAAAAAAATGCATGGCTCCTGAAACAAGTGAGAGTGCAGCAGAACTATCTCAGACTAGCCTCTTATAAATAGGAGGTGGTCAGGAGTTTATGCTTGCTGTGAATAGATAGAACTTTTTAGTTAAAGACATTGAATAATCACAACATGAAGATTTGATCTGGCATGGTGCTGAGGCAGCAGAAGAAACTAGCATCACTAAATATATTTGCAAATAAGATGAGGAAGAAAAACAAGGGCAGAGAATAACATAACATGTACGCATTATGAAAGCAAAACCAAGGAAAATAATGAGTGTGTTTTCTAATGGTTTTTACGTTTTAATTACTTAGAGAAAAGATGAAAGAGTTCCATATATTTATTTTTCAAAACAGGCTGTTGGTGCAGAAGAAATTCCATCTTTGATATATGGGTAGATAAGTGGTTAACAGTACTGAACACAATGATAAACAATGAAGCAGAAAACAAATGAGAAAACGAAGCTACTCTTATGAGCTTCCATGAAAAAAAATGGTATTAGTTAAAAATAGATGGAAACAGAGAAGTGAACCTGTGAGATGAGGAAACAGACTTGTTTGCACAGTGTTTGGCTACAGTCCCAAAAATGGGGCAGTTACGCCACAGGTTGTATTAGTTTAGAGAATATGGAGGGAATTGGCAAGGAAAAAAACAGATCTTCATTAGCAAAAACAGGAACATTAACTGCATGAAGGGAAGCAATTCCCACAATAGAGCTAAAGCAAAATCTGTGCTGAAAATAGCAAAGGGGAAAATTGGAGCCTAGGCAAGTCATAGGAGAGGACAGAAGGGAGAAGCATTGGGGAGGCAAGTTGTTGGCAGCACCATTAATATAAAGAGGTAGGGTGAGGAGCTGGTAAGATAAAGAAGCATAAGGAGTGAAAATACTTTCTCAAAAAACCATCAAAAGCCTAAAACAAAGGAAAAAAAAACCCAACAAGAAAAAAATGCACAGGTTATCAAAAAGGATAAGAAAGTTAAAAAATATTATGGAAATAAGATGGGCAAGATCATATGGTTGGAGAAGTTATTATTACAGATTAAAGAGCTGCTATGAAATCCTTTGTACCTGGTGTGGCAGAGGAATAGTAAAGCAAATTAGACAGGCAGCAAAGGGAATTAATAATATGGAATAGGGAGTGAGGATTTACCAGTACCTTTGAAAATGAGGGAAGAGTAGAAATTAGATATTGCAGCCCGGAGGGCATCCCTGTAGAATACCTGATGAGATATATAAATAAGAGTGTACTCACTTGAGAATCATAGTCATGGTTTCTTTTCTGTCTTTCCCTTGGAAAGGTAGAGTACCAGTGAGCATTTCAAACTGTATAGAGTAAAACTTTCATCAATTACATTACCTGGACAAAAACTAATTTTTGACAAAACTACTTAGCATCTTAACCTTCCAAAATTCATGCATGTTAACAATCAGGTCTGCGCAAAACAACTTCATTGTACAGTTTAAATTACTAAGAACACTGAGCAGCCTTTGCCATTTTTAAAGCTGCAAAATATTTTCCTATATTGATACCTTGCTTTACATGCTTTTATCTGAACAATTTAGACTACAATGTTCTGTATTTCATTTCTGCCTAAAAAGTTTGTTCTAGGAAGACTTGATCTATACAACTGTATTTTTAGTTTTCAACAAAAGGGAGCGGGGTAGGGAAAAAGGTTTTCCTTTCAGAAATTAGTGATGATTTCTCCTCATGCAGAAATTTTTAAAAAGGTCAAAATTTTGAAAATTGGCATGTACATAGCCTTCATTGGGAAGGGGAAAAGGTTAGCTGATTGACAAAGACATGCATGATGGAAAGTGGTTACTGTATGCATACAGTGGAAATAAAGCCTGAAGGAACATGGAAGAGCTACACAGTACGTGCATGCACATTCTACAGTGCCTGGCAGTAAGCAACAGACACTGCTAAAATACTGATTTGTTCTGAAAGTGACTGAGTAAAAATAGGTAACTATAAAGGCACTCCTGTTGGACTGCAATATACTGCAGGGGTATCAGATATAAGTGAGGCAGTGAAAGCAGTCTGCCAGCAGTCATGGTAACCAGCACTTAGGCAGAAATCTGATTTTTTTGGTTTAAAAATTGCAAAATAATTTAGTTCAATGCAAGTTCATGGCATACAGTTAACGACATCAAAATTAAAATAATTATAAAGGAACCCTCTGAACAGCTTATGCAAACTTAAGTCATCCTGAACACAAGGTATCCTCTGTTCCCCTTTTTTCTGGTATGACCCAAACATTCAGCCTCCTAAACACAAAAAAATGTATGTGGATAACTTGAACAAATAATGTGTGACTGTAGTATTTGTAGATCTACAATAAGAGCATGAAGTTGCACTAATAGTATTCTTTAAAACAGCATTTTATTGAAATAAAATTTGAATTTCTTATGGCCATCTCTTCACTACTGCTAGATACTTTATATTCTAAATAATATTTTTTACAGATATATTTAAAAAAATTAAATTTAATAATTATGCCAACATGAAAAAAACCTACTTTTAACAGTTAAGACAATTGTCAGGAAGATGTGAGAGGGATAAGCCAGAACTATAAGAAGAAAAAAAAGTTTTGTTTGGTTTCAGTTAAGGAAGATCTTCACAAGGTCCACTTGAAAAAAATAAAACCTTTTTAAAAAGGTAAATTTGGAGTTTTCCACTTACACTTGCTTGAAATATAGTTTCTTTAGCAAGCTCCCAATTTGTCACAAGCACACACAATTGTATTAACAGGTCAACACATGTACTCTTTGTCGCCCCTCCCAAATACTATATTCCAAAATTAATAGGCCAATAGTACTTAAAGAATAAGCCAACACTGGCCTTCCCTACTTATGTTTTATTTCAGGAGGAGAGTACCTCAGTGCTTTTGAAAACTTGAAATGAATGTTTTTACTTGTATGGCATCCCTTAAAGCTGTCACTGTTTTAAAGGACAAATCAGAATATATTTCTTAACAATGGCTTAAGCATACTTCATGTCTAGCAGCACAAGAAAAGAAGCTAAATGATTTGTTTAAATATCTTTAAAGTCTCCCTTTCTGTGCTATAACTTCTGTTCACTCAATTTACTGTGTACTTAAACTACACCAACCATCACTTGAATTTTTGATCAACTCAGAAATTAAGAATGAGCTAAAAGTGGATACTTACAGATTGTCTATGAAAGTTACAAACTATAAATGCAAGCAACAAAAATATGTCCTAGAGAAAACTGCACTGTAGTTCATATACTAGTTTATAGAATTTAGTTTTTAAGGCCATGTTTTTGTATTCAAAGTAGAAGCCAAAGTATTTAACATGCAATGCACTTAAGACTGCGAAAGCCACCCCAGTCACAGCTAACATGGCTGTGAGCAATGGCTTTCAGCAATTTTCAATTAAACCATATCCACTTGATAAACACCAAATTATGTTTTCCAGCTTTATAAATTAAAGCTGAAGTTTAATTATGTTTGTGTTATCAACAACAAATATTCTGCAACTACATTGTAATTATCTTTTAATTGTTCTTAGTGATAAAATGTGTGGTCATGAGGAGTGTGTGTGCTTGTCTGGAGAGAATTATCAGGTGCTACTTTTACATAGTCAGTTTTCAGATCACAACAGCATTCTAATCATCATAAAGCAATAGGATGACCTATTTTCAGACACAAGAGTCCTTCTTGTACTATAAAGCACACACATTAGTTGTACTGTTACAATCATATGTAGCAGAAGCAGTAAGAAATGAATACATTTATACAATTATTTAATCTCCATGTCAAAAATGCACACAAATATCTGAAATATGAGAAGTCTTTCAGCATTCCTTAACTACCAAACATGACCTATTATTCTTTTCCAATTCATACGCCTTATATACAATATTTCCCCTGACCCTGCAACTTTACAGTAATTACCCCTCACAGAAATGCCATAAGTAACTGAGCAGCTATATCCTATATCAGCTCAGTGTCATTTAGATAATTTTGATGTGTGAGAACAACAGTTGTCATTATTCCACTAACCTGTAAATACACCATAGACTCTAACTAGAAAGTTAACAATCTTCTTTTTCCTCTTGAATGAAAATTCAAATTTAAAATTTGGATCTAAATTTCTTCCCCACTTCTGTATACTTTCGTATTCCTCTTGGTCCCCAAAACATTCAAGCTACTACAGATGTAAAGTATTTGAATTAAATGATAATAAAAATATGGCATATTGTTGGTGTCGTTATGATACCTAGTCCATGTTCTTGATCCAAACTCCATGGTGTTATTAATTTCACACAATTTAGACTTCCTTTGTAGTTAAAATTTATGTAAAGCTCACCTTAGGGGTTAGTGTTTGATTTGTTTCACCAGACCTTGCAAAGCACAGTTTTGCTATTATTTATATTTACCAGAAACCTACCATTAAAACACCAAAAGACCACCAGTCTGCACTCTGTGTATGGCCTCGTCTGTTAACAACTTCTGGTGCCATATATTCCACTGTTCCACAGAAAGAGTAGGCTTTCTTTTCATGATCAATTGACTCCTTACTTAAGCCAAAATCTGAAAGAAAAAAAAATTGTCCCAAATGTAAATTTTTTAAAAACAACATTCAAGGTTGATATCTTTACCATAAGGTGAAATGTTATGCTTTTATCATTTGTATATACAATCAAATACTAATATGGGAATTACAGGATTCTCCTTCCCTCCCCACATTATCATAGGTCCATAACACCAGATATACTTGTAAAGCAGGTATCTTATTGAAATATTTATGCATTTATTTCAAGCTAATTACACTACTTGCTTCCACAATCAAATTACCGATCAGTTAAAATCACTTATTTTACCATACTGGTTTACCAAAAGGAAAATGCAAAGATTTTACTGTGAACAGAAATGATCCTAGTATTGCAATTTCTTTATTCACCTGTCAATTTGATATGTCCTTCCTCATCAAGCAGGATGCTAAAAAACAATAAAAAGAATATAAAAAACTAATTAAAATATATTTTAAGTGTTGTTTCAGACAACATACTGACAACATTTAGGAATAAACAGAAGAGGATACACAAAGACAGGCAGAATTAAACATGCATGAAAATGAATTATTAGAAGATACTTTCAGACTATACATTTTCTTTTCCTTCCATTCTTTCTTTTTAAAGATTAAGAAACAATCAGTTTATCATAGCTTTACTCAATTATTTGATTAAATTCAGTATGTAGTAACATTTATATTGAACTTTCAATTTTGGATATCTGCAGCACATGCAGCACTATCATAATTGTTAAAAACAGAGGCATAGTTCTGTTTCTCTTATACCAGGTATGTTTTCATATGTATACAAAACAGGTATTAATTTGTAATTACCATTTCAAAGGTTGTTGACCACTTCAAATAACATCAAGAAATAAATATGCTCATGTTGTATGAAAGGACAGGACCCACAGGCCCTATACTTGGAGCAGACCTTAGGCTTCCACCTTTTCACTTCAATCACAAGGAAGGCCACGTTTCTCCGAGATGCCAACTGTCCTCGACCACCACTGCATATCATTGCATTGCAAAGCATGCAAAGTATCCAAGAACTTGATTTTGTAGCACCCCCTACACAGTGGATTTAGTTCCTCCAGCTGCATTTCATCCTGGGGGTAAGATATGACCCAGGCCCCATCCCCTTCCCTTTCCACTTTGCACTGTCCATGGAGGGAAACATTTAAAGCATGTCCTCAAGTGCCATATGCAAACATTGCCTTCCTGCCCTTCAGCAGATCAACACTTCCACCCAACTTGGTGCTGTCTGTGGACTTGCCCAGGGTGCACTCAATCCCCTCGTCCAGGTCTCCAGTGAAGGTGTTAAACAGGACTGGTCCCAACACAGAGCCCTGGGGAACACCACTGGTGACCAGTCTCTGGCTGGATCTAATTCCATTCACCACCACTCTCTGGGCCTGGTCATCCAATCAGTTTTTTACCCAGTGAAGAGTGCACCCATCCACACCAGGGGAAGCCGGTTTCTCCAGGAGAATGCTGTGGAAAACAGTGTCAAAGGCACAGAATCACAGAAGATAAGGGGCTAATATGTATGTCTCAAACACTGAAAGTCATCTAGCTGTGCAGCCAACCACAGATTGTTGGTAGTAGCAGATAAGAATTGCTAGTAATAAGCAAGGATTGCTGGTAATAACATGGTATGAGAAAGAACAAGATGTGCCCAAAGAAGAGGCCATGCAGAGATAGGGCACCACTTTTCTGGGACAAACATCCTTGTTTTAATTCCTGAAGATAAGCACAACCCAGTATAGCACAAGTGCAGGAAGGAGGTTGAGAAGCGGGCATGGACTGTAGGGGAAGAAAAGACCACCCAATATCCCTAAAGACCTCCAACCCATTTCCAGAAAGGTCTGAGAGAACAGACTGTGCATAACAACTAATTTGTATAGAAAACGAGAAACCTACCTTCATGGCAGGGACACCTATCTATAAAAACATACCCCCACAAAGCCCAGGTGCTGCCCCCTGGACATCCCATCAGCTGGACTGACACTGGAGCCAAGATTGATCTCTTTTTCTCTCCTCTCTCTCTCCCCCTCTTTAATTCACCTTTTCTTTTCTCTCTTCCTTTTCATCTTACCCCTTTATCCAAACCCCACTGACATGTGCTTTTATAGTAGGTCAGGAACTAAAATACCAATTTCCATGCCAGGTACATAATTTACTAGTAAAAGCTTGTGATTTTTTTCAGACCCTCTGACTTTTGTTATTTCTTTCCACCATAAGCATTTACAAATCTTGGGTGCTCCTTTCACCTTAAAGGTGGGATGTCACAAAAGGCTCTACTAAAGTCTAGGTAGACGACATCCAGAGCCTTTCACTCATCCACTAAGCAGGTCACCTCATCATAGGAGATGATCAAGTTGGTCAAGCAGGACCTGCCCTGCATAAAACGAGGCTAGCCTGAACCCCTGGTTGTCCTGTACATGTTACATGCTGGCACTCAAGATGATGACTCCATGACCTTCCCTGACAATGAGGTCAGGCTGACATGCCTGTAGTTTCCTGCTTCTCCTTCCAACCCTTCTTATAGATGGGTGTCACATTCACCAACTTCCAGTCGCCTGGGACCTCCATGGTTGACCTGGACGGCTGGTAAATGATTGAAAGTGGCTTGGTGAGTTCTTCTACCAGCTCCCTCAGTACTCTTGGGTGAGTCCCATCCGGTCCCATGGACTTTTGAGGTTCTAAGTTGCATAGCAGTCTGCTGGCCATTCCATCCTAGATCTTGGGGGCTTCATTCCGTTCCCATTCTGTGTCTTCCAGCTCACTGAGCTGGGCACCTTGACAACAACTGGTCTTATTAAAGGCTGAGGCAAGAAAGGCATGAAGTACCTCAGCCTTTTCTTCATCCTTTGTCACTATGTTTCCTCTCACATCCAACAAAGGATGGAGATTCTCCTTGGCCCTCCTTTTGTCACTGATTTTTACAAATATTTTTTTGTTGTCTTCTGCTTCTGGGATTTCTAACATATTGATAATCCTTTTATCCTTGCTGCTGCAAGGACCTCCATCCCCTAACTCCACTGCTATGGCAGACCAAAGGACCTTGGTAGAACACTGTCCCTCAAAGAGTGGCGTGCCTTTCCCAGGCTTATCTCTGGCTTTGTCCCCGTTCCCATCAGAGTTTAAAGTTCTCTCAACAAGCCCCTCTAGCTCCTGAGCTAAGATCCTTTTTCCTTTTTGAGACAGGTGAAATCCAACCTTTTAAATGAAAATAGCTCATAAATCTCCCCCACCCCCCTCTGTTCAATTTATTTAGTAAATTACTGAAGTTTAACAGTTGGGAAAAAGTGCATAGGTAGAAGTGCTACAGAAATGAAATTAATACACTGCATTTCTCACAGAGGAGCCTTACTTTTCTGGTTTTAGGTCCCGGTATATTATTCCAAGACTATGTAGATGGTCTAAAGCAAGTGCTAATTCTGCCAGATAAAATTTAACATCGTCTTCTGTGAACATCACCTGAAAAAGTAACACAATGTATTTCACATATGAAATCTGTAAAGGTTACACCAGCAGCAACTAAACAATAACAACAGTGGTTTTTCAGAAGGGTTTCTTATAATACTTGAATTCATTTCTATGCAAAACACTAGAAAATTCAAATTTCTTGGTTACACAAAAACTAGGATTTTATAACCCACACTATGTCATACTTGAAATACTTGGACACACTTGAAAAAGGACTTTTAAAGGCAATATATTATTCTTTCTGCAAACCGGGAGATTATCTGTTTCTGATCATTCAAGAGAACAAACAGAGCCGTTGTAGTGAAACTGAAATATTTCGGAAGCACTTAAAGAATGCGACTACCTCTTGGTTGGATGGGACCATTTCATTTCCAGACAACAAATGGACCAAAGAAGTCCAAATGCCTGAATTTCATCTACAAAGTTAGAGGGAAGAAAAGTATATGTATCTTGGTTCTGGAAAGACTGTCTCTAGGTACTTTGAGAATGAAGTTACAGCGATGGTAAAAGGCCCAAGGTGCAGCCTGAGATGTAACTGCAGAAAAGGCAGATGGAAGAGTAAACAAAGTAAACAGCCTGTGTAAGAGCACAGGGAGGATCCCAGGTACCAATCCCGTGTTTTAGATTAGGAAGATAAACTAATCTCTGTTTATGTTCATTGAAATGAACGTATTGTCCCAATATATCAGCTGCTGTGATCCCTGACAGAATACATACATTACAATTTAACTCTTCTGAGACTGTAGAAAAAGATAAAAATAAAAAAAGATTCTTCATGATTTGATTCTATTTCAGTTACTACTCAGTTATTTCATTTGTTTTGTTTTTAGAATCTAAGACTAATACCTTAAGATAAAGCATACAGACCTGGAAAAAAGAATGGCAACAGGGAGCAAAGATGAACGTGATTTTAAAACAAGAGTTAAGAACGGAGAATATATTTTCCCCTTAGCAGTTTCAAGAGAGAAAGCAATACTAAAGCTTGTGCAAAAGGTTGTTGCTGATGTTACTTCTACAAAAGAGCCAATATTTAGTGCAGGCATATTCAAGAAAGGAAATCTCTATAAGAAACATTTAAGAGCTCAAATAATAAAAGATCCCATGAGGAGGACAATACACCCACACTACATTCTTTAAAACCATTGCATGGGACTCATCTTTCATAACCTTAAACATCTGCAGACATCTAGCTTTGAATTAATCACTTTTCCCTTTGTAGTCAACAGGGAAAAAGCAACAACTTTTAGTTCATCTGATCTATTTCAAAATCACATGGATTGGTATGAGGATGGCATTGATAGCATCCAGCATGCCCATTTCACTCGCCAGTTGTGAACACTTTGCTTAGATTCAGGTACTCATAATGGAATATTTCTCATGCAACCACATTAAATTTCATAAAACGCGAGTGGCTCAAGATGAAAAAGTCCTCAGCAGAAAGCCAGTATACATGCTTTTTTGGGAATCAAAAATGAACTATGAACTTCAAGAGAAAAGTATCTCAACTTTAGAGCACTAATAACTTATTCGTTATCTGTGGCAAAACAAACAATAAAAGGCAACTTAAAACAGATGGCATCATCAAAATAAATGTAATAATTTATGTGGTCAGTACAGAAGTAAGGATACATCTATACACAAAGTAAATTCCATTCTACTCTCCTCTTTATAACAATATAGCTTTGCACTGGTGACCCAGCTGTCCCAGATACTGTTGTAGCAAAGGAAAATGGAAAGCAGCTACAACTGCAAGTCCAGACTACCAGGTACACATTGGACATAATCTCTATCCTAACAGATATTTGTTGCAAGTTTTTGAACGTGAGTAATGGAAAACAAAAACTTCAACAAATATGGTGATATATTAGATGTTGACATTTATTTTAGGAATTATAATCAAATTAAATTGAGGCAATGAAACTCTTCAAAGCTGTTATTTCCTATATCTACACAGACATATTACCATCATGACAGAGGCAAAACATTAACTTTTTGAAAATTACTAAAATAAGTGGAATACAATTCTTGCTTTTTAAATATTCATACATAATGCAATTTTGCATTCATGGATAAAAAAAGAACATATCTTATCTGCCCCTGATTTCTGGCTATTAAAACCAGACATCAATCAGTTAATTTGAACACATTCACTTTGTATAAACCCAGGCTCTGAGTCTTATATTTAAACATGGTAGCAACAGGAGAAGAAAATTTTGCCAGGTATAAAAAGCAGCACAGAAAGACTGCTTGTCTAAGACTTTTTTCAAAAATAACATAAATTGCCATGAGTCCTTCCATGAAGTGACTATTCTATGCAAAAAAATCCAACCATACAAAAAACATACCTGGTTAAAAACAGATTAAGATTTTATTCAATGAAAACAGAATTTAAAATGTAAACTCTCCTAATACAGACAATTTATAGTCAAATTCTATCAATAGACGATTTTTCAAATTAAAAAAATGTACCTCTTTGGATAAACGTGTAAACAAGTCTCCTCCCCTGAGAAAATCCAAAATAAGATACAGCTTCCCTTCTGTTTGAAAAGCTGAAAAGATAAATTGAAAGAAAAAAATCACCTAACTTTATCCATGATCAGGAAAATAACATACCAAATAATTCACCATTATTTTCACTATTAAAATTAATTTTACTTTCTCCTTTGTGGAAAAATATATTGAAATGAATTAGGTAACTGATCCTCTACCATGGACCAAGTAATTTCCATGCTATGTGAAAGTAAAGCAAATCACCAATAAAATTTCTTAAAAATTAAACTTTACTTAGGATAGCATTTTATTCCAGATTTTAATGTAAGAAGCCAGATTTAAAAGGGCAAATTAGTAACTAATGCACCTTTTAAAATCTCTAGAAATTCAGCTTAACAGGGACATTTAGTCTAGTCTGGAAAAGAATGGCACATAAAATAGTGAAAAGTACATAATTTAAGCCACATCAGAAAGTGAGAGAGACATGAGGTTTAACTATAGGAAAAAACAAACCCTAAAAGAAAAATATTAACTGAAAAAAACAAACCAGAAACTCCACATTTTTTTTTCACATGTTAAGAGTACTGATATCCTTCCCCCTTACACATAAGTATTCTGTTACAGCTGCTCATACTATTAAAAGTAAAAGGCTAATTTCCACCAATTTTGATTCAAGTGGAAATTAATTGCATACGTTTTCTATAGTATAAACAAAGCAAGTGTAAGAAATAACTTTTTAAAAAGTGTATGTTATACAAAAGATTAGAGATTTTGGAAAATAATGGCTAGTTATTAATAAGTAACTGCTTTTTAGTAACACAGAGGACTACAGACTCTTCGTCCTATAAAGATTTAACACCGCATGAAGCCAGTCATGTGCTTATTTTGCATGAGAATTATTACAGAGCAAGTCTTTGCACAATTGGGACTTGACACAATAATGTTCTATGACTTTCTGAACCACAAAGCAAGTATTAGGAACTATCTTGACAAACACAAATTTTCATGCTATAAAAATGAACTTTTCTGCAACTCACCATAATGTAACTTGACAATAAAAGGATGGTTAACTTCTACTAGGATATCACGTTCCATTTTTGTCCGAACCCTATCTCGAACTACAACAGAACATGAGCAAGCAAGATTAAAAAAACCCTGAAAACCCCAAAAAACCAAAACAAACCACAACTTTACATTATGACTCAGTATTTCTCATATGTTTCCTGATGTACTTCTTGTTGTGTCCTGTAATATTATAATTGTCTGCAGGCCATTACACTGCACACAGCTGAGAACTGAGAGAATTTATTCCACATTTTTTTCTGATAAATACCTTTATGCATTTCAATTTGCTTCAGTTTTTGCTATTGACAAAACCTAACACTAGGCAAATAAATTTAACAAAAGCACATGAGAAAAGATAACCACCCTTCAGTCTGCTCTATACTTAGCTAACCTTTTAAACATTAGAGCAAAACTGCCACAGCTATGTACAGAAAACATTCTACTATTGAAAAGCATAAAGAATTAAAGTTATAGCAAAACAAACACCATAAATCATACTATCATAAAGATGTTTATATTGGTTTAACTCATTAAATAACTCACACTATTAAGACATTAAGTCCTTTACAATTTGGAAGGGAATTTCTTTTCATTTCCCTTACTATGAACTTAAAATAAAAATGCTATTGATTCAATGTAGTGTATACTTCAGATTATCTTTTTGATTTTAAGAACGTTTACTGAGAGTAAATGTGCATGGAGAAATAGATCAGACATTCGAAGCAGTTGCTGCTCAAGCTGCCTGTGCTGTCCCTCCGTGGTGGCTCTGAAGGGGACACGGAAGTGCTCCTATGCCACGAGAGATTAAACCCAACCAAGCATCACATGCCAGCAATGCAGGAATAGAGGCAGGGCGGTCAGCTGAGCACAGCACCTGCTTCAGCTGTTCTCCACAACTCTTCTGCCAACTCCAGTCAGGGCTTGATTCCCATCTGAAGCTCTGAATCAGCCAGGACACAGACAAGATTCAGAACTCTACACAGGGGAGAGCTATGAAAGTTTGCTTTCAGTGGTTTAAAATGCTGCATTTTTCTCTTGCCCTCTATTCTACATTCTGTTATTGGTCCTTTGACAAATGTTTTATCTTCCTGAAGGAAGCACCCCAGAGCAATGAAGTCCTGTCCAAAGTTTAAGCTGACAGCATTACTTGTGCAGTTAATAAGCCAGAGATCTCAGATATTAAAACATAACAAGGTAAAAAAAAAAAAAAAGGACAAGAAGCAAAATGGTATTTAGGCATTTATCTATCTTTTCCCAGAAACAGGCACTTACAACCATACAGGTACTTATGAAAAAGTTACATAGATACATTTTCATGAATGAATACAGCCATCAAGTTTCCATCTGCCTGCAGAACACATCCCTAAAAATGGAAGCTCATGAAGTAAGTGCTCAAACACAGAGCAAACATCGCATTTGAATGTTGACCTTTGTGTCTAAAGCCATTAAAATGTCACAAGATAGTTGTGCAGTTTAACTGTTACAGCAGTTCATCTGAATTACAAGATCGAAACTCAGAATATTCTTTTGTTTTTATGCAGGTTCAGTTGAGAAAAAAAATCTGAAAGACTTTCAGGTGCCTGCAGCTGTGCAACAGTAACATGGAAAGTATGGACTTATAAAACTCCAAGCAAAAAAAAGTGTGAAGAACTGAGCTCATTTCAAACATTAGCATCAGCCATTATTTGACTTGACATCTGACTTTTGTTTGACTGTAGTTTTCATATGCATTCTACTGAAAGCATAGATTTTTTTCTTAATGTATTTGATGCCAGACGCTCTAGCAATGTTTTGGCTCTGTTTCTCTCTCCCCATCATAAAGGGGCACTGAAAGATAACACCTTCCATCAGAGTGTATTAATAAACTCTGCAGTAAACAAAAGTCTCTGCATTAATAAAGTCTCTGCAGTAAACAAAATTATATGTATACATTCTTAGATTTGCTCTAAACATTAAAAAGTTCGACTGTGTAGTTACATCAATGTGTTCTGGCTAACACATTGCATTCCTATGAAAATATTCTCTCTAATTTTGATTTGTGGATCAGGTACATGTGTTTCCAAGTGTGGTCTTTTTATCTTTAATTATAGAACACAAAAATATCTTTATGAAATAGATTTGAAAGAGCTAAAGAAACAGACAACCAAGTAACACATTGAATTATTTAAAAATACAGTATTATAGATATAAAAAAGTTGCAATTACAGAAAATAGAATTAATTCCAGTTAATTTCACAGTAAAGTTTCAATAGTAACTTTAATTTGCTTGCAACTCTGCTCTTCCTAAAAGATTAATCACAAGCAAGCAGTGCATGAAAATCATCTGATAATCCAGATACAAAGTGCTGAGAACTGTGGCATCCTCCTGATGGTGTCACCTTTCTGCTCAAACCTTTTGCATCCTTGAATTCTTAGTGCCTCAGAGTCTCCTCTCCCAATTAAAAGTCATGCTCCCAATTTCAGTATTTATCAGTCTCTGACATCTCTAGGCAAAACTAGAACCACAGCCTGAACTGGAATTTTTACACAAGGTTAAACTGCAATCAAAAGGTGATGAAGAGAAGCCCTCGAACATCTTAAAAAGCAACTGCTGAGTGACCTTTGACCAGTCCTGAGCTATTAACAGGCTGGGGAATGAAAGGCTGTTGAGGATATTAACGTACCTTAGAAGAGTGGAAATCAATTTCAGAAAAATAGGAAGTAAATAATGAGAATGACACGTGCCACAAAACACAAAGGAATCAAAATATAGGAAACTGTTCAAATACACACCCTCTGTAATAGTTTTAAGTGTCTGTGACATTCAGCACTAGATCTTAAGTGAAAAAATTTCACCATTTTAGCATAAGATGATAATCCAATGTTTTTGTTCCCTCCACTGTTCTGTAGGTATTTTGAGATGAAATTATATGTTAAAACTGAAATTCAATATAATAATCAATAACATAGGTAAAGCACTACAAGCTGTTGGAACCATCCCAAAACTATCATTTCAATTTCAACACTGTCATGAATTGGAAGAACTTCACATAGAGAAAACTATTAAACAATGGCATGAAAGAACAAGCATACATCCTGGTTAAGATGTTAGTGTGAAAGATGATAATTTCATTTTGATCTAAGGTAAAAAATAACTTATTTCTTTTTTCTTACAGAATTCTCCGAGATAGAATTGGGATTGTGCAGGTTTAAACTTGTTTTGTAATGATTAACGTAAGATCT
Organism: Dicrurus megarhynchus; assembly: GCA_013399195.1. Classification (NCBI taxonomy): domain Eukaryota; kingdom Metazoa; phylum Chordata; class Aves; order Passeriformes; family Dicruridae; genus Dicrurus; species Dicrurus megarhynchus. The sequence continues at coordinate 236,521 of VXAD01008922.1, read as the reverse complement.
TATAAAATACATTCTACATCAAGATCACGTGCCAAAAGTTTGGGGCAAATGTACTGTATATGTCTGTTTTAAAAAAAAGACTAAGTCATGTGCTTAGAACTTCTAGAATAAAACAGCCGACATAATGCACCTTTAAATATCATGACCTAATTATAAACTGAGCAAAAGGCATTAACTGTATCCTTGGTGACACACAGCAAAGGAAAAACGGAAGGATATTAAGTTTCAAGTAACAGCTCAGGAGCAAGTCAGGTGGCAGATGTAACACAAGCACTCTATTAACCCACCATCATGTAAGGAAAGTTGCATGGGAAGGAACCTGCTTTCCTCTCTAACTACCAATATGGTATTTTTAATCCTTAATCCTTCCAGGTTTACAACACAAAGCAGTGTATTCTGCTATTTCCTGTTTCAGAGAAGAAAGCTGGAAGACACAATCTGTAAAGCAGCACCTGTGTAAAAAGTAGGTTTTGGTATAATGTCCCTGGATTATCTTTTTTATTTTTCTTCCCTTGTTCTAAACAACACTTACCTTTCAAGGTAGCCTTTTTCAATACCTTCATTGCATAAAGCTGTCTAGCATCTGATCCTGAGATTTTTTTGACAAGGAAGACCTGCATTAAAAATTAGAAAGAATTCTTAAAAGAAAATAAATGCAAGTCAGATTAATGTATTTTGCTATGAAATTCAAGTAGTCAGTATGATTTCAATGAAACCCAATTTGACAGTTTTAGATTCTGCAAAGCCAAACCTACTTTCATTTTTTTCCTTCTATTCCTTAATTTCATAATCTAAAAGGATTATTCAAGATACTATGCCAAATTAATTTCAGTTTAGTGATTTCAGTGAGTTAAAAAAAAAAATTGGATTCTTTCAGCAGTTCATACAAATTTGAAACACAAAAATCAGCTTTTTAAAATTAATCTCTAGTTTTACGTTATTGAAATTCATAGGATGGCACAGCAAATGTGCTAATAAAATAATTTTCAGATATGACAATAAATATGTGATCAAAATTTGATCCAGAAACCTGTATGAATCAATGTATAACTAAATAACTTTCAAAAAGTAACCTAGTGTTGCATGTACCAATAAAAGACAACCAGTCTCAATTAAAGGGCGTTTCAGTTCCTTCTTCAGTATCATGGGATTTCTTGACTGGTATTGTTTTTAATACCCTTAACACAAAATTAATTCCAGTAGAGACAAATTTTAAATTTAGAAATGAAGAGAATAATAAAAAAACAATGGTCACAGGCTTTCTGGCTATGTACATGTATAGATACATGTTGTGGTACATGAGAAACTTAAACACGTTATATGATATCAGTTTGATGTCTGTTTCTGTGCCCAATTCTCACTTATGTTAACATCTCTTGCATTACCCAGAGATTACCAGAACATCATCAAGAGACCTTGAAAAGCATGCAGATTTACTTTTCTTAAATTATATGGGAAATAGTGACATCTTCACAAATTATTAAAACAAAAGGATTTATGGATTTTTTAAAATACTAATAATTTTTTCATAAAGGCTAAGACAACTGAGGACAAGACTGGCATTTTTGCAGAAATTTGAGTCAGCTGGACAGTTTATTATTTTTGCTTTTTTAAAACTCACATTCCCCCTTCTCCCTCCCTTTGTACTACTGAATTTAGTATTATCAATAAAATAAAAGTGATTGCTGAATTGATCATTTAATAGCTTACTTTTCCTTGCCTTTGAATGATTTGCTTCTCATGACATGAAGATTTCCAAATAAAAACTTGGTTATGATCCTGGATTAAATCAAACCTTGGGAATCAGGTTTCTCAGTGAATTCTTACTAGTATGAGTACAAAATTTTGTAGTTTCTAAGCACCTAGATTTCCAAACTTAACTGGAACAATAATGTGACTAACAGTAACTTACTACCACCAAAAGAGAATTGGACCTATTTTTCTAACTTTCCCCCATATTTAAGGTGCTAGAGCTTAACACCACATTCAGAACTGCAATTATGGCTGAAAATGAATGTAAAGGCTCTGTTGTCTTGCCATACATATTCCATTCATCCTTGATGAACTGTCTTGCCATGTGAACTTAATGTTTTGCTTTCAAGTTGGATTTGGACAACTAAAAGTATAAAAAATGTATGCCTAGTGAGATTTCAGTACTCATGAAATGCTAGAAATATTGAGTCTTTAACGGACAGATGTTCAGATAAATATCAAGGTACACTGAACCTTAAGCAAGTATGACAGACGATGAACATGACTGGGGTGTATCACATTTACTTCAGTAGCCATTATTGCCTAAAATTCATTAATTATAATTGCAACATGCTTCAAAAACCAGCTTCTGTACTGGTGATGTCCTGCCATTAGCAAGCAACAAGGAATACTTATCAAAAAAACCTTTCAACTCCCACCCTCTCAAATAGATAAGAAGAGTAGTTAGAGAACAATGACATTCCATTTTAACAGTGAGTACCCAATTATTTCACACTGAGCCATTTTTTCTATTGAACTTTGAAATCCACATATCATGCAAACATGAAAAAAAAATTACTGCTTTAAAAAGACCTGCCACGGTTACAGTGCCTAGTTAGCACTAATTTAGAAAGCAGTTTTCACTTGCAACATTGCCTTAATGCGAAACCATGGCTGTTCTAAATATTTCACTGCCAATATTCAATGCTATATTCCTGAATAATTGGCTCCACAAGAGTTCAGTTACCAACCTTTCCAAAGGATCCTTGTCCTAGTACTTTCAGAAGTTCAAACTGTGAAGGGTCTGCTTTCTCATGTCCTTCCTTTACATGGTGCGTTATTGCAATTTCTTTGATACTTCCTTCTTCCTGGCAGAGGAAAGCAGAGGAACAAATTTAGATCAATGGTTTACAAATGTTTACAAATTCACAATATGTTGAAAAATACCAGTGCCACTGAACTAGATGATCCCAAATATAGGCAAAAACCAGTTAGCAATGCTATTTGCATAATTAAGACAGACAGCACCAGTTCAGTAACAACGTAGCTTAAACTTTTAGAGATGCACCAGGATCCAGACAATAGGAGAGCTGACAAAAGTCAGCAATTGCCAAGCTTCTTCTCTCAGGCCCACATTATTGGGTTCATATTTCTGTTCCAGATTCACAACCAATTAATGGAAACCAATCTTCATAAGAATTTAGTCCTCTTAAAGCACATCTAGAGTGCATCAAATAGACCAAATGTCTTTGGAAAGCCCTCCTTTTTAACACTTGAATGAGGACCACTATGCTGCAGCAATGCTAATGCTCACCTTTATAAGGTGACAGTGTAAGACTCAAGACATCTCCATGCAAAGAGACACTCGCCACCCTCACTTCGGCAGCAGCATACACTGAGAAAATTCTGTTGAAGAAATACTCCCTTTCTTCTCCAGGAGAGTCTATCCTATAAAAGCTGTCCAGTCTTCATCATTTCCCCTTCTGTGAGAAACTGGTCACCAGAAAGCTCTAAGCAGCAGTGAATCTTATCTTTTTGTGCTCGGCACTTAATTCAGAGTTTGCTGCACTGAATTTGAAAATCCCCTGAAAAGTGACACTCCTTGCCACACAAGGAAAGAATTTCAGAACTTATCAGCATCAAGTAAGTAAAAAACCTGCATTCTTGTTAACGTCATCTGTAGATCTATCTAGGCATTACATGCAATCCAATCTACTGTAAGTTAACACACAACTGACTGTTAGTTAACATAAAGAAAGCAACATACTATCTACAATTTCAGCTTCTTGTTTATTCTCTATTTCTTCTATGGATTATAGTGAATGAAATAAATCTGAGAATACTTATCATCTATTTAATGAGGAACTCCTAGACCTGTTTCACAGAATTGCAGACTGGTTGACATTGAAAGGGACCTCTGGAGATCATCTTGTCTAACCCTAAACCCCCTGCTCAAGCAGGGCCACCCAGAGACAGTTGTCCAGAACCTGAATATCTCCACTGCTGGCGACAACCTCCCTGTGCAGCCTGTGCAAGGGCTCAGTCAGCCTGACAGTGATAAAGTGTTTCCGGATGTTCAGACAGAAACTCCTGTATTTCCCTTTTTGCCCATTGCCTCTGGTCCTGCCACTGGGCAGAACTGAAAAAAGCTCTTTGCACCCTCCCTTCAGACTGGTCAAACATCATTTCACCATTGTGAATCCATGTTGAATAACCCCAGCTACCTTTTAGTCCTTCATGTATACAGAAATGCTTACTTTTTCATGATTTTCCTGGGGATTAAGGCCTGGCTGACCAACCTGTAGTTCCCTGGGTCCTCCTTCTCGCCCTTTTTGAAGATAGGAGTTGACATTTGCTTTCCTTCAGTCCTCAGTCACCTCTCCCGGTCATCGTGATAATTAGAAAATGATCAAGAGTGGCCTCACAGTGACAGCTGCCAGGTCCCTCAGCACTCGTGTGCATCCTGTCAGGGCCCACAGATTTAGGTACATCCTGTTTGCTTAAGTATTCTCTAACCTATCCAGTGGCAGGACCCAAGGGAATGGCCTGAAGTTGTGTCAGAGAAGGTTTAGGTTGGGTATCAGGAAAATCAGCCACCCAGAGGGTGGATGGGCACTGGAACAGGCTCCCCAGGGAAATGATCACAGCACCAAGCCTGACAGAGTTCAAGAAGCATTTGGACAATGCTCTTGGACAAATGGTTTGACTCTTGGTGATGGTGCTGTGCAAGACCAGGAGCTGGACCTCCTGGTCTTCATGAGTCCCTTCCACCTCAGGATATTTTATGATTTTCCTCCAAGAGAATGTCTTCCTTGCTCCAGTCTTCCCCATTATCTGTATGCACCAAAATGTGCACTCATTAGTTATAGTGATAGGTTAGTAGAGGCAGAGTTCTAAGCTGTGCTTCTGAAGCACTCATTTACAAGTTTTTCAAGCATTCTGCAAAATTTATGTGCATGAATTAGTGCTGAAAGTATCCTTTTGCATCTGATCATTTCGGTACTGTATATAAATGCATAGCAACTGTCCACCCAGGTCAGCATGTTCCAACACACACTTCTCCCACACCGATGATTCTTTTTCAAAAGATTCTTTTTTTCAAAAGATTCTTTTTTTCAAAAGATTCTTTTTTTCAAAAGATTACAGACAAAGTTGGAAACAAGATGCACATAAGAAATCCTGAGCATGTATGTGTCGGAGTCTGTATATATTAAAAAACTCCAGCACATGATTTGGAATAATGCACAGAACATGTTGGCAACTTTTAAAATCAGGGACTGAAAGAAGATACTTTAATGTGAAGAATATAGTTTTAAGAATAGTTTTAGAACACCCAAGACAAATCCAAGATGACCAATAAGTTTAGGTGCCTGTTTCCATTTTAAGACAGCCAAAATTTTGCATGTGTGTGCACACAGGCATGCTGAGTACTCCACCTAGTAACCTAAACTTTTTTGTCTTTTCAGGAGAAAATGCTACCGTCATTGACTTCAGAGTGAATCTTTACAGAGTCTGAAATAAATATTGTTTCCTTTTACTTGTCAAAGGAATAAATTGCTGGTGGATATTTTTGGTTTTATCTTTTAAATTAGTATGTGATCAGTTGGATTACATACTACTTAAACCACCCACTGAATCTTAGAGAATCCCAAGGGAGGAACAGAATAGCTCAGCAAAACAGACTGCCAAATACAGATTACTTCAGATACTTTGATCCATTTCTGCTTAACTGTTTTATCTATTTGCTCCCTAGAAATCTTGGGAAAGTCAAAAATATGTGAAACAGAACTTTCTCAAACCTTTTTATCTAGTGCCATCAGGGACACAAAGCAGTCAGGTGGACATAAGAAGGACATGGAACTGCTGGAGCAAGTCCAGAGGAGGGCCATGAAGTTGGTAAGAGGACTGGAGCACCTCCCCTATGAAAACACGCTGAGGAAGCTGGGGCTGTTCAGCCTGGAGGAGAGAAGTTTGCATGGGGACCCCATAGCAGCCTTCCAGTATCTGAAGGGGGCCCTACAGGGAAGGTGGAGGGGGACTCTTCATCAAGAACTGTAGTGATAGGACAGGGGGTAATGGGTGCAAACTGAAAGAGGGGAAATTTAGGTTAGGTATATGGAAGGAATTCTTCACTGTGAGGGTGGTGAGATACTGGAACAGGTTGCCCAGGGAGGTTGTGGATGCCCCAATGCTGGCAGTGTTCATGGCCAGGCTGGATAAGGCCTTGAGCAACCTGATCTAGTGGGAGGTGTCCCTGCCCATCACAGGGGGGTTGGGACGAGATGATCTTTAAGGTCCCTTCTAACCAAAACTATTCTATGATTCTATATTGCTTTAAAAGCATTACAAAACTCAACATGAACAAGAAAAGAAGAAGAAAATATATTAACTTGCTCTCTATACAGAAGCAAAATGTATTATTTTTGAATGCAATGCAATTATTACGCAACCAACTTTCCAGTGGTTATTTTGAGCACCCTCTAAAAAACAAAACAAACCCCAAACCACCACTTCACATTCCTGATACCAAGAGAATATTCCCAGACTTTGCATCTTCTCAGGGCTTCAGTCCATAAAAGGCAGACCTAATAGAACTCTGTTTTAAACGAAAAGGAACTCAAATGATACCAAACTTCAGTTTGTCCATAACTGTTGGAGTGGGAGCTCCTCTGGACTCAGGCCAGAGGGGGGGCCGAAGCACAGGGGTTGAATTAAAACCTTTGGACAAGCTCAGATACATGAAGTCACACCAAAGTGAAACAGAAATACAGATTTTACACCAAAGTGAAATAGAAGTATAGATTTTTAACTTTTAGTAGAAATATATGCTAAGTGCCTTAAACACTGAAAAGCTGCAGCAAAGAAATCTTAAACACAGTTTTTACTGTAGCAGTGTTACCTTTTCACTGAATTTCTTTACTTTAAACAAAACATAGAAATATATTGTTCATATTTTTTAGACAGAATGTTCACATAAACAATACGAGCTGATAGAAACTATATATGCGACTCTGTGTAACACCTATGTAATACTCGCGTAAGAATTATGAATGTTAGAATTAGACTCGGACAGGTTAACAAAAGAAAAACTTTTAATTTTTTAATTAATAGTGTGTTAATTTCATTGGTCAATTAACAAATATAATCCACACTTCTGTAAGAAAGAATCAGAATAGGAATTAGGAAGTAGAATTAGAAGAAGCAACTGTTTTCTGCCTGTTGTTTGCCTGCTGCTGCTTTTGCTGCTTGGCCTTATCATGTAACCCCTTTGAACTCTGCCTTCAAGAAAGCTATGAGACTATGAAATAAAGAACTTAGCAGAACAGCAGCCTCCTCTGCTCTTTCACCCTGGTCCAAAAAGGAAGGGTATCCCATCAAAAGCTCAACACATAACACTTGTTTGGGAGCAAGATTTATGATGAGTGGTTGCCCACAAATTTGCAGTTTCCTTTTCTGACATAATTGCTGAATGTTTGTTATTTTAACCTGAACAGTGTTCTGCAAATGCAGTTAAAAATACAAAAGCTATGTCTTTTATAGAAACACATATTATATGCAGAGGTAATCAACCCTTACTATCTTCCTGAATTAAAATACACGTCTTACGCATTGTAGAAAGAGATCTCTATTCTCAACCAACTGCACTAATTACATCAGATGATAGATGTCATCTTACTGTAAACTGGAAGAGAAGCCAGCTGTTCCATCTGGCAGTGAATTTTCTGATCATTCCCTGATACTTGGTAAAAACATTTGTCCCACGTGATGAATTAAAAATAAATGAGATGCTGGAATACTTGGGTCCCCTCTCCTTTCTTCCATTCCTTGACAACTTTCACGCAAGTACAGTCAGTCACTCACCAGTTGCAATGGTGGGGTCTTCATTCCAGTTACAACTATAACCTACTGCCTACATTTTATTTCTGTTGTTTATAATCTTGGAAAGCTCCCTTTTCTCAAGTGTTATACTGCAGCAAGGTCTAAATAAAAGTCTCAAGACATGCCAAAACATCCACATTAGTCAACATTAAGTGGTTGCTACTGGCTTCCACTACAGTGAAACTGAATACAGAATACAAGGAACAAGGAAACAAACAGAAGGTAACATTACTCTGAGTTTCCTTAACAATGTAATAGTGTTAAATCAACACTGGCCTAGAAGGGAAATGAGTGACAAACAAATTTAGGTATGAATTTAAAACACCACTATTCCAGAATAATTTCCTGTACTGATATAGTCTGCAAGTCAGAATTATTCTGGGCAGTATCTCAGTGTAAGTAAGCTCTTAGTAATGTACCTCACAATATATGTCTATGCACAATAATGCATACATATACATAGGAAAGAACACCAAATGGACCATATTGCACAGACAAATAAAATCTGAAAGCAAAGCTTAAAAAAAAAAAAAAAAAAAGGGATTCTGCAACACCAACACCAAGAGCAACTCATTTCTCTCTTAAGGAATCGGCTACAAATTGGAATAGGAAATATGCTGCCAGTAAAAAAAAAAAAAAAGGACAGACACCTTCTAGGGAAGCAGTGAAAAACTATTTAATCATTATTAGGCTATAAAAATAATAGCCTAATCAGGTTGCTGGAAAAAAAAATTTAGGTACTTAATGAACATTAAACACTAATTTTGCTTCTAGTAATTGAATTTACGTGAATTTCCTTTACCTCCACTTTTTAATTCAAGAGTAAATTAACTCTGCTGCAACATAAAATACTTGTATTTGTTTCTGAGATCTTATTACAGGAACAACTATTAGATAACGCATTAAAAGGAAACTGGAGTTCAAACCTCAAAGGAAGTAGAAGCAGGTACATATTTCTCAGTAGTAATGAAAAAGCCCAGAAAAGCAAGAGAAAACAATGAGTTTATCTATACATAGACTCTTCTGCAATTTACCCTTCGGAATTCTGAATTTTCAGTTCAGACCTGAAATCTGCTCTGTTTAAAGAAGAGGCCCACGCAGAGCAGGATGGCATAACTCATCAGCACAGAACCTGATGTGTGTTATCTGCAGACCTTTTTCTGATCAGTATGTTCCAGGGACAACTGAAAAGCTGCTCTAGGACTGATAAACAGGGCTCTGAACTGGTATCTAGGAGAACTACCAATAAAATCCAGAATACCATTGTGACACTCATTACTATTTAAATAGCACCTCAAAAAATGGAAGCATTCTCAGTCTACAGATTTTATATAAAAAGGACAAACAACCAACTAAAGATTAAAATAATTTAAAAAAAAATATAAATATTTATGCTCCATATATATTTTTGCTGCATATATATAAATATATATGCTCCAATAACATAAATATAATTCACAAGGAAACAGCTCCAAATCATCTAAATACACAGCACAGGATCAGATCTGTGCTCCTACTCGTAGCAGGAAGAGCAAAGCCATTCAGAACAAGGAATATTAGCACATCCAAACACCATAGGAGTCTCACTGCACCTAAAATTCTCCATTTCAGCTTCCTGAATAAATACATAAACAAAGCGTGAATGTGCACGATGACAAGTGCTTGGCAAAGAAATTTCAAAATACTTGGACAGAAATAGGAAATTCAGCAAGAATTTACTCTTCAAAAGGTGTAAGAACTAGATGTGAATTAACTTAAACAGAACATCAAAGAATAAACTGCTATGTCACGTATGGAATGCTTATTTAGGAAAGGTATTCCTGGAAGACAGATTTCTCCTTTTCTAGATACTCAAAATTATGGGAGTATGAGTAGAAATACTTTAAACACTTAAATCCTAATGACAGCATATTTTAGATAACAGTTATTAAAAGAATAATTAGTTCATCAGCTTCACGATGAGTGACAACAATTTGAGTATATACTTTTCAATATACTGAAAGTTTAAGTGAAAATTATGATATGCACAAATTACTCCAAAGGGAAAAAGCAGCAGCTACCGAAAAAAAGTAAAGTTTTATTGCAATAATAATAATGGAATGGTGTATTTAAATTGTTCCTACACACAGATGACATTTAAGGGGTGAAAATTCATGAAGTGACATCGAATTGAAAAGGCAAGAAAAAAAACGTACAGGGAAACACTTACAGCTTAAGACATTCAAGCACTAAGGTCAAATAGAATGTGACTCCAGAAGTAAACTGGACCCATCCTGAACAGAAAGACTGACTGCATAGTCTCTGCTGTCAGCATCAGTGAAATTAAATGAAACAAAGTTAACCAAAAGCAAGATACCCTAAACTAAGATCCCTAACAAATGCATGCACAACAAGACTGGGGGTTGGAAGAGTCCAGGAAAATTTTGATTATAATAGTGTGGCGTTTCAAAAAACCAAAAAAATTAAAAATATTTCTGGTTAACTGTGCAGAGAATAACAAAACACCTGGCATGTTTAATTTATCACATCAAGAGCAAAGAGAGGTATGTGCAGTACATGCTACAAGTACCTAGAGATTAAGGCTTTTTAAAAGAACATTCTATTTATTTTTAAAATGTTGAAACACTTCAAAAGGATTGGCTTTTTTTTTTATTACTCTGAGGCCCATTATTGTGGAAAATGGATGTTCTTATTTGATAACAAAAAAGGAATAACAGCAGCGAAAGGCTAAACAAAATAAATGGCTCCTTCACCATACCAGAGTTCCACCTGGAAGCTTCTAACAAATTCAGAAACAGATCTCTGAGAAAGTTCTCTTTATAAAATGTTGATTTAGAAAATCCCTGATGTCATTATTGCGTGAGATGTGATGAATAACTACCCTATCTTGAGTCCTTTGCATCAGGAAGGGGATATTGGAGATAACACACAACATCCGCATGCTGTTACAAGAAGGGACTCAAGCGAGTGCAAAACAAGGCTGGCTGCATGTTCACTTTCCCACGAAATGAACATTACCCAGATGAAGGTGAAAATCTCCTCAGAAGTGCAGTGAATTTCAGCTGGCAGATGACTAAATACTGATCAAACAAACTTACCCTCTGCACACTCTTGGCTATACAAAATATAACAAGAAATAGAACACCAAACCTGTAACATCGGAATAAAAGGTTTCATGATTGAAGAAAGTAAAAGGCATACCAATCTTCTGCATCTAACAGAGATGGAAGTTATGAAATATGGGACATGAAAAAGGAACAAGGACAAAACACTAACCTCACACTTGTTTTAAATAAAACCTCAGAATTTTACAACACAATCTCTGGACAGAAAGAAACCCCTGTAGTAACTTTGCTTTTAGAACTGAGAAAAACTTGACTATCAGTCGGACTTTTAAATAAGCTGCCATGTGACTAGGACAGATGTGGCTATACATACTCAAGTTCATCAAAACCCAGTGGGAGGGAAATCTGACACATACAACAAATCCTTGGATGGGTCCAGTAATCAAGTAAGTTCTTCCTGGACAGCAAACATTGTTGACATGCTGACCAGAAACTGCAAAAATGAGGTTAAGACTTAAGGTAAACATTAGATAAAAAGACTAACAAATTTTAATCTCAGTAAGTAATTAATACCTTTTAAATTAGTTAAGCCATTTTAAGTAACTGCTGGAGAAATTAATTTAAATACTGATAATCCTGATTCCAGCATTACCCAGGTTTTACCTTTACCTGTTAATTCTGTACTGGTCTTTACAGAATAAAGAAGGTACAAAACAGAACCATCCTTGACATATAGTTACTTACAAACTTAAGTCTTAGTTATGACTTAATTTGCACCTTAAGAATTTTTTTCATATTTTTCACTATAAAGTGATTTTCCAGCTCCTGTTCTTGTAAAGCCTTCCCTGAGTAATTTATTCTTACTACTTGTTTGTTCATGTTATTATAGACGCCTCTGCATCACTGATTTGATGCTGCACATAGAACAATTGCCCCCACACTTCTGCCACAATCCTCCTGCCTCAACCTGCAGTGACCAGAGCTGCTAAGGGACCAACCACGGGGCTGTGATTAGTGGTACCGAGAGTCCTTCCAAGAGTCACTGACTGACAAAGTCAAGTCACTTCCCCAAACTGTGCAAGACTTTTTTCTTAATACACAATTTAGCATTTAACTGTGCCAATATTGTGCCTTTAATACTTCTTTTAAACAGACCTTATTAATACATTAAAAAATGTTGCTGGGATCCCATCTGAAACTCTTTAGGGAACTATTTCACAAATATTTTCTGTTTAAAATCGCATGTTATAGTAATTTTCATATCTATTTTATATGGGTATAATTTACACATGAGAAACAGCCAGAATCACCATTAGGAAAGATCACAGTTCTGGAACTTCAACTTCTATAGTCAGGAATCAGAATGAGAGAAAAAAAAATCCTTTTCATAGCTTTAATCACAACAACTAAGTCAAAACCATATTGCCCATATAGGTGAACACCTCCCTCAAACATCAGCCATTTTTCAAAATAAGACCACAGTCCCAAAATCAGTTTACGCTGTTGACCATACAATTTTCAAAAAAGCAAATCCAATGAATAAAGAGCTAATTGCAATCTTATTTTTCTCTTGAAAAACGTGCAGCAGCAAAGATACTGCTTTTGTAATTTTTCATTTGTTAGTATTATGTAGCAACATAGATTTTTCCATTTTCGTAACGGAAGCAGCAGCTTTGTTTTCACCCCTCTCAATCTCTTTTCAGGAACGTTTTGCTTCCTTTGGACAAATGCACGTTCCTGAGGCACATGTACATTCAGTACAAGCAAAGATAAGGCTGAAAACAGAAAAATGGATTCCCCAGCAACTTACTTAACACTGCTCCAGTGATGGTTATAGGTTTCCTTTTACTACTTTGTTAGCCTTCACTGTACTGGTAAGAGCTCTGCTGGACATGGCTGTGTCTGGCAAAATATTTGTCTGTCACAGGCACCATAATGTTGATCCCCATAATCAAATAAATCATTCCTGAAGTATTGACTATGATATTAAACCTTGGTGCTGAAGTTACATAAAGCAGTTATGTCCTGTAAGGACAGTAAGCTTATTGGATATCAAGTGATTTTAAAAGGATGACTCAATGTTGGCACAGTTCCCCAGATCATATACAGAACTTCCTTTTCCTCCCCCTCCCCTGAGCCAGGAAGTCTCCTAGATGCATTTTTACTTTCCCAACTTGTTATGAACATAGGATGAATTTTCAGCATTATCTGCAGAAATGAAACCATCCTTTTGAGCTATACTTCTTGAAGTAATAAAGAGCCAACCAACTGAAAACCAATTACTTTCACCTCTTGTATTAGAGCTTATGGAAATCTTCATTAAGGTAAAAATGGGAGTTAAAAATGTGAAGAGTGCACCAGTCTAGGTATTTTTAAATATCCTAGACATATTTTGTATACATTCATACATTCTATACTTTTTATACTCCTACCTTTAAATTCAAAACTACCTTAAAAATAAAACTCAGTCCAACAAGTACTTCGCAATCTCCCATTACTTTGGTAAGCAGTGTTAGTGAGCTAAATCATGGACTAAAAGCCATTCCTTATATCTGTGACTATTATTCAATTTGAGTCACTTAATAGAAATAACCACTACTTATATGCTCATACACAAACAATTGTTCTGAAAAGCTGGTAAAAAAATTCTGCTTCTGAAGTAGTGATTATTCTAACACAACAAAAAGCAAAGCTCTACCACGCCTAAAATTAAGTCAAGCTGACCTAAGTATATTCTGTGTATGTTGTCTGTTTTACACTACTACCAAAGAAAAGCTAGTGTAGAGCAGAAGTTCTAATCAACATGGACATGTGAAGTCAGAAATACAGGCTTTCACAATTTATGTCTTTGCTTCTTTTTAAAAGATGGAAAAACTTACAATTTCAACTAACATCAAATCGCTTGTTGCAGACAGCATCTACTGTTTTACCTGATAAAAACAAGATTTCCTAAAAGAAAACTGCATTTGTAAATGTTTAGTTTTGGGGTCTGTTTTTTTTTTTAGTTCTTAAATTGTTAAGTCTCTCAGAAAAAAATAATTTGCAGAGATAATAAAGAAAAAATTGTATTTATTCCTTACTCTCTACTCTTGTTCATTTCTGGCTTTTTACTGCAACCATTTGGAGATCTAGGAGGATGCCTATGTATTTGTTCCATGTATCCAACTCACAGAATGAAGACTGCAGACCTGGTTACTGAGACAGAACTCCTCCCATTCTTTTGGTTGTACAGATGAAGCAAGATAGGAGTTTGAAGAATGAATCCTGTCCCAGAGAAACAAGCCAGAGAACAGGTAAAGCCCTATGGATAAATGTGGTTCACCAGGCTGGGAGTGTAATTCTGAAAATGCTTTCTTTCCTTAGAATGAAAATATAAAAGGATGGGACAGAAGCAGGGCACTACCCCTTCCTTCCCAAATGAACTGTGAGCAGTAGGTTGTTTAGCAGGTAAGCTGAGGAATTCCTGTAAGCATTTTAAAAGCTCAGTGTCACCAAGAGCAGTTTTGCAATGCAGTTCTTTTTTGATCAAACAGCACAAAATTATCTCATGAACTGAAATGTGCTCGTCAGCATTGGAAAAAAATACTCATTGGGTGGGACTTTCATTTCCCAGTAACTGTGATATAAATTTTTTTCCTACTTTGTAAGCATTAACATTTCAGAGCATTGCAATTTAAAAAAAATAATAAAGGTTAAAAAGCCCCAAACCATTTAGACAGAAAAATAATCCATGAGCATATTCAGCACTAATCTATGACAGCTATGAAGCCTGTTTCATTAGCATAATTTCCTAAACATATGCTGAAATCTATATGGGCTGAAGACCTTTAGTTTGGCCAGCAATATCTAGCATTTTAAAATCACCAGAATGTTGAAGACAACCTAATCAAGCTGCTGTAAGTAGACAAAACAATGTAATTTTTTGACCAAATTTCTGAGGAATACCTTCCATGTTGCCCGTGGAAAAGAACTATAATTGAGGACTATGAGTTGATAAATATTTATTTTATAGGGTTTACATTAAAAAACCTCTTAATTATAATGCAACCTATGTTCTATTGTTTTACATACATATCTTGTTCTGGTGTTTCACTTATGGCAAGAAAATTCCATTTCATTTTTAAATATGCATTGCAAAGTTTAAACCAGTACACAGGCTAGTAGGAGTTAAATTACTATTGCTTTTACAAGTTAATAAACCTTCATTTAAGATGTTAAGTTATTACACAAGAAGGTCATGGTGTTTTGGATTTTTTACCCCCTTATTGAAAAGTATTTGCAGACTTGCAGGAGCATAAACGTGAAAATTGATTTGACTTCCAATGACAAAATGTTCTGTCCCATTGCATGCTTACATGTATTGTTAAATAGTTCTGAAACAGTACTTGGGATGATTCAGTACTCCATTAGTAATTTTTCTCAACTTAAACCAAACTTTTTAATGCTTAAACAAGACAAATTATATGCCCAACAAGACAAATTATACAAACTAAATATTTGCTATGACTAAATTATCATTGAAAAACTGAAATAACCCTAACACTGTTATGCAAGCGTAACTACTCTTCATACCATTTCAGAAGTAAATTTAAGATATTAGTAAGCCTGAGTTACTTTAACTACCACCCCACAGAGCCATATTTTACAGTTTACAGTAATACATGAAGATGTAACTATTAAAAGAACCACTAAGTATTAAAAATACAAGTGTTTTATTAAAAACTTGACTCTCAGTGAGAAAACATATAGCTAAGTTCATATTTCAACACCCTCCACCTCCCCCTGAAATACAAGTTTTACATTATTTACATACAGGTAACAATTTCCTAATAAGGCTAAGTTATCAGCAGGTATCTTAGAAACTTCTATAACATACAAACACACCACAGACATTTTTTTAAAAGAAATACAAAACGCTTTTTTTCCAAACAACAGTGATCCCTAAGCAGTGAAAGACTGAAACTGCTCTAAAATCACAAGTTTAATTAAAGTAAAACTTCCCCCTTTCCCCCTTATTCTCTTAAATAAGAAACTAAGCTCACCCGGACAGAGCGAACACGCAGAGCCAGAAACTTAAACATGACTAAGAAACCATGATGTTTGGATTTTCTGACTGAGCGATCATAAGTCTAGCAGGGAAGACCAACCCTGGTGTTTTTGCTGTGACCAGCTGTTCCGGCAATTAGAAAATTTCCTGTCAGGCAAGTCAGACACAGATGGGGGGTGGGGAGAAAGAAGGGGGAAAAGAAGGTCAAAAAAAAGAAAAGGCATAAAAAAAAGACATTGATTCCAAGCACACATACACAGACATGATAAAGAAAAGACTGGGCAGCAGTGGTACTCATGTTGCTGATGCTTACAGAGATCAGCACAGGAAACTTAAGCAGATTGCCTGATAGCAACAGGCTGTTGCAGATGTTACTGATTCCTGGTTCCCAGAAAAGAACAAAAGAGACCAGCATCTATTTCAGAAATCACACTACTATGCAACATTTTACTGATAAAGCACATTTTAAGTCCTATATGTGATAATTGTGTTTTTATGAATTTTAACTTTACGAAGTATTTTAAGATTTCCCATATCACTACCTTTTAGACTTCAATGCAGAGAATGCCTAAAGATTGTTTTTATGTACTAGACTTTAGTTAGAGGACCAAAATGACCTTGAGCCTAGTCCTTTGAAATTCTGCACATAGAAAATGCTACACAGATGTTCTAGGCCAAGGCAGACTGCAGAAATATTTCAATTGGATTGCCCAGCTCAAGTGCCTGACTTATGAACCAATACTGTATTGCTCTGTAGAGAATAAAAGATTTATTAAAGTAAAAAAAAAAACCCTAAGCTTTCTTTCCATGTTTAAAAAGCCCCAAACACTTCAAATGTTTCTAGGAATTAGAATTCCATCTAATTACTTCAAAGAGTAAGAGATGAAGTTTTTATTGGAGCTTTCTAGATTTAGAATGGGAGATATTTTTCTGAATATTGACACTATCATTAGCATTTTTGATACTTAGTAAAACAATGAATTCCAAAGTACATGCTCCTTCAGTGGAACAAGACTGTTTTTCAAGTAATAAATAAACAAAGGCAAGTAAAAGCTTTTAGTCAAAGGCATATACAAGTATTTAGCTATAAACATATCCAGGTGATTCCGTTTAGTGACTCCGTATCAAAGGAAACATACAGCAAAATACTGTAGTCCTGCTTGCACAACATATGAAAACAAACTCACCCTGCAAACAGCTTCCCTTGACTGGATTCTAACAAATATCTGGATAACTGCATTTTTTGTTATATTTTAATTCCTCTTTAGAAGACAAAGCCCATAATTTAAGTGACAGAACACATTGCTGCTATCTCTGTCCCACATCCTGGCTGTCTACAGTATCAGTTTCTAGCTTTTCCTTTAAATTGGGATTACACACCTCCCCAGTGTGAACCAAGACCCTCTTGTCAAAATGGAGAGGTGAAATAAAGACCTGACTTTACTCATATCCCACAAGCAAAATTGTGCCCTATTAGCGTTCTCTTGTACTCGTCTGGGTCTTTATTTGTGTCACATCTGCGGGGACGATCTTTCAAATTCTGTGTTCTGAATACACACAATTATTCTTATTACTGTAAGTTACACAGGCCTTCAGGAACTACTACTACACAACAGAGGACTTTGTGACTCAACTGAGGGCTCAGAAGTCCTCAATGCCAATGTGCTTTTCACAGTTCAGTGTGTTACAGCCTTTTTGGAAGAAGCAGTCTTTACTATAACAGCAGTGACACAGCATGAAGAATTGTTAAATATTAATTCCAGGATGAACAAAGCTTCTTGAACACAAGGAGCTTACTGCAACACAAGGATTTCAAATATTTCATAAAAAACATAAAAATTACTTGAAGCTTTCCTCTCTTCAATTGTTTCAAACTTGCAGCTACTTCCCCCTTCAAAACAAATATCTCAAGAATTGCAGTTTAACAGCAATATAGTTATTTGCAGTTGGAAAACTTAAAAGAAATTTAAATAAATAAATTAGAGACCATTCAAACTCTCTGCCTTTACCTTGTCAAGAATAGATACAATTACACTAAAAGCAGAGTGACCGGGAATCTTCAAGTAACTAAATTAAACCCTGTGGTAGCAAAAAGAGCTAAAGGCAGAAATGGAGAATAAACAGTAAGAGCTGCTCTAACTACAATGTTCCTTAAAGATGAAAAGATATTGCGGGTAAATAACAATTTCCTTATCTTTCTGCTGTGAAGGTAAGAGTGTATTTGCTGTATCTGCTAAGGGAGACAGGAATAAGGAATTTCAACTGAAACATTTGTACAATTACTGACTACTGCTCTCCCAAACCTTTTATGTGACCTCTCAGTGAAGTACAAAGCACAGTGCTCAGGGGTCAGTGGGGTTACTTCACAACAACAGCTCTCCTATAACTGGCATGGGTCTGAGGCAGGTGGAAGAAATTTCTTGTGTTCTGGGAGAACACAGCCTTCATGGTTCCCAAAGAGCACCAGCAGCCAACCAGAAACATTGAGATATAAGCTACACAACCCACTTTGAGAATCTCTCAGAAGAGAGCTTGCCCTTTTAAATATTCCTTCGTATACGAAGGAGACAGGTTAGAGGGCAGCAGTCCCCAGCAGGGAAGTCTCGGGTAACAAGAACAAACTGCTCCAGCAAGTTGCTCCCCTTACCTTGAAATCTTTGATAAGGATTTGTATTATACTTGTTTATCAGGAGACACAACTGTCTCCAAAACAACGGGAATGTGGTATGCCTGTCAGTCACAGTTCTGTCAATTGCAGAACTCCACTTGCACAATGCATTTCCTCCTCCTCCAGTACAGAAATATACAGAGAGTTCATCTCCCATCTTCCCCTCCTCATTGTTTAAATTGGATGCTCTGTGTTTACAAAAATAAAGAGAAATGCTGTCTAGACTTTCAAGAGAACAGGGCTCACAGACACTACAGAGAGCAGGAGAACTGAAAAATGCTGAGGAACTCTCAAAGCAGTACAAAACATTGGGGAATCCATGAGTTTTATTGAATGCTGAAACATTTAATCAAAGTGGAGTCCATTAGGTGGACTGACAATCTCCTATACCCTCAGTTCAAGAAGTGTAATAATGCAAATTAAGTCTTTGCTGTGTTAGAAAAGCAAGGCTCTGTAGTATGGATTGCTTTCAATTATCTGCAAAAAACAAAGAAGCAGCACACATAAGGAATGAAAAGCCCTTGTCTGACAAAGGTCAACAGTTGAGGAACAGAGAGCTAATTTTTTGAGTTTTCATAAGCTGAATAATATACTTTTCTTCATAATAAATATGTTTGTATAGCCAAAGAAGCAATATTCTATTAAACAGGGGGTGTGGCAGCTTCCATCTGTTAGTTTACAGGCTTTGCAGGGCTACCATCTGTTTTCTCTCCATGTAACAAGTAAGCAGCTTGACTTTGAATGTTGCTTACACTCTCAAATTATTCAAATTTTTTGACCAAGATCCAGAAGGTACCCTGCACCTAAGACACCAAATGCAAAATAAGTCACTCAGAAAATCCATTAGAACACATCAATGAAAGTTTTGCTGTAACCTTTCTTCAACACCTGGTAACATCTTGGGGGGAAAAAAGTATTCCAGGGCTTGCCTACTTTATATGTTAGTTTGATATCTAAGAGTTAATATCTCAGACCAAATGCTCTGCACTGTTTACAAGGATGCTGTAACTTCTTACTTACATGAGGACCTGCAAGTTCATTCTCAGAGAGGTAAGATGCACCATGTCACTAAGTTGCTAACAAAATTCATCCGAGTTGCAGCAGAGTGCTTTGGAAGATACTGAATTTCCAATTTCATTATATTAGACAAAAAAACTCCAGGTATTCTGCCTTTTATGAAGCACAATCTAGGCATTGAGAAGGGAATAACTGGATTTAATTTTTAAAGATGTTAATGGTTTGCCTGAGAAGCTTATTTGTTCAAGAATCAGGTTATTTGATTGTAAAATAGAATTAAATACACGAGTACATATATCTAAGTATATTTAGTAGAATACACTAAAAGAAATGTAAGAATTATAGAATACTTTCAAGTACAAGTTTAGTATTTGTAACCCAAGCTGTTACAAGTAGCTACACAAGTAGCTGTTTCAGCTAAAATTAAGTATTATTCTGTAAATAATGAGAAACCTAAAACTTGGTGGACTATGAACACTTGTGAATCCAAACATCTCCCTAATGTTTAAGAAATTATAGCTATGTCTTAAAACCTCTACCACAGAGCCAAGAATTTTAATCAAAAAACTGACAAAAATGCACACACAGAAAATTGAAACGTGAAGGTTGTATCAGCAAAAATAAAACAAACATATCAAAACGATTATCAGAAATGCGCTCATTGTCATGTTAACGCACATGACTGTTCTTAAACAGGGAAACTGCTACTGATCACCTGAGCAGGACTATCCAGCAGAAGTTTAGAGCAGTCCTGAAACAGTGCTTCAACTTGCCAAAAGGCAAACAAAGGTTTCTGAAATGTTGAATTCTCACTAGTACATAATATCAGAAATTGAGGTAAAACTAAAAATCAGTTAAATCCTCTCCGAAATGTTTTAAAATCTAAAAATCTGTCTGTTTAGTTATGCTTTTCTTCCCTGAATTTTCCTGAATAATATTCTCATCCTACATTATTTTCGCAGATGAAGATACAACAAATGAGATCACCCCAGATAACTCTGGATTTAACATTATTGAGTGATGGGGCCTTGCCCATGGCTGTAACAGGCGAATTATCTCCCTCCCCTTATCTTGACATCCCCACCCCAGTGCTTTAGATTTGGTGTAAATTGTATGGTATATATGCATGTAAAATACAGAATCTCAGCACTGACCAATTACATTCAATACTTCAAGAAAGCATGTCCACATGCTTCAGATTATTTTTCCAATGTATCCTGAAGCCTTTTTTAAGATCACACTTTTCTTATAAACTCTTTTAATAAAAAACACTGATTGGGAAGACAGCGATCTCAATTTTCATCTCTCCTGACTCCAAACAGATGTGTTTTTTAAATTCTACCAGGAAAAAATAAATGAAAAAGACCTTTTTAACTACTGACTTCTCCTTGCAAGCATTTCTTACTCTACCTTTTGACTACCCACTGAATAGTCTTTGTTTACCTTAGTTATATATTTTCAGTAAGAGGATGACAGCTACTGAGATTTAATTTTTTATCACCCAGATCAGCATATTTTAATATGATTTGTTTTAATTTGGTTTTAATTCTATGTATGCTTTAATTCTGCTTGTTTAAAAGTAGGGCCTTGTTTAAAGTTTTACCAAAGCATACAAGAAATCAAGGGTAGGAATATGACCCCACCACCCGCACTGAAGAGAGGTTCATCACAGGTTTGAGTCTGAATAAGTTCCACTTCTGCCTGCACTGAAAAAAAAACAACTTCTGGTCCTTGCAGGTTACCAAGAAGAAATAGACTGAATTTTTCTCCAACTTACAAAGTACTAGTGAAAAGAAAACTTTTTACAAATTCTTGGAGCCTAATATTTTTCATATGTTTAATAATTAGGCTTAAACTAGTAGAACACAATGGTAATACATCAGTTGTACTAAGTGTTTTGTCAGCTAAATAGAATCCAGATAACAGAACATAACAAAGAACACAGCACAATATGCTCTTCACATATACACAAAATGGGAAGCCACCTGCTAGACTAGCTGCAGTTTCTGGTTAGCTTTAACCAGCAATAAAGCATGCAGCATGATTGCAACAGCCCAAAACAATTAATTTGCTCAGTTAATTCACTCAATCTCTATGGACACAGAGGTACAAAAAGCAATGGCAGCACAAGAGCAAGAAAGGTAGCAAATAAAAGGCTTTAAATAGCTTCCCCTTTCAGTAATGTTCACTTAAGCTTTCACATTAGGTTAAACTTCAGCCAGCTGCTCTTACATTTATTTCCTGCTGGTCCCAGGTAATTTATGAGATACATCAGATAAAAAAAGGTTGACAACAAGCTATAAAGTCAGATATAATCAGCATACTTGTTGCAATAAAACCAGACTACTGAATGAGTCTCCTTTTAAAAGAAGCAAGACTTTGAACCATACAGCATCTTGGCCTCCTTAGAAACAGGTATCATTATAGCTCCTGCTTTTCCTAAAACAACCACCAAATTTGAATCACAACCATGATACTCAGGCTTTCCTGTTAATTAACTTTACTTTTGACCAAAAGAACATGGCTGTAATGAAACAATTTATCTTTTGGTACACAGAATACTAGAGAGAGCTCCTATGTACATAGAACTGTGTTAACTTTTAATGTTTATTTTAAACTTCCTATCTAGTTTGCATTATCAGCATACTATCCAACCACTTAAGACAGCAAAAGGATGCAGTATTTCAAGCTTTCACCTTCTTCTATCTCCATAGAAGTATGGCAACTTTCTATCCTGAACTTGCATACTTTACACACCTACCAAAGTATTTTGTCTTCTTACCTGATATGCTAGTACACCCTAGGCAATCTACTGCCCTCAGTTACAGCTGAGAAATTCCATAAACTGTCAGCAACTGTGTAAGTGCCCCTAGTCCATTTAAGTGCAAAGTTAAACAGAACATAAATGAGTTTCAGTGGTAATTTAAAATTGTCTGTATCTTGCACCAAAACAGATTATGAAGCAGTGACAGAATCTCATATCCCAGCTCAAGTAGTATTTTATCATCTGACTGACAGCACTGGTTAGCTTCCAGCTATAACTGACTGAGCAGCTGTAGTAACGTCTTGTTTAAAAACCCCTAGATTAATTTATACCACAATTGGCAAACTTTTATTCACCACAGCCTAGAAGTAAATGCGAAATATATTCCTAAAATACTGGTCTGAGACATTAAAAAGCTAAAACAATCTTAACCAAGCAGCTCAAGCATGACAGAAAGAATATTAGAGAAATGTTTTAATTTTTTGATGGTTATACTGTATTAAAATCAGTTCCTCACCAAAAAAGCAGCAGTTTGGAAATTTCCAAAGGAAGCATAGGGAAACATTTCTAAGCAATCCTGTAGTCATCAAATATTGAAAGAGAAGTTTGATAGTTTTGAGGGATGAACCTTAGCTGGCTGCCAGACACCCACTCAGCACTCTCTCAATCCCCTCTCATCAGCAGGACATGTGGAAGAAAATCTCATGCATTGCCTTAAGAACAGGGACAGCACTCACCAGTTACCACCATGGGTCAAAGGTACCAATTTAGGGAAAATTTATTTCACCTGTTTCTAGGATAGTGAGAAACAAAGATGAAACTAAAACCACCTTTTTCTCCACCCTCCCCTTCTTCTCAGGCTGAATTTCACTTCTTAATTCCTCACTCTTCTACCTTCTCCCTCTCAAGAAGCACAGGTGGAATGGAAATTGCAGTCAGTTGTTAACACTGTTTCTGCTACTTCTTCCTCAGTTTTCCCCTGCTCCAGCACAGATCCTTTCCATAGAGTCTAGTTTTTCAGGAAAAGACTGCTCCAGCCTAAGTCCCCCATGAGCTGCAGATCCTGCCACAAAACCTGCTCCTCTGTGGGCTTCTCTCCATGGGCTGCAGTTCCTGCCACCAGCCTACTCCAGAATGGGGTCTCCTCAGGCTCAAGCTTCCTTCAGGGCACATCTACTTGCTCCAGTGTGGAGGCCTCCACAGCCTGCAGGGTGGAGATCTTCTCCACTGTAATCCTCCAACAGGCTGCAGAGGACAGCTTGCCTCACCATGGCCTTCTCCAGGGCTGCAGGGGAATCTCTGCTCTGGCACACAAAGCACCCCCTGTCCCTCCTTCTTCCCTCATCTTAGTGTCTTGTAGGGCTGTTTCTCTCACACTTTTTTACTCCTTACCCTCACAGATGCAACACAGCATTTTTTACCCAAAACATGCTATCACAGATCTCCACCCACATGGTTGATGGGCTTAGCTTCGGCCAGCACTGGGCCCATTTTGGAGCTGGTTGAATCTGGCTCTGTCCTACACGGTGGTGCAAACCCCCTGAACTCTTCTCACAGAGGTCAACCCCCCAGTCCCCCCCCACCCCCAATCTTGCCTTGTAAACCAAATAGATAAGCTACAGACTCAAAACAAGGAAACAATCAAGCAATGGCACTAGTCAAAATAAATTAACAAAACAAAACAAAACTCAACACCTTCCTAAAGATATGTTCTAGTTTACACAAGAATTCAAGTAAGGATTGTAGCCTATATTATGCACAGCATTAGAACAAACGATCTCCTAGTGTTGCCTTCTAAACACACAATACTGTTCTTTTCTTACTCCTTAACACTGCACTGCTTCAGTCACCTGTCAGCAGTTGCCTTGTTTCTTCATCTTGTGTTAAATACAGCAGAGCCTTGATGCTATGAGGAGGAACCGAGAGTAGCTATACAGTGCAGGCTTGCAATCACCCAGTTTTCATGTCATCTTAAGAGCTACACCTATTACAGGTACTTTTGATGACAAACATGGAAAAAGCAACTTATCCCAACTGTCTCTGTGCACAATTTCAGCAGAGAGAGAAACTGCTTTGGTGTTGCAATTATATCCATGCTGCATGGATGGAAACAGCCTTGACCATCTACTCACAACCTGAAGTCTGCACAACATGCAATACCAGCATATGAACCCTAAACTCCAACCAAATAAGGAGTTTCAAAAATTGTTTTTATTGATAAAGCCATATATCACCAGACTTAACATTCAGATACTATTCTCTAACACAAAACTACAGGTAAACTTCATGTTTGACAAAATTCACAGGCATTGCAACAAGAAAACTGAACTCAGTGGTATCTTCACATTATGAAATTGTGTAAACTGCAAGTTTGACATGAAGGCAAGGAACCTTAAAAATTATCACAGTCAGGAAGGTTCATTGATGTTCTCTTTAGTAACAATCTCTATTTTTAAGAAGCCTAGCTTAAGAATTCCTTCGATGAATGCCTTTCAATAACAAGCACAATGGAAACACTTTCACAGTTGTTCCTCACCCCTTGACCTTCCCTGAAACACTATTAAAAGCCGAGGAATGAGTTTTGAGAACAGTAGGATACCAAACTAGATCAGAGTCAGTGAGAAAAAACCTGTCTCAAAAATATTAAGATCCTAGAGTGCACTCCATGTCCAGTAAACCTAAACAACAAAACGCTAGTGGCAAACACCTCTGAATTAAGTGATGTCAGTGTGCTCCAATATTGTACTATCTTTATTACAACCATCTTTTACTCACAGTTTGTGGGTTGATATCATCTTCTCCCATAGGTTCATCCACAATTTGCTGTCCATTCTGTAAAAAAGACACAAAGTGAAAATAAATACTGAATCCAAGTACAGAAATAAATATATTGGAGATAGGCTATCATAGCATTTTACTGTATTCTCTTCTCCATATTCTACAAAAGCAGGTAATAGTAATTGAAAGTAAACAAGGAAAACTCCATACTGCTGGCATGCAATGCCACTCTTGCTTTGATCCTCACGTATTCTCAACCTAGATGAAGTCACAGTAAGAAATATATAAAACAACCTGGCATTTGCAGCCTCACTACTACTCAGCTAGACATTATTTTCCATTATGCAAAACAGTTAAACCTGATGAAGACTGAACAGCAAAAAGCCACAAAAAAAGAACAGATAAACAGGTTCTTTCTAAGAACATGACCTTACAAAACAACTCAACCCTTATTCCACCTTAAGGATAATTTATAACTACAGTATGGATTTAGAAAAAACATTGAATGCAATTCTAATTTTACCTTAAATTTTACAGCATTTACTACTTTCTGTACTTTCCCAAGGGCCATTCTAACAAACCATGGAGAAAAAAAGCTTTTGAACTTGAAATTTAGCCATAAAGATTTTTTAAAAACTCTTAAATACCTAGTTGGTAAACAAAGGATTTCTTTTTCTTGACCGTTTTTCCCTGAAAGACTTAGAATGACTTTGCTTACACAACAAACAGGACCAATAGCAAGCTGTAAGGAAAAATATGTATTTCGTAAGTTATGGTACAGGGCATCACCTCGGGTATTAATTCTTACTTGTCTCCTAAAGTTTAACAACAATTCAGTATCATTTTAGAAACAAATGGTTACCATTTTCCATTACCACTGGAGACAGAATTTAAGTTCATTTGTGTATTGCTTCCCTAGAAAACCCAAAGTCTAATTAATCTATTTTTTCAAATCTTAATTTACTTAAAAGTTACATACACACATAGACAGTTATCTTTTACATGTTAGAGAGTTAATAAAAGCTGCTCAGAAATTCAGAGATTTTAGCTTCATTCTACACCTTCCTTCCCACTACTCAGTTTTTCAGCAGACTTTTTTGAGAACCTTCCTAGCATTCTTCTGTAAGAACTTCTGATTAATATAGTCTTCTAGTTTGCATATGGCAGGAGGAGAGTCTTTCATATGTGACAGATTAAATCCTAACCATTAATGAATTCTAATTTTCGAATATTGCAAGCACACAATGTTCAATCAGATGATTACAAGCTCTCTAGCAACTTCTCTCCTGAGGTTTTTCTTTGTTTGTTTTTGTTTTTTTGTTTTTTTT
>VXAD01008922.1:0-209993 GCA_013399195.1 Dicrurus megarhynchus | reverse complement strand
TTTTTTTTTTTTTTTTTTTTGTTTGTTTTTTGCTAGAAGATGCAGCTGGAAAAATCTAAATTATAGGAATTATGGTTTTCCCAAATATGACCCAGGTGGGTTGGGCTTTTTTTGAGGGGGTGTTTGTTTACGGTTTTTTTGGTTGTTTTGTTTAGATGGTGGGCAGGGGAAGAAGGTTGGGCTTGCTGATTGTCTTTCTAGTGCAGAGATCTGGCATGTAGTAGCAGTGCTATTTTCTCATCTTTCCTAGCTTCAGGAAGATACTACAGATTTCTGGCATGACTCTGGTCTACTCTAAAAGTCATCATTCCACGACGGAGGACTAATAAGAAATCAGTGTCACGTGCTATATGTTACTATAGCAGTGAATACAATCTTTAAAAGCTGTCTCAGTTAAGGGCAGTCAATACAACCTATCTGTACAGCTAAGGGTAATTTGATAAGATGATTCTCCAAAAAGCCCACATTCCCCACACTGTAATATCTTTTACTTATAGTGTACAGGCAGTGAATATTGTATTGTACTATCCTTCCTTAAGATACATAAAAAGTTGAAATTATCAAATGGCAGACCAGAAAAATACCAGCTTAGCTAAGTAACAGAAATGAGTGTTTTTAATAAAGCTTGTTTACAGGGAAACATATTGTGTATACATATGTCATTACCATCAAGGCCACAAGTCACATACTTTCCCTTTTCTTAAATTTATGACATAAATTAACATTTTTATTTTAGCTAGCTACAGATCTCTACATTCTGTTCATTCTACAAGATAGCTTCCTTAGTATCTTGGCTATTGGAAGGAAAAAAAAAGAAAAGAAAATCCGTAGAACAAATAAAATAATTGACTTTAGCTGAAAAGGAGGAGTCTATAATGTCCTAGTAACAACAATGGCTAAACTCTGGGGCCTAAAATAGGGCAATTTGTATATCAAAACCATGTGCTCTAAACTGACTCCACTCTACATGCAGATTTTCAGAAACAGTGATTCCTGCTACAACAGTCATTCTGGTAAATAATAATGTACTTTAACTGCAGGTTAAATAAGAATTTACCACACAATAAGCTTCAGGTTTTCACATTTACTATTTTAAGACAACTGAAACTAGCTGGAAGTGAAACCCACTCAGAAACTTCAGACAAGCCTCCCTTCAAAGACAAAAAGGGGAGATCAACCTCTGTTTTTAAAAAGGCTCTAATCTTCAATCTCACTGACTTTTTCAACAGTCAACCAGAAAAACCACAGCAAACTTCTGCAAAACAAACAAACTGTTTTGCACGATCTGTTTTTCCTGTTTAATCCTGCACTCCTTACAGTTACTTTTCAGTTGAAATCAAGCAATGCATTCAAAACACACTCACTGGGACTAGGAACAAACTCAAGGAATCAGCATGAGCGCCATGCAGTCATGTCTGAGCCAGAGCACTGGATTAGCAAGATTATTTTAAACAGGTCTACCCAAGCAATGATTATGCTAAGGGAATCACTGGATGGTAGAACCAGTTTTCCTCAGAACAGTCTGAGCCACGTAAGGTAAAGAAGAAAATGTATATATGATTTATGGTTTGCTGGTATACGATACCATTAAATGGAAAGCAGCTGTGTATTCAGAAAGGCTGCAAAGCACACTGACTTTCTTAGGAGTTAAAATGTAAAGCCCAAAGGTTCCTGTTGGAAACGGCACTATTGTTAACCATTGTGGAGTGAGGAGGTCAGCAGCATGCTTAAGAGGCGAGCAAATAAAATAAGTTTTGTTTTGCTGGGCATAGACTCCCTCCAGTATTTAACTAGCACCAAGGGCATACCTCGATGACATAACAGACTAGGAGTAGATATAATAGTCTGACGAATACAGACTAAGAGAAGGCTGAATATATATCTGTCACATTCTCAGATTAGTCCAATTCAAAAGACAGAGACTCTAGACCTTGATTATTCTTCAGCTGCTCTCTTCTCACAGCAGGGCAACTAAGTAAGCAGAATTGATCCAAGATCTGGCTATTCCCAGCACTCTGGTTCCAAAAGTAAAACATATTTCAGATGGCAACACAAGAGACGTATAAGAAAAATAACAGAAAAGATCCACAGAAAATTTCTACTTACGCCTGAACACATCAACAATCAATTTATGCCAGGGAAAGGAGGGTGCATATCCCTTATAAAGGCAACCTATAAAACAGTCTTCCAATCCACTCTGATTCAACTTCCCATTGTGTTTTCCAGTGGAAAAAGTCAAATTTAGGTACAAATTTGATTCCCCATAGCTTTTAAACTTGTTGATACATCTCACTAAATTAGTAGAAATCAATATCTAAACACAGCTGGGTTCCAGCAGTTTTCCTGAAGGTACACAGACAGGAACACAAAGAGATCCTACAGGTTCTCTACTAGGCATAAAGCAGACAGACATCAGGAAATCTTTATTAGGCAGCCGGTACATGAATGTCCCCCATATGATCTGACAGGACCTCTGATACAAAATCAATCATCAATATTTCTAGCAATCAAAAATTGCAGGTTTCAACCCACTAAACTCTCAGGATTAAGAACTCTTAGGATTTTCCTGGCAGAAAGACAGTTTAAAGCAAGCTTTTTAAAAATTCAGGTTATTTCAATTCTTGACCAGTAATGCACACCCATCAAAACCACTGCAGGGACGACAAGGTCACCAGTAGCATCATATGTTAAGGTACTGGCATCAAGAAAACACAGTCATACCAAACCCTTTGTAAGAAAGAAGTACACCAAGAAACATAGCCCACATCCCTCCCACAATCAAATAACCACTTCCTTTGAAGCAGTGAATATCCTGCACTTTACATACTACAGTTACATATTGATCTGCAAGTCGTAATGCCATTTTTTAAAAAATTATGATTCTAACACTTACAAATTCATCTCAGAAGTCTGGCAAAACTCACCTGCACAATAAACCTAATGCTTTTCCCATCTATCCTTCTGATTAGCACTGGATCCAGATGGATAATTTTGTATGCAAAATACAGCACCTACCATCCATATTGTACTATATAGAATTATATTAAAATTTAGCATTCTGGGGCAGGATATCTTGTTTTAATAATAATGTCAGGTAACCACCATTACTATTACATAGTGTTTTTTACATGTATCTAAACCATATTAATTGAAATACTAAGTGGGCAAATCATTATATTTCCTATTGCACTCATTTTTCCTATTTTCCCATTAGTTTCATCAATAATATTATAGATAGTATACACTTGAAGCTTTTAGATTTAGTTTAGTATCTCCATTCCTACAGTCTGTTTGCAAATCCAAGTTCCACCGATTTGGACCTACCTTGCTGAACACTTCTTTTATACAGTGGAAAAGGATTTTTTTTTCTCAAGGGTGTTAGTTTGTCCCCAAAGCTTCTTCGATATTAGACACAACCAAATATCTTCTTCCACCCCCAGAATATCTCTCCTTTGCATTTAGACTATTGTTACACTATTTTGGGATGTTTAAGTATTCTATCTGGCAAATATTTTAACCTTTTTCCCCAACTCTGTTTGTCAGCTATTTTAAAACCCCTTATGAAACTGATACCAGTTGCATCTTTTGAAATAATTCTTCTGCCATTAAAATCAACATTTCCTAATTATTAATATTGCAATTGAGCATATAAATTACTAAGCAGTCCTTACACTATTAGTGGAGTTCAGTATACTTGGCAACTATTGGCTTTCCCATGTAACTGGTGCCTTGTAGCAGAACCACAGAACTCAGTAAAGACAAAAAATGTTATATTCATAGACTTAGCAATTAATCAATACTTAACAAAAGTTAAATCAAGAATTAAACTGTGTATCAGTGCAGAATGATGCTTTGAGTACACAAATAAACAAAGAAGATAAGACATCTGAATCAGACCCTTTACAAAGTTTTAACATGCCAGTGAGTAACGTAGATGATGAAGCTTCTCTCACGTAACTCCTAGTTTTCAACTCCCAAAACTTCCAGACTTACCCAACAAGTTCATTTAAACATATGAGAACTTCCAGTATTATTATTTAGTCATTAAAACACTGAGTATATATAGATCTGAGCTCTTTCTCTCTGGTGTTTTCAAGGGACTCTCAACTGACAAAGCCCAAGAATCATGAGGTCCTTGGATGGAGTAAGGCTGTAACAATGCTTCTGGCTTGTTTCAAAGCAGCACAGAATGCAGCTTTCCCACTGAAACACTCGTAACAGATTTGCTGTTAGCAACACAAGGCGCTGTGTGGAACCACATTCGGTAAAAACCTTTCGAACTGTACACGCTCAAACTTGCTATTCTAAGCAGCAATGAGCTACCCTGAGAAAAGAATTGTAAGTCTGCAAAAAAAATAGTTGAAAATAGATCGGATGACTTCTTGAAGGTCCTCTCAGTCTATCTCCATGCACCAAAGCACAATCAGCTATTCCTACAATGCTGCTCACACGACATTTATGTCTAAACCCTTCTTAAATCTTCAGGAGTTTTCACAATCTATTCCAGTGCTTAAATAAAACATAAGGCTTTAATAGGATCTGAATTAATGACTTGTGCCCTAACTTCTGAGCTGCGAAGCCATACAGATCCAAAGCACTTACCTAAATCCTGACCTGATTAAAATTTACTAGATGTAAATAGCAGAAGTGAGCCATCATCTTAGACTTCTTTAGCTGTTCTCTTATAGCACTTACCCAAAACATTTTGCATATACTGTTAGAAATAGTACATGCAAGTATTAAAAACTCCTTATTTAAAAAAAAAAAAAACTCCCACAAGTATTTTTCTTATATAAAACTTCATTAACTCAAGTACCATGAACTCCACATAGTTTATTATCAATTTTATTGTCTAAGGTGACTGACTTATTCTTTTGCTGTGTATTAAAAGAAACAACAGGATGTTGAAACTTGCCTCTCCATAGAAAACCTCAGATAAAAGCCATTAACTTGCAGATCATTTGAGTACAAAGCCAAACTTCTTTAAATTAGGATACTTGGGCAACTTTAACTATGAGATTTCGTAAACCCTATCTACTTTGCCACCTTCTTCCTATCTAGTATGACTCAAGAGTATAGTTAAACAATACAGAAAAGTAGTCCCCTTTCCTGCACTGCAATGCTTTCCTTGGCTGGCTTTTGTTCAACACTGTGCCAAGTCAGGTTAGAAAAGAATAGTAAAAATGCTTGCAGCTCTCAGCAAGTTTAATTCTC
The DNA here is from genome assembly GCA_013399195.1 of Dicrurus megarhynchus. Classification (NCBI taxonomy): domain Eukaryota; kingdom Metazoa; phylum Chordata; class Aves; order Passeriformes; family Dicruridae; genus Dicrurus; species Dicrurus megarhynchus. The sequence goes on along the minus strand of VXAD01008922.1, from coordinate 204,779 downwards.
TGAATTAACTCATCTTGGAGTCAAGCAAGTGCCACAACATTATTCAAGATGCTGTACATATACTGTTATAAAATCTTTGTGTTGGACACCACTCTATGTAGCTAAAATCAGCTCCAAATCATGTGTGGTCATGTGTTCGTGAACAAAAACCAACCAACCAAACAAAACAAGAAAATAAGAAAAAGAGAATTGAAAGTCTCATTTAGTCTCCTACCTGCACAAGTGGATGGGTGGGTAAATTATGACACCTAACACATCAATTCAGCAGGCTTAGTAAAACAAACCCAAAAAACCCACAGCACCTAATCTCTGTTCACCTCCAAAGAGGAAGAAGGAACACACATGTTAAAAATCACCTACCTCAATATATGCAACCACTGCTGCACACATGAAAATAGAAAGTCCTTCTGCTTGCACACAGTCTTAAGAGTGACTCTGGCACCTGCTAGTGTACAAATCTTATTACTAAGCCTGCATTTGCACGAGAAGGCAGGTGCACCTCACCTTCCCTGCCTCCTGCAGTCCCAGGCCCATGGAAATGCCCTGTGCCTTCCTGGGTTCCTGTCAAAGGACTGGGCACATACTGGCTGGACGTGCCAGGCCCTTCCCCTATGAGCAGGGGCAGCCAACTGGCACAGCAAGGCTGTGCACTGCAATTCCCTGTGTTGCACACAGGGGTTTTCAGATGTGAGTTGGTTTCTCAGAATGCATGACAAATTACAAAGGCTGAAATTTAATACTGCAGTCAATTAAAGCATTACTCTTTACACTTATTTTATGAAATATTATTTTGATACAATTTGCTAAGAAGAGAGAATAAGCTGTGGAACAACTTCCCTATTTCCTAAAATTCAGGATTTCTGAGGTGACTGTATAACAAAAGTCAGCAACAGGAAGACAGGAGGAGAAAGACTCCTGATGAAGCTAAAAGCATTGTTTCACATGTAAGTCTAAGTTCTAACAATGACTAATTTTAGCAAACATGTCACAAAAGAAATAATTCAAATAATATTTACATCCTAAAACCACCATCTTTTGAATTTGCAGGACAAAGAGGGTTTTATTTTTCAGAGCTATGTATTGCTGGATATTTAAAATCACAAAATACCATTTCTTCACATCATCTGCACATAGCTAAGCATGTTTCAATAAATTAATGCTTGGATTAAATTATTTAAGGTTTTTTTTTTAACACTTACTTTAATTTAAACCTAGAAACTGTCAGGAAACAGACCTAGACAATAATAATGTATTTTTAAGATACATACACACAATTGAATGGCTTAGCTGAATAAATAAATTAATTAATAATTTAAAAATGGTAGCATGTTTCCTCCAAAAATAGTTGAGTGGAGCATTAAGCATACTACGGGGTTTCTTGCATCAAAGGCAACATATGGTAACTCTTACTGATAGGAAAGAACTAGCAGTAACTTAGTGGTCAAGTCACTGCAGTAGGTCCCTGGAAAGCAGTTTGTCTAGTTCTACAACAGACTCCATGAATGATGCTAGATGGAGTCACTAAGCTGTTGAGCCTCATTTTCCCATCTGCTACATAGGATTTTTTTCTCCCCTCTATTTCCAATGGGTGAAGCATTTAATCTTATTTCAGGGAATAAGGAGAGAATAAGTAGCACAGCATCACGTATGCAAGCATCTAGCACAGCAACTGTAGTACTCAACCACTTCACCCAAACTTAAAAATTCCCTGAAGAGATTGTAACTTTTTCTAGTTTTACTGATTAAATTGTTTTCCTCTTGAAAGTCACCAAGGTCAAAAAAAAAACCAATTACATGAATTTACTCTGGCCCGAAAAACTCATTAGAATTTTCACTATTGGAATATGGCTATGATTTATATCTGGTGAAAAAAAGAACCCAAACAAAAAAACAACAAACCCCAAACCAAAACACCTCTCCCCACCAAGTGCCACAGAAAAAAACACAACTCCAAACCAGTATCTTGAATGAGGTCTTAAAGCTGGTAGATCTGCCAACATCAGTCAACACAAAAAGCTAATATTTTTGATCTGAAGAAATAATTAAACGCCCACCTCAGTCTATGTATCATTGTGACTCTAAGTCAAGCATTTCAAATGACAAATAACTACAGTCAGTGTGACAGACCACAATCAATTCAAAGACAACAGACACGCTTTTTAATGTGTCAATCTGCTTACATCTACTTTGTGTTACATGTCCCAGCTGGAGCAAGAAATATTGCCTACACTACAACAAACAAAACAAGGTAAGAACTGCCAATGTCATAAGAAAACCGACAGAACCATTCAAAGAAGTTAAACTCAACACCTCCTCAAGGAAACCAAGAGATGCGGAGAGCTCACAGCAGGGCATGAAGGTACTGAATTCAACAGAGTAAAGCTTCTGCCTTCTCCTGCCCCACTCAGGTGACCACAGGACATCATTACTATGTCATGGACTGGGATTGTGTTAACCAAAAACACAAAGCAGGTAAAATGGTACCAATAAGGATATGAAAATTCTGAACACCCCCTCCCCGCAACCTAAATACTTTTCATGCAGATTATGTGTTTCTCAAGACAGTATTTACATATATATAAGATCTGTTATCTATCACAGCAGTTTGTGGAATATAGTGTATACTACTTATTTAGATGAGAATTAAATATCCAATTCCCATTTTTTACTCAGTATAAGAAAACATCACCCCACAAATGAGTGAAAAATTCAGACTTCGGAATGCACTGTGCTGACAGCAGTTATGCGTGAGAAGTGACAGCTGAGTGCTGCACAGAATTCTGTCTATAATGGAGACATAACGGATGGTCTTCAACATCCCCACAGACCAGTCCATTTAGGTGATTCCACTTTGGCTTTAACCATTTACCTGTGTTGGATATACCAGAAATGACTGTAAGTATTGCCTTTGCTCCTGTGGAAGACAAGCACAACTCTGATTACACAGACTAGTACAGAATGTGAAGAGACAATCACAACCACAGGCTCAAGACTACAGGTGGCAAGACATCTGATAAATTTCAGCTTCCAGGCCAGAAATATATATTGACATAGAGAATGCCACACTGACATCTGAATGAAATTACAAAGCAAAATTTACATTATACCAGTTTCATTAAATTATCAGCATGACTGTTAAATGCTAGCACCCCTTGTCTCATGCAAAGTTCAAATAATCTTGGATAGGGAATATAATACAAAGAAATTTGTGAAGGAAGATTCGTATGATCTATTTAAACATCTGAATAAGTGACCATAAATCCTGTCAAGAGCAGTGGAAAAAAAATGAACTTTCTCCACAACCAACTTGGAGCATCTAAATTAAAACTCCGAAAGATAGCTGTCAAAATGCTTCCCAGAAAGTCTAGCAAATGGCATCGCCTTATGATGGCCATTTCTTTCAACATACAGGTGTCCAAAATTTGGCTGCCATAACTGTATTCATTCTCCTCCCATAGATATTCATATGCATAGCTGGGAGTACAGATCAAAGGATCAGGCTAGTTATTCAAATGCAAACTCAAGTCATCAATACTTAATTTGCTCGAAAGCAGATGACTTGAAGTAACAGGCATATTCTCACCATGAAAAACAAACCAATGCTTGTTATGAATCCTGAGTAGACCCTGAGTCAATAAGAGACAGCATCATCCCACAGGCTTTAAAGGTGCTGTGATTTACAACACAAAACTGAAACTACATATTACATTATACAGATAAAGAAATAAACAGTGTAGCAACTTTACACATTGAAAAAGCTGTCAGAGATGCAATGTGGATCACTGACCTATTTGTACTTGTAGAAACAGAAGTCCTGAAAATTATTTTTGAAAACTATAAAGCCACATTTTATCTAAAAAAATTTGTCTGCATTAGTTTTTGAGAAAGACTACATACTACTGTTCCGCACACCTAAGTTACAGCAGCTGTTTGTGGTTAACTACACTTCCAAAGTAAAGCTTTCTAGAATACTAAAGGTATTCTAGTCCTCCTCCCAAATTTGCCCACCCATCACAGAATATCACCCCCTTGGTGGTACCACTATAACTACAGGACTGCACTGGGAAATAAACAAAGAATTAAGTAAATTAAAAACTCCATGAGTTGTTAAGACAAGGAAGGTGTCTGAGCTGAGTTTTAGAGCTCAAAAATTTGTAATTCCATATGTGGATAATACAGTGTTACAAGAACTGTGTCAGCAAATCTGAGAGGTTAGCGGAAATGCTCTACTCAGAGTTACAGCTAAAGACATTATTAGTACCAAACTATGACTGAAATCACAATGAGTTTCAGGCAAATGTAAGAACACTTTTGCCCAAGGATACTCTTGCAGAATAGGGTCTGTAATTAGGATATTGCTATGCTACAGATAAACATAACTCATGCAAATCAAAAATCTAAGTTATGTATTTAGGTCACTTGTCTATGCATTGGAATTAAACTTATCTATTTTCACTAAAATATCTTTTCTTAAATAGTCATTTCATTTAAGCAACCTTTCTAAGTAACTTTTTCCTTTTGAGTGTCATCTGAGAAGGTTTTGCAGGTGCAGCCTGCTCTTTTCAAGAACTATTTATTCTAGACTAGGGCCTTGGAGTGCAAACCTGTCAGTTCATGCTGTTTCATGTTTTATTAGTGGTCCTAGAAATTTTTTGGTGATAAACTACTGTAGACTCACGTCAATATAAAAATTTAATTATTTCTTAGGAAGTGATAAAATACACTTGTTTCAAGAAGTTTATGACAGCAACTCAAAAACAAATGATGTCTGAAATATGCTACAACAAGTAACAAAGTATAATCATGCATGTACACACATTTTAAATAATGTATTCTATTTTTCTACCTACCCAGCATATATACCATTATTGAAGTTAGACTGCTTGCAGTGAGCATCAAAGACTAAAGCAACAGTTAAGTTCTTTTCTCTAAATGATTAATCTAAGTGTTTTCCCCTACCACCTTCTGCCCCACCCTCAAGCATCACAGTACTATTGTAGTTACTCCCAATTTACAATCGTCTAAGACCACTACTCCAGAAGTCAGTGAATAACTAGCAAGAATTTAAAAGTAACTACAGTACCTGGAAGGAGTTTAAAAGATATATCTGCTTGTCAGATCCGAACTGCAGGTTCTTCTGACCCCCTGAGATACAGTGACTTTCAGCAGAAGGATGACAAGACAAAGATCAAAAGGACAAATCCTGATACTGCAGAAACTCTGCATTGGTCTCTCTTTGCTCCTCTCACTAAGGAGCGAGTCCTAACCTTGCGACTAATTGTTGTGAGCTGGCCTGGGTCCACACCGTTCCACATCAGCATCATTTGAAGCAGCCTGGCTTCCTATCAGCTGGAGCCGATTCAGGTCGAAGCTGCACTGTCAGAAGCAGCTTTTTCTTTTCAGATGGAATCTGGTCACGAAGTAGCATACGCACTGTGGGCTACTAGGGACTCAGGCAGCAAGCACAACTGACTGTGTAGGTGCAGTGTTTACAGTAGTAGGAAAAAAATTAAAATAGCTGAAAGCTTCTATGGCCTCAGTCGCAAGCGACTCTAATTTCCAGCCGCTCTCATTATCCCAGCCTAGGAAAGCTGACACGCGTCCTGCCTAACAAGGACAGGCACAACACGCACTCCCCGCTACCACAGCGGGAAACCCACACTGCGCGGCACCCCGGGGATGTTCCCGGCAGCGCCGCCGAGCACAAAGCTTCACCCATGCTTCACCACCCTTCACGTCCCTGTGGTTTCCCAAACGCTTGCGAAACTGCCGGCAACCCCATCCTGCCGAGATAAGGGGGCAGCGGCACCGGGCGGGGACCCGCACGGGGAGCGGCGGCAAGGCGAAGGCACCGGGCAAGACGAGGGCAGGCCTGGCCCTCCTGCCCACCCCGAGCCGCGCCGGCGGAGGCGGCGGGGCCGCCCGGGGAAGGGAAACTCGCCGTGACAGTAACCAGACACCGCGCTGGAACAAAAGCGCCCGAGCCGGCGGCCGCCGCGGAGGCAGGTTACTCCCTCCCGGGAACGGGGCGGAAGAGGAGGGAGCGCGCCGGGAGCAGCCCGGTCCCGGGAAACACGCCCCGAGCCCGGCGCGGGCGGGGGAGTCCCGGCCGGTGCCGGCCGTGAGTCAGTGCCCCGGAGAGGAAGCGGCATGCAGGGGCTGGCACTCACCGCGTCCCCCCACCGGGCCGCTGCCGCCCGGCCCCAGCCCGCTGCCCGCCCCGAAACCTCGCGGGGGGAAACTCTGCCCATCCCNCGACATGGCGGCGGCTGGGGCCCGCCCGCGCCTGCGCCCGCAGTTGGCGGCTCCGGCCGTCACCGTGCTTGGCACCGAGTGCCCGTGAGGGGCTGCACCCCCAGCGCTGCCGCCGCCGGGGCGGGCCCGGCCCCATGAAGAGGGGCTACGGGAACCGGGGCTGCCTCCGCCCCCCCCGGCTGCGGGGAATGGGAGACACGGAAAGTTTGTTCGCATAAACAAGCGCAGAGGGAGAAGTCGACAGGCGGATGAGATGTGGTGTTGTGCAGAATATCATTAGGCAAAGAGGGAAAGGAATTAAGATGTAGGAATTTGTTTTTGCAGCAACACCGTTTAAGTAGTGGTTGGACTGCGTGAGTAGGAGTTGCCTCGAAGCGGGAAAGTCATACTTCCATAGGCCAAGAGACATGAAGCTAAAGCTGTCAAAAAACCCCCAGAGGTTTTGAAAATGGCCCTTATTTGAGTTTTTATTCTCAGCTGTTAGCTGGTACGGAAACTTAGAAGCTGAGACCCACAACGTATGGGGTGTTACATGGTTCTCTTAAAATGCTAAGCACTGCCATAGACACCCATCGTTTGTCAACATTGCATGGCTTGGCTGATGCCGAAGAATACTTGAAACATGAGACCAGCAACTTGAAGGTGGATGAACATTGGTGTCAGGCTTCTTGCTGTTGAAGCCAAACTTTCCAGAATTGTTTGAGAAGGCCACTTAGTTTTGAGCAGCCCCCACTGTCCCGGAGCGTTTCTAGGTTTTGACAGGTCACATGATTTGTTCCATCCTTTATAAAAGTTAACATTCTTTAAATATTTGGAAGTTTTTTTGGAGTGGGAGGAATGGCAAGAGCGCTAGTAATTAAAAGTGTGTGCGCGTGCATGCACACACTGCTGTGATGAACACAGGCTGCTTCTGTTTCTGCTTGGTAACATTTTTGATCCCACTTTATATTCATGCAAGCATAAATACCTATCTACAAAGAGGTACAAAGGAGTGGATAGGCAATTGCTCATAATGAATCAGTCTTCAGCTGGTCCTACAGAGACTTCTATATCTGGAGTAAAAGGTTGTAGTCGAATGGTCACCTGAAGCCGGGAGAAGCAGATGTGCCCTCCCTGTGTTCACTGCAGTTCAGTCTGGCCCTTGCATCAGCCTCTCTTATGAAGTGGTGCAGTTGCCTGTGCTATCACGTGGTGAGTTAGACTGGGGAACAGATCCACATCAAAACTTACCCTGCCCTTTTTACCTTCCGTTGTCCTCAAAAAAACCCCACCAACCAAGCCACCCTATTAAAGGCTGAAGAGGAGCTGCTTGTTTCCAATGTGGTCAGTTTGCAGAACTCTGGCTGGTTAATGGTATGAAATTTAGAGCAAGGCAATAGAAAACAGATAATTCAGTAGTGCTTGGCAGCCTTTATGCTTAACATCATAATGTTAATAGCAAGGAATAATTTTTTGTAGTCTGATCAGCACCAGGTCACTTGAGTCTCAAACTGACTGCTGGAATGTTGAACATAAAACTAATTTTTTACAGGACACACAAATCAGGACTTTGTGAGTGGTTAACACAAAAATCAGGACTTCTTAAAAATGGCTGAGTTCATGTAAAAATTCATGATGTTAAAAAAAATGTTACCTTACATCCCTCTGGAAACACAATTTTCTATTCCCTCACAGGGATATTTCACTTGACTTTATCAAAGCTCATGCATTTGTGCCTGCATCAACTACCCAGTCAGGTACATACATCTGAGATGTGCCATTAGGGAGAAGAACCTGATAACTAAAAGGTGGCAATCACAACAAGAAAACTACCCCAAACCTAAGCTTGCATTTCACATAGTTCAGCAAGTCCCTCCTTAGAAAAGAATTCCGTCCTCTAACTAAAAAACTCCATGATCTCCTCTTTTCCTTTCATAATTGTTTAGTCCTTTCTTGCCATAGGTACATATTCTAAATTGCTTGTTTGAATTAAAAACTCCTTTTAGAAGAGGAGGGGGGATCATTGTTTGGTTATCGTCTCTGAATTTTTTACATAGATGTTCTTTTGTCCTTCCCTGTATGCATCTTACAAATCCAGAATAAAACAGGGGCAAAGGTCTTCTGCACTAGCAGGTAAGACGGCTGCAAACAACAGAAATCTGAGCTTTTCTCAGGCACTGAAGTACGGAGGGTAGGTAGAAGTATGCCATTTCATTGTTCAGGGGTTTCAGTATTATCACACCACACATTTCAATTTGATAAAAGAGAAAAATGCATCAGGATTTTAATAGGAGCTACTATGCAAGAACAGACTTCAGGGCAAGAAAATCATCTGGAAAGTGTCTCCACGGGGAAGACAAACACATCAGTTAATCTCTGGGAGATGTGGGGGATTCTGACTTTCAGATCCTGCTAAGCTCAGAGTTGGATCATCCTCCCAGCGGGAGGTAAGATGCTGAAGATATTTTGCCTCAAGACAGTAGCTGCTATTTTTCATTCCTTTTGTCTCAGGCTAAAGCAAGGTAATGCTTTCACCTGTGGCAGCAGACCTCTCCTTTCACCCTGTTTCCCTCTAGGCACAGCCGTCCCTGCTTGCCTGTAGTCACCGCTAATAACTGTCTGTCACCAGACTCGGCTGTGGGCGTTGATTTCACCTTTGCATAAGCGGTTGCAATCGTGGTGCATCCATGGATGTTTTATATGCATTGCAACGGAAAATTTGATCACGTTTGTTAGGAAAAGGGTAGCATATGGCACTGAAATGACAGTGCTGTATAAAATCCCGTTAACTTGTCATATGAATTAGGTGGGCTTCACATGCTGCACCATTTTTTTTTTTCTCTTGTTTCTAACAAATCTCACTAAAATGTCACTTGATTGCAAGGGAGACATCAGCTTAATAGTACTTACCTGTCTTTTCCCACAGGCAGCCTCTTGATCTGTGTATGGCAGAAATTAGGGAAGCTTGCTTATGGTTGGTGATATCTAACGCTTTGCTTGGCTTTGAAGTAGTACCTACTTACTCTTTGCAATTAGTACAGAATTAATTGCAGAGTTAGTAAATCACCATAGTCATGCCCCCAAAATTAATAAGTATAAAACAAAATTAGCATACTAATATTACTATCAGAATAATATTTAGGAACTTGAACTTGCATTTTTAAAATACACATAAAAGGGGGGAAAAAAACCCAAAGGAAACTATGGCAACAAACCCCACCATCTGACACTCATCTAGAAGGTCTGGTAGTGCATTAGGTGGGAATTATGATGCAGTATCTTCTGAATAAAATATGAAACAATAAGTACAGTGCAAAAGTGTGAAATTCTGTTTCTTAGCACTGAGGTGTATAATTTGAATTTAATGCACAGGAAAATATACAGAAGGTACTGTCCGAATTTATATGGGAAAAACCTCCAACGAGTTAAAAAAAAATCAATACCGTTTATCTGTATAGCTAATAGACAAAGAGAGTCTCTTACTCTCAACACACCTGGATTCAATTCCTAGCAGAACACAAAGGACAATTGTGTAATTTAGTCACTTCATATAGATGAGATTCAACTAAGGAGACTTAATCTTTCTTCATGATGTTTTCGAATTGTGAGGAGGCCTTGATTGGAGAAGTGTAAATACATCCTGCCAAAATAAACTGAGGAAGCCTTAGTGCTAATTAGAACTGGTTACTCTGCGCTTTAGGTGTAGATATAAAGAACATCTCCTTAACTTCACTGGGATATTGAAAGGATGATTTCCTTGATGTTTGGAAAGCTGACAAAGACCAGGGGAAGAGAGACAAAGTGCTGCAAGAAGTTTCCAGCTGGTGTGAGTTGTCATAGCAGAGACACCAGAAGGATTTGCTGTACAAATCAGAGTTATAATCAATAACTAAAAGGGGAAGAACTGAAATGAATGTCTATTGTGTATTAAGATTTAACCTGACCTTTCAAACAACATCTGCTGAAGGGTGCTTTCACCATTACAGGCCCCTGGATGATGGAATCATGCAGGAATGCAAACATTTCCTGCATTTTCCTCTGGAAGGCTCTTCTTTGAAGTTCTAATCCTGCAAGTGTAGTAGATGTGATAATGACAACACAAATACTTCTAAATCCTAAAACTATAGCTTTTCTGGATGTAAGTATGTTTACATAAAATTGCACTGAAAGGGTAAAGCATAATGCATCAGGCTCGATGGAATTACTTATCCGAGTTTTATCTGTGGTCACTATGCTAGCAGGAAATAATTGTGCCTGTGGTTTCTACATCCTGAGTGGAAATCTGGAATTCAATAAAATATGGTCTCATTACAGCATACCTGTCTCCAACATATGTTCTCATTTTAGTGATTCTGTACATACAGATAGCTCTGATTTATCTTCTGAATGACAAAATTTATCCTGTTCACCACAGAGTATAAGAAACCTTTTGCTGAGGTTTGAAATCTTACATGGAAACCTGCTGTCAAATACTGAATGCAAGTTGTCACCCCTTTGCAGTGGAACATTGAGAAGGAGATTAGAATTTCAGATTGTGGTATTTTGAGACAAAAAGGAAATAGTAGATTATGAACAAGGATCAGTGTTCGAGGATCAGGGTTCTCCTGGGTTAAATAGGACACAATATAGCTGTTCACAAAGAAAAAAGAAAAAAGATACAGTGGTGATAGAGGTAGAATATGATACTATATTATACAAGATACTATTGTAATCAAAAACTTGTCAGCTTCACAAGTCATTGCTGTAAAACACATGAGGTCTAGAGGAGGCCACAGCATTATTTTTGCACCCTACCTCCCCCAAATCTAGGAATTTAAGGGTCACAGACCCTTTTATTGTTGTTATCAAATTAGGTCTGATTTAAAGAGTCTACTGATAAGCAAAGCCTAATTTATCTCACTTTTTTGGGATTTAACCTTACTACCTAAATTTCCTGATTTTGTGTCCTCCCAATTAAGTAGTGCCTTGGTCTCTTTGAAAGATACTCACTAAATCTACTCTAACAATCTTATTCTTCACTTCCTTTTATAGATTATCCAGCATTTCTTAGCCAAGAATCCCTTTTAAATCAAGAAAGCTTCACTTTCTCTTTACTGACCCTTAATCATACCGAACAGGATTCTCCAGACTGAGCTAACAGCTCTCCTTTATCCTGCTTGACAACACCTGATGCTCATTCCCAGTAGTCTGGGGATAGTTTCCAAAATATGTGCTGTTGAAGTGATCATACCTAAAACCAGAGGTTTTTACCTCTACTGGTTTGAAAGATCCATGTGTTCTCTCAAGACAGTTCCCTCATTTTTCCATCAGCATCTCACCTTTGTGCCTTGCCTTTTGCCCTGTGGAGAACAAACCTGTGTCAGAGGGGGCCCAGGTTTGTGATCATGTCCAGAAATGTTCTCCAGTGATCAGTAAAACTTGTTACATCATCAGATGTAAGTTAATAAGGATGGTAATTGTGTACCTTGTACAACAGGCTGTATAGAGGCAGTATTTTCCTCAGCTCCCTGTAGGAGCCCTAGGCCCCTCCGTGATTCAGTTAAATGATGGATTCACACTCCTGTGTGCTGTCGATAAGTGAAAAAGGAACTTCACTGATGACTGACTTACCCTGAAGTGTTTTTCAGCACACAGTATTGGCTGGGAGCTATCAAACTCCAAAGCATGCTGGCACCCTTCCTTGTTTCACATGAATGATTTACTGGTGAAAAGGTGCCTACTCTAAATATAGGTATTTTAGATCCCCAGCAATCATTTCAGCACGTTGTGATGACACAGTTCCACAGTGAGTGCACATTTCTATCCCCCAAAGTCAGTGCTTACTGCAGGGGGAAGCATGAATGTGATGGAAGACAGCTCATTATCTAGAAGCAGTGAAGAGAAACATGTTAGATGAGATAACCCTGTCCCCCTCATAAGTACCTCACTCTGCCCTGTCTGCGTTGAACCACTTTGTCCTATTTGATGGAGCAAAGACACTCTCAAGGCCTTGCTCCACAGTCACAACCTTGCCAAAAAGGGTAGCAGGATGAGGAGGCAGCAACATTTATCCTGTACTGCAGAACAGCTGAAGACTGTTAAGATGTGGTCCTTTATTTAGAGCTTTGGTGTGAAGATGTGGTCCCTTATTTAGAGCTTTGGTGTTGTAAAATGGTGCATATGTGACAGGTGAGTCAGAAACTAAAGTCTGTGCTGTCTGATACCTGTTGCCAGTTCTGGGCTTAAGCTAACGAGTGGTATGGACTTGATCTACTACTAGATGGGGCAAGATACTGGAGGAGGGGAGATTTTGGAAGATTTTTGGCTTGTTGGTCATTCTCCAGTAAGTAGCAAGGAAGGTAATGTAAGATGTAGGATAAAATGGAGATGGAATGCTGAGAATAGAAGATGACTTTTTAAACAGGGAAAAGAACAGAACATGAGAGTGATGAGCATGATGAAGAGCATGAGGAGTGGTTGTGTCTTGGATGTGAATAGCCAGTTGAATCTATATGTATTTAGTGAATCACAGGAAATCGTGAAGGCTGTTGTGTTAACAGTGATAAGCCAGAGAGATGCTCTAAATATTTGTAGAAATCTCTCTATATTTTATTTTTTCAAGTCACTTGATACAAGATTAATGAACCAAACAACCATTCAGTGTCTCATTAAATCTGTTACAACTGGATAAAATTTCCAATGGCTTAGCTTAATGCTTGCAGTAAGAAGTAAATTTTTAGCTCATGGGTGGGCCTATAAGTTAATAGAGTCTTTGGTATTACATCACCACAGATAGTAGAAAGGATTGAACGAGTTGTCAGGATTATATTCCTCCTCTACTGATTCACTTTCAGCAAAACTGAAACTTTGTCTGACTTCAAAGAAGCTATTTTAAAAATCACAATTTTCAGGAAGGAATGACTTTATTTTGCCTGCTTCATCAGAATGAATGCTCCTCTGCTGTGCACAAACGAGCTGCTTGCTCTAGTTGAACAAAAGCTACGATGAGGGCTTTGATCAGTGTTGACGGCGTTCCTGCAGTATTTCAGTGCCTCATTCCTTTTTGCTTTCTAGAACCACTGCTAATGATGTTGGTTAAGAGAGAGTGTAAATTGTGATAAGATGGCCATCTCTAGAGAGTGCTGAATTGGTCTGTTGCAAGGATTCCTCAATTATTAATTTAATTGCTACAGATTTTTTTTTGGTTTAATAGTTTCTCAGGACAAAGAGATTCTTTATTAGCTCCTTAAAGCACCACTCATCTTTATGACAAAATTTGTACACTTTAGTCTACAGAAACACCTTTTACATTCATGTCATGAATGTTCATGTCTGAAGTGTGACATTCCACACTGGGTTTATTTTTTCCTTGGAGACAAGCAGGAAATTTGTCACTAATTTCCTTCTGGCCAGCTCTGACTGCCTTTTCTCAGTCCTCTTAGTCCTCTGTACATTTCTTCTTCTCCATTTTATCTTCTGAAGACAGACATGGTTTTCTTAACGTCATTCTCATGTTTCTTTCAAGGTATTCTTCATCCTTCTCACACAGCTTGAAGGTGGCACTTGGCAGAAGATTGCCTGCTCTCCTTGCAATATATTAAGTGGATCTGAGGTGCCCATCCACCTCATGTACATCTATTTCCTCGCTTACTATGACTCCTCTTTCCTTCCCAGTCATCATTATTTTTTAATTATCTGCATATTTTATGTGGTGCATCCAAAACTTTGCTTCCCCTTCTCTTAATAACTTCCCACTTGCTGCACAAGAAACCAACCTCTCTAATGCTCCTTGTCAAGTCATCGACTTCTCACTAAATCACGTACCTTCAGGAACTGCATATTGGCAATTCAGCATTTCCTTCCTGCCTGTTGCCAATGCCAGGAGTTGCAGTCCTGTTGCTGCAACGTTCTCATCACCTCACATCTCATCACTCACCAACACAGGCTGGCTGCTCCCATCTCTCTCGGCACTTCCACACTTTCACTTCTTTCTGCTTCTTACTCAGGTTCCACCTCATGGCTTGGCAGAGCTCTGTCTTGGCTTATTTCTTCAATTTCTCCTTTACTTTGTTCATGGGCCTGTATGCTCATGCATCTTCTTTTCTACTGCTTCTCAAGTTCATGCATTTTTTATGTCACTCTGTGCTTCAGGCTTCTCATGTAGAAAGGCCTGCTTTTCCCCAAATCCCCTCGAGTCTTCCTGTATCCACCTTAATAGTGTCTCTCAGCTGCTGTCCCAGAAAGTATTTTTTTTCCAAGTTAGAAAATTCTTCAAAGTGCAGTTTTTGTACTGTCAAAAAGCAGAAGCTTTTCCACCTTCACTTTAAAAGAAAGCAGTGCAGTTGAGAGAGAGAGGTATTTTTGCAGATGTAGAGCCACATTCTGTATTATCCTGTGGGGCTCACAGGCTGGGCATCTGAAGACTGACAGACTTCATATAAGGTGACTTTTGAACATTTTGGCAAATGGTTTAAACTCTTCCCTGTTTTATTTAGATGCAGTTCTAAAGTATTTGGACGACTTGTTCCCACTTCACACAAGGCTAAAATTGCTGTAAATCTTAGGTTTTGGTGCTTCCTAAAGAAAGAAAGAGAAAAGTTTTATTCAGTTACGAGCTTTTGAAAAATGCATGTATAATTTTAAACACAGAATGACAATAGCAAAAAATACCTGACTTGAGGGAGGGGGTGCAAAGCAAATATATTAGGAGTAGGCATGAGTAAAAAGTTAAGTTTCCCTTTCTCTCTTTTATGCTTCTCCTTTACTGGTGCTGTAGAGACTGAAAATAACTCTGCTCTCAGTGATGTCATCACCATTAGAGGCATGCTGTCAGCTTAATTTGTTTTCTGACTTCTACAAGGGAAATAGAATCTGACTGCTGACTCACTTGTTAGGTCTGAAGTGAGTAGTTATGCTTATTTCATCTATTTTGGCCGTGAGTTTGGGTCTTTAAATATCCACCTTCTTTGTAGCAGGTGCAGGTACTCCTATTCATGAAGGAAAATGGAAAGGAAGTAATGAAGTAATTTTGCACTTTGTTGTCATACAGAAGATGTTGTCTAAAGCAGGAATATATAAGATTTTTTCAGAGTTGTCCTACTGAAGAGTTTTCTCCTTCCATACCAGACTGCAGTGTTGGTCTAGTTGTTGGTTGTCTGGGATGGTTGAATTGTTGCCTTTACCTCAGCTGACACAGTGCCAGTGGTGTCAGCAAGCGATGGTTTGGCTGCAGATCCACTGCTCAGATGCTTTTATTTTTCCTTCCTGTCCCATAATATCTCTGCAAGCTGAAGTGAAAACATCTTGTGGAAAATGAGTGTGCAAATGGACCTTCTTTTGTCCGTTTTATTATCTTTTTTTTCCATGTAGGTGCAAGGTTAGGCAGAACTGCTCCTGCTCACAGAGAAAATTTTTGATTTCTACATGACATATTTTATGTGCATTTTGGGGAAAAACAAAAGTTGCAGTTTAGTTTGGACAAGCAAAGTAGCAGCAAATGGAGACTTTTCCTGACAGCATGCTTTCTTTGGCTTTCCTTCTGTATGTAAGTATCCAGGGGCCAGATCCTCTGCTGGCAGAAGATGAAAGGGGCTCTAGCTTTTCTGACCACTTTGCATCTTTCAGGTATGCCACTGACTCGCCTAAGCAGAATGGAGTTGTGTCCATAATCAAAAGATAAGGTATATTTGAATGCAATGAATGGCTCTATATATTTAGAGCAAGGAAGAGCACACACATGAAATAAGAATAAGCAAAAATACAGAGATTGTTTCATTTGTGTGGTTTTCCTCTGGATGTTTAAGTAGCATTGCCTTAGTTTCAGTTTATTTTTCTGTAAGCCTTAGAAGTTATTTCATGTCCAATCTAATCTAATTTTCTGCCTTTAGCTTGTTTGTTTTTAGTTTCTCCTTCTAAAGTTTAGGTTGGAAGCTACTCCTTGCTGGTTTTTCAGCCTTTTGTTAGGATGTGGAAGAAAAACGTGCTGGCATATTTCTAAATTCTCATGGACTCAACAAATAATTTTTTTATTTGTCCCACTTTTAATTATGTGTGTGCATTTATGTAGGAAAAATATTAAGGAATTCTAGAAATTGACGTCACAACAACTCTAACAATACTCACGGAATCCCAGAATTACAGAATCACAGAATGGTTGGAGTTGGAAGGAGCCCCAGTGGGGTCATCTGGTGCTACCCTCCTGCTAAAGCAAGTTCCACTAGAGCTGGCTGCACAGGTTTGTGCCCAGGCAAGTTTCAAACATCTCCAGAGAAGGAGATATTCCAGTGCTTTGTCATCCTCAAAGTAGAAGTCGAGGAAAACAACATCCTCTGCTCTTCCCTCGTCTGCCTGGCCAGTCGTGCCATACAGATTGGTCAAGCAAGTTTTTCTCTTGGTGAAGCCACTCTTCTATAAGTCTCCCTCTAGAGATTAATTTCAATTGTAGAATGTACTTTCTCACAAACAAACTGAAAACTAATGGCAACATTTAATTTAAATATGAGATACATGGAAAGGTGATCTCTTCCAACTGAGAATACTCTGTGATTCTCTGATTCTGAAATGTACTACCACAGTAAAACAATGAATAAATTATTTTCCTGTTGAAACCATAAGCATAATTCAAATAAATACATACAGGAGCAAAACTCAATTTGGCTTTTAAACTTGTATTTTAAAATGGCACAGTTCATCCAGTCAGAGGATTGCTGCATAGCATTCTTCAACTTAGGAGCTTTTGAAACAGCTTTTTGGTATAACACCATGCATGTAAAAGACATGTGAAGAACTTTAACTTAGAGAACCAAAATTTCCGTGCTGTGTCATAAACAAGACTGGAAGGAACTTCATCTCACATCCCACAGCTACATCTAAAAGGTTAATGCTTAGTCTTGCTTTTTAACTCTTCATACAGTTTGATGAATTCTTCACATAAACTACTCTGCATCCTGTAAAACAGCTTAAACTCTTAGCTTTCAAAAGGCAAGGACCAATCAAATCTCATGGAACTTTTGTTTGACAAAGAACTGCGTAAACTTTAGATAGAAACCTCAGGTTCTGGCCCAGAGAAAGCTCAAGTAAATCATTCTTCATTGTTACTACTGGCAATTATTGAGCTTGTTAAACAAGCTGAAGCAGATTTCAGCTAAAGAAACAATATCTGCAAAACAAAAAAATATAGAAATAATAAGTAAACAGCATTGCAAAAATTGGGAATTCAGCCTTATTGGTTGATATGGGGTTTTTAAGTTGTTCAAGACCATTATCATCAGTACGTTGTCCATATTGTTCTGTTATGTAATATTGTGGTGTTTAAAAAAAAATTGAAATAACTGTATTAAATGTCATGCCTTCTGAGAGGTGTGTTCAAACCGAGAGTCTAAAGGTTGAGGGAACACAAAGGACACCAAAGCCATTTCTGTGTTTGATACTGTGTGCATTAGGTGAATGTGTATATGAAATACAATAAAAGTGAAGAAACTGTGGAAGGAAATTCTTCTTGCCTTATGCATTGTGTAATTTTGCTGTAGAAAACAGAGTAAAGCCCAAGTTTTCTAAGGGTAATGTCTCAGATCAGGCCCTGAGATAAGCTATGTATTTGTTCCATCCATTGGTTCCTAGCACATCTATGCATTTGTCCTGCTTTTTCTCTCATGGATTAACTATTTGTAGCAGCAATATTCAAAACAGTACCTGGGCAGCAGCTGATCTGCATGCCTTATACTTGTCACCAAAGCAAAAGAAATACAAAACCCAACATAAGTTCAGCAAAAGGTAGTTCAGCTTGACTTTTTAGCTGGAGGAAGAAGCTAATACTGGTGTTAATTACACGCCTTTAAAAATGCAAATCTTCATTACAGCTATTGTTGCCAATTCAAAGTCAGTTAGATTTACTGTCTGTCACAATTCCTATCTGCAACTGCCTCCATACAAAAGACTGCAATCAAGAACTTGCCAAAATTAAATAGATGTGTGCATTGACATGCTTATTATAGCATTTATGATGCATTAAGTGCCAGGTGGATGCATGGACTATGAGAGAATAAAAAATACAGAGCAATCCCAGCTTTATGAATTTGTATTGCTTTGTGAAACATGTCTAATGCCCTATTTTTCAGAGGCATCGAGATGACACACATCCAGAAAAACTTTTCTAGGATGGAGAAGTAGGGTTCATTAAGCTTGAAAAATGTTGGTTCTTCTAGCACGTCTGTAGCACATTTTTATGGTAAGGCAACTAAACTTCACTGTCTGAAAATTGTAAAGTAGAATGTGGGCGTTATCACTGGTGGCAATTTTGTAATATTGGGACATGCGCTGTTAACTTCTAAGTCTTTAAAACACGCCAGCAATAGTACACATGTAGCTTACCTGTAGTTGTATGTTGTGTCACTGGCTGAGGATGAACCTGGAAATGTGAGGAAAAATGTCAGCCACTTGAAATCAAGCTCAGCGTTGTATCTGGAGGGGGCTTTCTGCACTCAGGCAGCACTTTCTCAAGTGGAACAATGAATTATGATTTTTCTTGTGGGCAAGCCTCTACCAAGCTTCTCAAGCCCCTGGGCAGCCACTGGCAGGGCCCATGTTTCGGGCTGCTACTCACACACAGACCTTCTCACCACCCTGAATTCCTTGTCACTAGGGCAATGCAGATGTGAGAGACTGTAGCTGGAAGAAGTCTCTTCTTTTGCACAAAATAAAGTTGTACTGATTATCCAGTCACTGTAAGGACTTGCTGGGAATCCTTTAGTGTAGTCCCACACAGCTCTGCCCCTGATTTTCAGCTCTTCTTGCCCAGAATGCAAGAGTTGCTTCTCTTTTCTCCTCTCAACCATGTGGGGCTGTCTCATGTCTGTTCTGGCTTTGCCCATTTCAAACAATGAGAAAAAGCAGGCAAGTGTAGTCAAAGGCTGTTTCCCAAACATTGCTCTTGTCCTGATTGGCCTTTCCATGCTATATTCAGTAATCATCTGAAAGTTATCCTGGAAAAAAATTGTTTGATATCTAGGAGAAAGTGTTTTCCTCAGCAGCTTCCCTTACTCCTCCTACAGCCATGGCTGGAGCTGTCCCATAGTCTGTCCTCTCTCTGGTTCACCAAACTTTAAAGCTGTCTCAGGTCTTGGTCTGTCCATACACCTGTTCCAGGAAAATGACCAGTAGTCCAATCCTTATCTTCTTCCCAATAATCCTTCCTAATATCCCTTCCAAGCCCTGTTGCTATCTTCCAGTCCATCCTTCTCAATCCCAACAGGTTTCTGTGAAAACACATCTTATGTATCTCTTTGGCTCAGCATTGAGTGTTTCAGTATTTACAGAGTGGGTGAACCTGATTGTCAGTGTGGGAGCTTTGGTTTTCACATGTTTGCGTTGGCCAGGGATGGTGTAAGCTCAGAGAGAACTGGGGAGATGGTGGAAGACATGGGACTTATAGGGCCAGCATGTGACAAAATGGCCCCAATGTCTTAGGCAAGGGCTGACTATTTACATGGGAATATGGCCCATGTGTCCCAGACTCTGTGTGACCTTTGGGTGGAGACATCAAGTTAGGATTAGAAATCTATTGGAGATAGGATCAATCACAGTGGGACTTACCTATCCTAGTTGCCTTTGACAGATACTTTAAAGTTGATGAGCCTGACCACTAACATTCAGATTGCTAAAATTGAATGAATGAATGAATGTAATTCCTGCAGAAATATCTTGGAGAAAGTGTTGTGAGAATGCCAGGTGGGAATAATGGAGAGGATAAGTGCTTTGGGCTGTATTAACTGATCAGAATCAGACCATGAGCTACTAATGAGAAGCTGCCTTGAAGCACAGTGCTTGGATTTGTCAATTGAAGTAATTGTAGGGAAAAAAGAGACATATTCATGCAGGTGTAAGTGACTCTGCCAAAACCTAATCTGGAGTATTATGTGCACTTCTGAGTATCAGTGACTGACAGAGAGGGAATTCAGACTGGAACAGGTGCAGAGAATTGATGACAATAATGGAAATGTTTTAGAGTAGAGAGCTTGCTCAGCTTAGAAAAGCAAAAGCTGAAAGAGGACCTGGTTACTCTCTGTGAATGTTAAACAGGTAAAACACCTGGAAGGAAAAGAGCCACTTATGCTCAAGAGCAATACTGGCACAGGAACTAAAGAGTATAAATTGGCTGTGAATAAAACTAGATGGAAAGCTGGGATGGCTTATACTATCAGAGCAGTAAGGTTTTGGTTGTTTTGAAAGTACGATGGAAATAAGGGAGGACAGAATCTACATAGTTTTAAACCAGAAGTTGGTCAGCTTATAAAAAGGAAGATGTAGGTTGTTTGCCAGGAATACCAGATAAGTAGAACTTGATGCACTGGGAAATGCCATCCAGTCCATTGCTCCTGGGCCAGTCTCTAACCTTTATACATGGGCAGATACAGCAAATGTCCATAACAGAAAAAAAAAATAGCTAAACTAAAATTGAAATATGAGTGGCTTTCTGTGGAAGAGTGAGTGATTATTTAGACGATAATATGCTCCTGTAGATACTAGAATCAAGTTTCTTTTGGTAGCCTTCAGGTACTTAGGCATGAGTGCCAACATGCGAACCTGATTAGAGAAAGACAACCAGGGTAAGATAGGGAATAAGCAATAATGCTTTGTGAACAGAGATTACATTACAGAGGTGGCCTACCAAACACTATTAACCTAGAACCTAGAAAGCAAAGGAATGAGACATTAGGGAAAAAAATATTTTCTTTTCTACATGGTCCTTAAAACTCAAAATACTCAAGGACTGCAGAGTTTCACTTGACTGCAGCAAAGGCAACAAAGAACCACACAACTTCTGAGCTCTGAAAGAAAAGCTTACTGGTGGCTGATACATATGACTGGAATAAAAAATATTGGACTAGATGAGCCAAATTGTCTGTTCCTAGATTTCTGTGATAGTTACTCCTGAGAATTACTGGCATTTCTATCCATCTTCAGTGTGTTCTTCATCCCCAGGAATGAGGATCTCATTTTAGGATCTCTGATGCTAAAATTAGAGTTTCTGGTAGTGACAATCTGTAGTGTGAACCTCAAGGATCAAAAAGAATGGCATAGGAAAGGAAGAATTAACTTGGTAAGATGGTAACAATTAAACCAACACTCTGCACCTTTATTTTTTGACCCTGCAGACTAAAACTTCCTAAAACACATGTACCACACTCAGCAGCTCTGACAGAGCTGTTGTCTTTTTCTCCTGTGGAAAAAGAAGTCTTAAAATCTTTCAGATGAGAAAAGTCTCAAAGGTAACCCCTTTCTCATCATGTTTTACATTTTTGGATCTAAATTTTAACACTGAAGATTCCAGATGCTATAAAAACATTATTGAAGTGCAACATGGTATTAAGGTCATGTCTCACTGGTGCAGACTGTACTGGTTTAGCCACCCAGCCTGGCAAACTGCTGCCAGTGCCAAACCAATATATCTTTTCTCCCCCATAATTATACCATTTTTATCCCTGAGTGAGATTTTTCAGACATGCTATTGTTGTCAGGGACATAAGACCTCATTTACCACTATGCTGCAAACTTTTCCCCACCCCCACAATGCATTCAAATGTATATTTGCTTTAACAAAACAATGGTTTCATAATCACATATTGAGCAAAGTGTAGTTGTGCTTAATAAAGTGCTTAAGTACAGACATGGTCATTTTCTTAATTAACTCTAAAAAAAAATCTCTATACAATACTGTTTTTGTTTTTTAACTGCCAGAATCACCTTCTAAGACTCAGATGCTGTATCAAATTTTAAAAACAAGAAGTCTTTGACTGGAGCACGGTAAGACATGTGGTTGTCATACCAGAAAATAATTAAAAATTGAAACAAACTGGAAAGTTGTATTTCACATGAAAAAGTTATATCAGCAATGGATAAGCAGTAATTTTAGCTGGTATTCCTGTTATTTTCAAAAAGGAGTTCCAAAGTCCAGATTTTAAAAGAAATATCATTTTCATTGTACTAACTGTCACTGTAATTGACAGAAAAGCTCTCACTTATCTAAAAATAGAGGACCAACTCACCTCTTCAGGGCAACTATGATGGACCAGTGTTACGAAGTTTAATTGTGTCTGTGGCTGGCAATGCGAGGTGGTACAGACAGACAACACTCACCTGCGGCAGAAAGGTTCTCGTTCCTTGGGAACAGGCACAAGCTCCAGACCAGCAGCACAATCCTGCTGGCAGGCTCTCCTCCTTGAGGTGGTGGTTTGACAACCCAGAACCCCACTGATTGACGCAACTGCTCCTCACAAGCAAGGAAGAGCTGGTGGCAGCTCTGGTCACACAGGGCAGAGCAGGATGCAGTGACACAAGATGCTGGAGGTTGGGGCACAGAGGAAGGCTGAAAGATGAGCAGAGGACCCTGGTTTTTGGGGAAGCAAACAGGGACTTTTTTAAGGTTTGCCTGGCATGATCCCTTAGGGAGCTGCTGTAAAGGGGAAGAGTGCCCAGGAAAGCTGGCTGGATTCTAAAGGTAACTTACTGAGAGCTCAGGAATGAATCCCACCGTGTGGGAAGACTAAATTTCTGGAGAAGGTCTGCATGTCCAGCTGGGGAGCTTCTCATTGAACTAGCTCACAAAAAGGAAGTGGAGAAGAGGTAGAAACAAGAACAGGCAGTATAGGTAGAGCAGTGCTAAAAACTTCATGTCAAAATTAGGAAGGCCAAAGCCCAGCTGGAGCTGAAATTACTGAGGGGCATAGATTCTGAGAATGTTAGTTTCAAACTAAAATCAGGACCCAGGGATGGGTGGAGAAGAAGCACTAGTTACAATGAAGCAAAAAACGCTTAAGTATTCAGTGACTGTCTTGCCTCAGTATTCGCGAGGAAAAGCTGCTTTGAAACTGGCATGATGTGGGATGAAGAGGGACAGCCCTTCCTCAGTGGGGAGAGATCAAACAACTTAGATACTTGAAAGAAGCTGGATGTACTCAATACCAGGGGGTAGGGCTGGATAGGATTTATCTGAAGGTGCTGGAGAAGCTGGCCAGTGTAATTGTGGGATCAGTATATGAACAAAACATTTTTAATTTTTTTTTTTTAATAGCAAAGCTGCTGTAAAGAAGAAAATGGAACAGGCATGTCAGCAATTTTAGATGTAGCTGAGCTACATTCTCTGCACTGGCTATTATAATGAAAGAAATTCCCACAACTGAGTGGGCCATGGGATTTCATTTTCATATCTCTTGTCCTACTTTTATGTTTATAAGACATTGCATATAGCAGCTTTCGTTAAGACCTGGGATTTGGCGTATAATATTTCTGAAACAAAAATGAAAGGTTTGCTGAATTTATCACCGAGGGAAGAGGGAAAAATCCAACACCAGGTGAAATGGTACTTTTAGAAGCTGGACTTGGTATGAGCTGGCCTAGGTGAGATAAGCTGGTACCCTGGTGAAATACTCATTTGCCATCTGAGGAGGAAATGCTGTGAGGAAGTGAGCTCTTACTTGGCCACTGGGCCAAGTCCCAAAGTTTCTGCTTAGAATTAGCTCAGCCAAATGTTTGTCCCACTCATGTGGATTCCTCTCCAGAACTTAGATACTCACAAGGACTGCAAGTCATGATCACACTGATCCTCCCTCCTCAAAAAAATAAAAATTATAATAAAAAAATATCAGAACATTCAGTTTGTGAGTTTTCCCTTGTGAATCTTAGCTTCCAGTCTGGCATCCTATCTGCCTAAGGCTCCTATCACACTCATCCTGACTCACCCTTCTGTGTGTTTTGTAATACCCAGCTATCAGAGTTGCTATCTCTGCTTCCCAAGTAATGCCTTCGCTAGAGGGCTTGCAGCCTGGCAAAATGGGGGGACTAACAGCCCACCTCACACTGCCACCTTTCTCCTAGAGGGATGACTGATCTGGCTGTCTCTTCTCTGCTATTTCCCTGGAGTGCATAGAAATACAATCTCTTGGGGATCAGTAGCTCTCTCATGTTAAAGTACATTAAGCCAGAGTGTTCAAAAGTGAAGGTGAGCAGACAGACAATGTGGTCAGATAATCCCCATCTCCTTCAGGAACCAAGATAAGTGTATAGTGAATCTAAGAAGGAAGAGAAAAAAGAAAAGAAGAGATAAAAGGAAGCTGAGGCT
Source organism: Dicrurus megarhynchus (assembly GCA_013399195.1). Lineage (NCBI taxonomy): Eukaryota > Metazoa > Chordata > Aves > Passeriformes > Dicruridae > Dicrurus > Dicrurus megarhynchus. Next base: position 180,451 of record VXAD01008922.1, on the reverse strand, counting down.
GGGAGTGAGAGATATGACAATGTCTCATTTTCCCTTTAATTTGCATCATTAGTTTTGAATAGGAACTGAGCTGGACCCTAATTCAGCTATGCATATTTCAAAGAAAAATATTTAATTTGGTCAGTAATTAGCAAAGTTGTAATTTAAACAGAGGGAAGAGGAGACAATATAAAAGAGGTAATGATGATTGTTCCTTCTGAAAAAAAATCTGTTTGATATTAATATTTGGGCATCTATTGACACACTAATAACTGCTTTGAGGAACAATTAAAGGAAAAATGGCTCATTTGGGGCAAGGTGACAATATCCAATAAATTACTTGATACACTGGAATAAGTAGAGAAATGGAGAGAAATGTTGTATTACCAGTTAAAAAACAGTGCAAGGGACTCATTTAAGATTGAATGCATAACCTCAATATTACTATTTTCTGTCTTGCTGTGCTTAGGCAATTTCCATGTTCTTTGAATGTATTCATATTTTAACAAACATAGAGATGATACAGTGTCTGTGTATATACCGAGACAAATTCACTTCCACCTGGGCTATCTGCTGTACATTCTGAATGACTGTAATGAAATGTAATTATTAAAGAGTTTTGGTCTCCTAATATTGAAGTCTAAAATTTTGTTAGATCTTTCCTAGCAACATCATCCATGTTAACAAATTTTCAACCTGCTTATTTAGATTCATCACAGGATGAGCACTTGCTTTGTTATTCTGACCACACAGTTTCGTAATCATTGAGCACGGGGGTTATTAGTCTTAATGCCTTTATTTGGCAGGGTATGAGCTAAGCAGTGGTTAAACATTTAATTTGGGCAAGAGCTTAAAGTTATGTGAATTCTGCTGGACAAACATGCCCCTTCTAGGAGTTCTGCCTAGGGATGCCATGATTCATCACACATATTCAGGCACAAGAAAGAAAAGTCAAAGAGAGAAGGGGAGAAGTTTTTCTGAGACTAACTCATCTTCCTAAGACCCTGGAAGTGGCTCTGCAATGTGCAATCTCCAGATACCTGGAGATGAACCAGGCAGGAATTGACTTGGCAACTTGGTTCCTTGAGAAGCCAGAGAAAACCCAGGCTTATTAAATAAGAATTCATGGAATCTTTCTACTTCAGGTTTAATGTGCTTAAATTTGCAGGCTATAATTTAAAAAAAATCAGGCTAGGCATCTTCTGACAGAAGGTTGTCCACTGGCTGACAATCTTCCTTGCTCCTGCTTTTTAATTCCTCCTGTAGTTTTCCAAAAGTGGATTTTCCGTGTTATTCTCTCCAGGTGTATTAGTCAGGGGCTCAGCATCTTCTTATGACATAATTTATTGCTTAGCTATCACTGACCTTGAGTATTCTGAGCTTAAAACTGGTTTGCCCTGGCCAAGAGCCAAGGGTTTCCAAGGGTGGCACGTGAAAGTGGCTGGTCAGGCTTCACTGTTCCTGTTCCCCTGTGCTCCATGCAAGAACTGGCCTTGTGTCCTCCCTGTGTCAGCTGGGAGGGAGGGAACACAGGAAAGGAGGCAAAAGAGACTCATGCTCAAATTGTTTTAAGCCTGATGTCTGCATGCAGATGTCTGATGTGACTTAAAAGCTAAAATAGAGACATTTCACTGAGGTCTGCAGTGGCTAGGGCTGGTTGTTGGGCTGCCAAACTTCCAGTCCTAGGCAATAAGCTGTGAAATAAGCTGAAGCACAATGTGTCTTACAGGGAAGATTCACTACATAGGATGAGTAACTATACACAGTAGAACTTCATAAGCTTACAAAAGCTGGTCTTGGTTTTGCAGAAGGAGAATGGCTGGGATCTGAAATGGAACTGCCAAAAATGCCACCTTCTTGTCTGATTTAAAAGTTTCAGTTTATGGCTGTACTTAGAGCTGTAATCAGTGTATTGAAAGAAGTTAATCCCAGAGCGTAAGGAGTGACTAATACTATTATTCTCCTTTTAGATTGCTTGCACAGAGCTTCTCTTTCTGATTAGTAAGAGGAATTCTCTACCCAAAAGTCTCATCCACTTGCAACCTTTGCTGCTCATAGTCAAAGATTACTTTCATTTAGGAAATTACTTGGATGATTTTCATAATCTGCTCAACATTTTCCTTTCCCTTCCCATCTCCCATTTTTTCTCTTGCCTGTTTTTTCTTCTCTGTCTTGAACTTCACAGAGTGCTATCCAAAAAAGAGAGAGGTTGCTATGATCTTGCATCTTCTGCTGCAATAGTTATAGAAGATTTAGTGTGGAGATCATGAGTTACAAAATTACCCCACTATGGAGCTTCCAGCTCTATTTCCCTTATCTAAAGAAAGGGACAGCCTTTATTAAAGAGACTGTCACCTCTGTAGTCTAGAACTCAGCAATTCAAAAGCAAATAACACAATCTGAGCTCTTCTCCTGCTCAGGAGTTTTCTATTAACTTAAACAAAGTTAACAGTTAAAATGATGGGCAGGCAGAAAACACATCCACACATCCAAATCCAGCTTGAGACACCAGTGATTCAGAAAAGGGGAAAGTCCTCCTTGTGTTGCTTCTTTTTGTCTGCTTTTAATTTGGTCCCTGTTTATTGCAAGGTAGTGCAGTTACCAGTGGTTCAAAGCTTGAGCAGTTTGTTGCTGCTTTTCTTCTCCTTCCCAGTTTCAGAAGAGATCACTGCATTGGGTTGGGACTTCCCTCCCAGATGGCTGGGTCAGTTTCCCAGTAAGTTGCTTCAGTCATGTCAGGTCTAATAACACTTTCTCTTCCTAAAGACACTTTCACAGAAAATCCTCTGGCCTTTGCAGTTCCTTTCTGGGGCTGTTGCAGCCTCTCAGGGGGAGGCAGCATGTTTGAGAACACAAGGGAGTAAAGCTCGTGTGCAGAAATGTATCTCAACCCAGATACAAAGTTTCTCAATCTTGATAATTGTTCCTGGAATGGAATATTCCCATCTTTGGCCTGTACTTAGTAATCGCTGTGAGCTTAATCTTCATGTATTCTTTATCAATTTTACATCATGAATTTGTTGGGAATTACAAAGGTTTGATATAAAACATAATTAGCACAGGAGTATTTTTATAGATTTCAAAGAGCTTTTTATTATTTGATAGTTCCCATTCAGTAGGAGGTAGTTCTGGCTCACAAACGGGTAACATTATTTTGCTTTTCTTTCATAAGTAACACTTAACTACTGTTTCTAATAATATTGCAGCAAAACAGTTTCTAAATATGACAGAGTGTTGAAAACACTGATGTGCAGGGGAAGTTGCATAATTGAAAAAAATCTTCACTTCTTGTGCCCAACACTTTAATCTAATCCATCCATTCAAAGCCTAGAGGTTTCTTGGCCTTTCAGCTGCGCTTATCTGATAAATGAGCTTTTAAAAATAGAGATGGCAGTAAATTCAAAAGGAGTTTCAAACCTCTAAGTACTGGGAGGGCGTAGATAAACTGAGCTTATATTACAAGCAGCTGCTGTGCTAACAGTCTGCAAAACAGAAAATAGGCCTGAAGTCGAATCATTTATTGAAATATCACAGTATTTGGTTATGGTGTAATCTGGTTCTCCATGTGTTATTCTACCCAACAAAACCCGATTTCAGTTTAAGATCAGTGTCATTATCTTCTGGAAGGCATATGCTGTTACTGTGCCTGCTGACAGGCTGCACACATGTGCTAGGAACCGGCTGTGGCTTTGACAGGTGGTCCCAACTAATTGCCCCCAGCAAGATAAACATGGTCTGGATTTTGATCAACTACTTTTTAGGATAAGGGACCAATGGAAGGGAGCTGTGCACTGTGGCAATCCAGGAGAATAATGGGGAAAAGATGAACACTGTAAGAATATTGTATCAAGGCAAAAATACACTTACGTATTTTATGCTTATAAGGTACTTTCTATACAAGCAGTTCAGAACAATCTGATTTTACCTTTGCTGCATCCCACAAAGAACATCTCCTTTCTTGCAGTGCCATTTTATTCAGTAATTGTCCCAAGTCATTAGACTTCCCACACAACAATTCACAGTCAGAAATGTAAGTGTGAAGGGAAATGCATTGCTTCAGTTTGTGGAAGAATATGTACCCCACTTCCACTTGGCATGAAATTATGATCTGATTTATTTGCAACTGCCCAAACAATCTACACTTATTATTTAGCTTTCCACATGAACTTGTATCTTGAAGAAAAATTTGCCTAATTGTTTATACTGCTGTTGCACAGGCACAGACTTGATGATGCACCTCTCCCTTCTCATGCCAAACCCAAGTGTCAAGAGGAATAACATGAAGAATGCTGAAATTTGTTTTGAGCTCGATCTGGGTTTGTATTTTGTGGCATACACTAAACTAACATTCTGTTCAGGCAAAGCAGAAAATTCAGTTTTCACTGTGGATTTGTTTCAGTCACATGCAAATTTCTGGCTGATGAGGCTGCTATGACTTTTCAACATCTAGAAGGAACAGAATTATCTTATCACAGGAAAGAACTTTGAGAAGGGGAAGCTCAGAGAAGCCAGCGAATTTAACTTCAATGTCATCTGAATTTGAGAGAATTAATGCTGCCGGTTGCCAGCTATCTTGTGGTAGTTCCACTGTTAGCTGCCTTCTGTGAAAACCCAGAATGTGTTCTCCCCAAACTACGAGCTAAAACTTCCCCAAGGACAGACGTTAATAAGCAAGATGAAACATCCCTACTCTGGCACAGCAGCGAAAGGGTGACACCAGGCTCACAACAGCACGAACGCCAAGTACGTGAGTGCATTCACGGCACAATTACCCTGCTTGTGCCGCCAGTTGCAGTAATTGGATAATTGGGTCCACAACTGCCTAACTACATTGGTAACTACTCATTGCTAAATTATATGTGAGCAATATATAAAAAGCCCCAGTGTCTAAAAGCCTTTGTTACAGAAACTTTCATTTCATGAAGGCTCATCCTAACTGAGAAAAGCATGCCTGTGCGACATGATCTCTCTTTTTTTTCATTCCTTTTGAATCAGGACAGGTCTGACTCTAGACAGGAAAACAAACACAACTGAAAAGGAAAAGAGGCAGTTGTGAAGACAGGCTCTTGCTTTTCTCTCCTGCTGATTCACAGAGCTTTTCAAGAAGTGCCATGGGAAGTTAAATCAGGAGATTTTAAATGTCCAGCCTTTAAATGAACATTCTGACATGGTCTTTAAGTGACAGGTTGTTATGATTTTTTTTCGTCTCCTGGCCTTTTCACAACTCTCGTTTCAGTTGATTTTATAGGAATAAAAAAATGACTTCAAAATGTCCCAACCGGAAGCAGTTTTGGAGAACTGAGCCTTGGCAATGGCAAACCCATGAAAAGTCAAATTGCCTTAAATGGCCACTGCATGGAGAGTTAACAGAGAGTTACCAGCAGGACCACATTTTTCACCTGAGAGCTCTAAATAGATGCAAATGAACTACTCGTTTAGTGTACAGCCACTTGTTTCTCACCTACAACCAATAACCTGGATAACAGAGGAATGGAAATGTAACAAGTGATGCTGCCTGATGTTGAACAGAGTTTCAGAGATTTTAGAAGATTACAGACCAGTTTTGGACATTAATAAAAGAGTAGAATTATTGGATGTGTAGGCAAATACGCTACATTGAGAAAGATTCTTCATGGTTTTGTAAAGGCAGTGAATTTCTCATAAATCTATTAGAATTCTCTGAAGGAATGAACAGGCATGCTGATATGAGAGATACAGCTGATATGGTCTCCTTGGATTCCTGAAAGTCACTTGACAAGATCATTCACCAAAGGGTCTTAAAGAAGTTAAGATTGGGATGAGATGGACAGTGCTGACATGGACAGGCAACCAATTAAAAGAAGTTACTTTTCTCACCAGAGGGAACTTACCACTATGGTCCCATAGGGACATATCTGATGAGCCTGGCTCTTCGTTAGATTCACAAATGAATGGAAAATGAAGTGACAAAGTTCAGTGACTGTTCTGAACTCTTCTTTGTGGTGAAAACAAAAGCTAGCAAAGTTTGAAGAGCTTCTGTAACGTGTGAAAATGTAAAAAGAGTTCACAAGAGGCATTCTAATTTGATGTATTCTATTGCAGACTCTGAAGAAGCTATTATCAGCTAGTACAGAGATTCTGACATTATAATAGCAAATTCTGCAGGAACATCAGCACAGTGGTGAATGGCAGCCAGTATGAAGCAAATTGCTTGGGAAGGGAGGGAGAACAACACTTAAAACAGTATTAGGCTACAATATCTTGAATACTATGGGCATTTTTTAGCCTTCATATCAGTGTGTGTGTATATGTGTGTATATATATATATATGTATTTATAAAGGAGCACTGTTGAATAACAACTGTGGGTGAAATAGGCTCAATACGAAGAAATCAAACGTGGAAGGACTCTAGCTATGAAAAATGTTGACTCAGAGGAAATATGAAGGAGACCTGTAAAATCATGTATGGGATGAAGATCAACAAGGAAGGATAATTTTACTCTTCTAAAATAAGAGGGAGCATCCAAGGAAATCACCACGCAGCAGCTCAGCTGTGGAACCCAGACATGGGGATATGTGAAGTACTAAAAATTTAAATTTATTCAAAAAGTGATTAAACAAACTCATGAACATAAAAAAAAACCCCAAACCAAAGTAAAACACTAACTCCTATTTAATGCTGAGGTAAAGTAAGAGATGTCTCATTAGGAGACTTTGGCAATGCCTCTTCCAGCAGTCCTTTGTGATGACTCTAACTTTTAACCAGTGTTACACATTGACAATTCTTACCTTTTCTTTGGCATATAGTTGCTATGGAAATAAACAGTAACTTGGCACAGATCTCTGAGAAACTCCAGATCAGTGAGTGTCACGGACATTTGATGAATGAATTTCATCTTGCAACTTGCACACACAATTCTTGAGCTGACAGGAGAATAGTTTTAGAGTAAATAATACATATCCAAACCAGTCATTGTGTATGGGAGGTTTTACCAGTTTCACTATTGTTGAAAAACAAGCAAGTGTCCCAAAAGTGAAGATAGAGGGAAAAGAAGAAGAAAAAAAGTATTCGCAGCTTATTTTTAAAATGAAATAATTCCCACCTTTTGCAACTGATGATTCATAAAAGGGTTTTTTCTTTTTTAATGTATGCAAGCAAGCAGTTTCCTGTCTTCCTTGTTCTGGCTTTTGGATTTTATCTCTGTTTATTTTACTTTTATATCATAATGCCATAATATTCTTGATCTGGGTTTCAACAATCCTTTCTTACTTTAGCATGTACTTGAAGTACTTTAGAGAAGTTCCCATTTTTTTTTTTTTTTTTAATATCTGGAACATTATCCTTGTCCTTTTTCACTCTGAGAGCCCTCAAAGAGTCACATTCACACACTCATATTGGATGCACTGGCTCAGAGAAACGACAGCTTCCCTTCAGATTGCCATCTCAGTGACTCAGCAAGCATCTTAAGATGATCAAAATGAGGATGGCACGACCCAGGATCTGGAAATTTTGCAGACTGTGAAAGTTATTTAGTAAGTTTTAGAATTGGGAACAGGTATGTGATAGCACTGCAGAGTTACTAGTAGATGAAGTTGCTGACAAAAAAAACCCCGAAACCCTGTGGTTTTTTTTCTGTTTTATTGGGGGAATGATCTTTTTTGCGGATGTGCTGCTGAAAGTACTGCAGTTCCTCCTAACAGGTCTGGCTTCTGACATGCAAGTGCCCTGAACACTCTGCCTGCCGGCTAGCTTGGTGGGTGAGAAAACCACATCTTGCAATGCCTAAAAGCTGGAGTCTTCAGAAGTCAAATACTTCTTCTGCGTTCACCTCTTGAATGCGCACCAAATACGTGCAGCTCCCCTTGTCAGAGCTCCTAAGGAATCTACCACACCTTTTGGAAAGTTTTAACACCCAGGGATGTGCTATAGTCACATAACCAGAAGAAGGAAATGAGAATGATAAAAATAAATACTAAGGAAAATGAGAGTTCCGTTTCAGACTGAGTTCACAAAATAGATGGTCACCAACAGAATTTAAGAAGCAACCATACACAGCTGCAGATGTTGAAGACAGTTAATACGAATGGAGAGATTGGAGGGCAAGTGAAAAAGTGGCATCCTAAGTGGCAACTTATGGCCTACCAAGACTGATGCTCCTTGCACCTTCTGCACCCTGAAGATAACTCATACTGCCATCACTGTTAATATTAAAGGCATAATGGTTACAACTCAGCATAAGTGGTACCATGGCCTGGTGAGGGGCAGAGCCTGGAACGGAGCCGGTGGTTGGGGGCTGGCGGTTTTGGTGGCCTGGCATGTATCTGCTGGCTGTACCTGTCCTGAAGCCAGTCTTGGACTCCAGCCTTCATGGAGATGGCCTAAAATGCCAAAGGAAGTGACCTGACACAAGCTACATCTTTAGGTCAAGCATCACCGAAGGGACCCAGCACTGGGGTTAGTAGGGGGTGCAGAGTGCTTGCTGCTCTTGGGATGCACTGGCACAGTCAAGCAGCGCAGCCCTCTTTGTGCCTCTGATTCCAGGATATTCTCCCCTCGTGCTGTCCCAGTAGCCCCAAACAGTTTCACTTCAGGAAGCCAAGGTTTTACAGTTAAACTTTTGAAAGTAACCCAAAACCAAAATGTCTCACAGACTTCAACTCTTCTTTTTCTCTTGGTATCCTTGTATTTTAAATGCAGAATATAAAAGTCTTTTTAGTTCTAGGTCTCTGTGTGTGTGTCATTTTTCTCAATTTGCTTAAAGAGTACATAGGAAATCACACAGCAAATAATATAAATATGTCAGCAGATTGAGGATCATGAATCAGTATTTGCCAGCATAGTTTAGCTTAGAATCAGAGTCAAGCAGCGTGACTTCTTTTTGCACTTGATAATCTTGGAGAAACAGCCCTGCACAGTAATTAGGCTTGTGTGCTCAGGCCTTTATCTATGACTAGCATTAGATTCTGCTGAAAATCCATTATGAGCTGAGTTTTCTTCTAACTTTTAAATATGGGAGAAGGAGTAATTCCTTTCTGTTTTTAATTCATGCAGGCAGCACCAGTTTCAGCAACTGCAGAGCAGTTATCAAAACAGATCAGTGTTGGCAGATGTCAGACTTGTGGCTTTCTTGGGTATCATCACCATAGCATTCTGTGCCTTGGTGGGCTGGAGTGGAAGTTACTGGGACTAAAAGCCTTTTAACAAAGTCTGTGACATATAATATTTGTGTGTCATGTGCAATCTCTATGAAAAGCCAAATTAATGGAAGAGATTGTTTGATGACACATAGTTAGTAAGAAGTATGTACAACTAAAATGTAATTAGTAGCATACAGGATCAGACTTAGGAATGTTGTAACAACAAGGAAGTGCTTTGAACACTTAAGATAACTCTCAGCCCAAGATAAGCCATGAATACTTCACCTGTACCTGGACAGGTCTCTGGGAGCTGATTGTGATACACACGAGTAATTCTACATCTGAATTTGGGAACTGGTAGAAGGAACCAGTAGCTCAAAGAAGACCAACATCAAAAGCAACCTTGAATATTAAAAGCAACAATTTACAGGTAAAGCCTGAGTATCTCATTTGTACTGAGAAAGGAATTTTGAAAGAGTGTAGGAGAGGTTGTCATTTAGCTCTGGGGGTGCTGCTGGACTAGGTGAATGAAAATGTTAATTGACCGAGTCCTGACTTAGGAATTGTAGATGAAGGATCTGAAAACAGCCTTGAAGCAATCTGTTGGTGAGCTGCCTGAGCCAGGCTAGAACCTGCTTCATTGCTCTGTTCTGCAGGAGCTCCATCTCCAGTTTTGCAAGAAAGACGTCAACATTTGGCTCTTCTAGAATAGCCCCTTCTATCACCACTTGGAAAAGCGCAATTCCAGAGTAAAGCCAGTGGGTTTGGTTGGTACTCTATTTCTGGAGGCAGTAAAGCCAAATTAGCCAGCATGCACTTCCACAAAGAGATGTGTTTAGTGGAGACATGTCAAAACTCTAGCACTGGGCTGGGCTGGGAAGGAATTCCAATGCAGCAAAGAGTGCGTATTTGAAAGACACTTTTCAGCTTCAGGCAGGCCCTAACCCACCACCATGACATCTCTATTGGTTAGTAGGAATAATTACTTTTCTCTAAGCATTCAATATTTCTGGTTTTCAATCGTAGCCTGAATGCTGTGGGGATCTTACTACAAACTCCACTGCTAACAGTTTATGTGACACTTACCTGGCTGAAAGACCTCATTGATCTGTAAGCAGATTATAATCGTTGGACAAAGCTGATGGATCTCTCAGGAAACTCCAGCTCTGTAGCTGGAGCAGAGACAGGCCCCTCTGTGTGCAGGAGCTCATTGTCTCAAGGGGTTGGCCACAGGATCTGGGCTCTAACTCTTGACTCTTTCTCTGTAGTTTAAACATCTCTTTTCCCAGAAGAGCGATGGCAACGTGAGCTTCTGACTTGTAGCTGAAACCCTCAGAAGCCACAAGACAAGATGCAGACATGCTTTGCAGAAAACTTACACTCCTGCTAGTACTGGACCTAACATGAAACTTGAAAGCTTACAGAAAGCACAGGCTTATTCACCCCTCATGGGGAAGCTGAAGAGAGAGTCTTTCCCCATCCCACATAGTGAGGTATGATTGCAGTTTCTTTTCCAGCTAGTATAAGTTTCCACAGGAACAGATTGTGTATAATTGCATGATCTTTCCCTTGCTGTACTAATGTGGTTCCCAGAAAGGGTAGATGTAAATTTGTATGTGGTGGTGTTGCAAAATAAATAGCTCACTGCTTTTTAACATTTGGTGGTTTATTTGTAAATAATTAGAAATTTTCTAGAATCATGTTGATAATTTAGTACCAAAACTGCAATGCGGTTTGGCTTATTACTGGCATCTCACTGCTTTTCTAAGAACGGTAACAGCCACAATCAATACCTTAAAGATGAAAGTGTGGCCTGCCCTTTGGGTTATGTTCTGTCAGTGGTGTTACAGTTTCATACCTTTAAACCCCTCTGAATGCTCTATGGATATCCGTAGTGGAGATAGCTCACTGGTGTAGTTCTTACCATAGGTAAGCTTCATAAGCCCTTCCCAAATAAAAGAAATAAATTAAATAAACCTAATTAATGCTCAGCGCAGCTCAGACAGTCCAACTGCAGTGGTTTAACAAAGCAAAGCTCTTGCTGTTCCCTCCAGACTCTCTGTTCATGAATGTTTCAGCCTAGCTGAGGGCCTGTCCACGCTAGGGAAAGATGATGTTTCATGAGTATGAATGAATGTGTGCTGAAATCCTCAGGGATTCCTCCCATCTTGGTGCCGGCGGCAAAATTTTAATGAGAGAGGACTCAGTCCCAATGTGGAGGAAGGACTTGGAGTTGTAGTGGATATTAGCTGTTCACGGGTTAATGTGAGGGAGGTTCTTTCCCACTGTTTAGATTACAGCACAAATTAGCTGAATGTATCAAAATGCGTCAGTTCTACCCTGCTATAGAAATGGTTTTAGCTCAAAACATCAGTGTTGATTTCCTTTTATGCAAGTTGAGACACGCTTGGCCAGGACAGCAGAAAAACTGCTGCAATTCAGTTACACCAAGGCTGAGGAGCAATAAAATGCCAAGCGTTTCATAAGCCAGGAGACCACACGCGCACTCTTCCTGCTCAGCCGAACAAACCCAGCAGAAAAGTGCCCTTTTTGCTAGTGCCCATTGAAGCCTCCCAGGTGCAGGGAGAGCAGGGGCAGCCCACTGAGCTGCCAGCCCAGGGCTGGCATGACCTCCCCAAGCCCAAGTCAAGTGCATGCCAGCTCCATGCCCTTAGCAGAGCTGCCTCCCTGCCAGCACCCTGAGGGGAAGGGGCACTTCACTTCTTACTGGACTAATTCCTGCTGCCCTCCTGTCCTGCCTCTCCTCTTGCTAGCCAAGTTCCAGTGCTCTTTGTGGGCAGGACTGCATTCAGATTTGGAAAAATTGGCAAGTGACAGGAATAGAGCTTCCCATCATGCACTGCTGGCAGTCCTTCCCTCTCCCCATCATGTCCGATGGTGAAGCCAATAAACTGCAGCTAGGCACCGTCACACTCACTGCAAAGTCATGGCAGCGGCATGGAAAGCCTCCCCCCACATCAGGATTTGCTTAATTTGGTTAATTATGGCCTTGAAGAGGGCATATAAATTGTAAAGCATCATTTGGGCTCTAATTACTTCTCCAGTGCCTTATACAATGACACTAAATCACCCTTAAGAAGCTCTTAAGTGGGAAAAGATTTTTTGTAGTTTCATTACGATGGTAAAGGCTGAAAAAGGAACAAAGTCACTGTTGCTTATATATATGCTTCCCATAACAAACTTCTGATATCCTGGGGTGGAAATCTGTTTTCCCTTAATTCCCAGGCAAGAAAATTTCATAAGAGTTACAAAGGGACAGCTGCTTCTTTCAGGTCTCTTCGAAGGCTCCCTTTTACTAGGGAAGGTCTCCCAGCCCTTTTCTGCAGGTGTCACCATGTTGGCAGTGGTGGTGATGACATTTGCCAGAAATGTACTCTAAAGCCATGCGGTCCCCACTGTGGCATATAGACCCTCCCTGAGGACTCACTGTCTCTGGTAATCAAAAAGTAAACAGCCTGTGTGCATCCCATCTTGGGGTCTGAAGCACAGCATGGCCAGTGACACCACACGTGGACCCATCCTGCTGTGACCGTGTCCTGGTGGATACAGGACCTGTGTCCTGCTGGATACAAGGCAATGGTCACAGCTGCCATCTCTGCCCACTTCTCTGCTTGCAAACCTGACAGTGACCTGGGGATAGATTTCTGTCAGGGAGTCCTTCTTACAAGTCCGTTCTTCTTCATGAGAACACTGATGTTCCAAACATGTGACTTTTAAGATCAAAAATACTTTTGGTTAACCCTTTTTTTTTTTGGTAGATATGTGACCCAGAAGTAAATTACATAGCAAATTTCATTCAGCAGCTAGCTGGTCAAGTGAGGAAAAAAGGCAGTGCTTCTGGGTGGCAGTTTTATGTTCTTTTGTTGCTAAAAGGAAAGCTGATGAAGATTTACATCAGCTTTCTGTTTGAGAAACCATAACACAGTGTGAGTTACAATCTTCATCCTCAAACCCATTTAATTTTGAGATGATAGAGGTAATCATGAGAAACAAATTTCACTTTGCAATATTGAATTACTATTATCTCATATCTGTGTAAATGCCTGGATCAAGCACCTTCTTGAGAAATGACCTGTCAGACAAAGTGTAGGAAATGCAGTGCAAAACAACTGTCACCAATCTTTCTGTAGATGTAACAATGCATTTTAGCTGTTAAAGCATAGGAAAACCTGTTGTCATGAAAGCATTGATGAATGCAAGATCTTTCTGGTCACGTGGATGAAAGTGTTTCCTGATGTGTAGCATTTGGCAAAGCTTCCTGTTTTTTTCTTGAATAATTATTCATGAGGATATTCTTGGCACGTCACTCTTACTCTGGAAAATGCAAAGTAAGGTGTCCTCTGCTTATTCCACTGTTGGGATTAATGCTCTCCATGCAAAAAGGTGCACAAGACGGTCACTTTTATGAGTTTACCAGAAAATACGGGAATCCTGCAGGAAAAGCCCACTTGCACCCATGGGACTGTGCATCCTCCCTTCCTACCCTGCAGAGGAGTTTCAATGTTTCCTTTCCCTCCCAAGCTCTCTCTGTTTATGGGGATGGAAGAAGAGCTTGCCTGTGGTGCACCCTATGCACTGCTGAAGGTGAGTTCAAACTCCTGAGCGGTCCACACACCCAGATGGTTCATAAAGGGAGCCAGGATGCAGCCCAGGCTCCTCCAGTGCCCTTGCAGGTGCCCACAGGTCACCTGTGTCAGGGCTGTGCTCTGCTCCTCTGGAGATGTTGTGCTTCACTCATCCTCACAGCTACAGATTTGTTAGGATGTGTTTAGCTTAGACAGGCACGTGAATAAGCGGTCAAGGACGTGTTAGAAGCATGGCCAAGGACACTGAAGGTCCCAGCTATGCCTGCCACCTCCGCTTCCTGCAGCCTTTGTCTCAGCACACAATGTACTTATTAGTTTGCAAGAGGGTAAACGTTCTCTTGTTCTTACATAAGTCACATTCCTCCTTCTGTCAAAGACAGCAATTGCATTAATGTCCAAAGCACTTGGACATACCAGGCACAATTGATGCCTGCTGTATCTCCTCTTTTTCCAGGGAAGACAGAGAAAGGATAAATTTGGCCAGGAGTGAAACCTCCACTCAGTGTTGTGCTCCTCATGCATGAATGTTGTTGCAGCATTTACAGAACAATCATTTGCTGCCAGGATTACTAGCAATAACAGGGAATATTTCATTAGTGCATCCACACAGGGCATTGGCCAGCTCTGTCTAACAGCTGCCAAGGGTTACGCTTGTGAATACCAAAGAAAGTTTCTTTTATTTGCCTGCCTGGGTACAGATGTTGGACCTGAATTACCTCTCAGCATGAGGTCCCTCATTGTCTCCCAAAATATCTTCGAGTCACTTAATTCCATCAGGTCACCCTCTGTACCTGACCTTTAGCTAGAACATCCCAACCTGCTTTTCCAGGTGGGAGCAACGCTGCCTTTGAACAAGGATTGTGTCCAAGCTGGCACTTGAGGGAGGGCAGTGCATGCACACAAGTGCAGGGTGCCTGTATACAGGAAAAATTACAATGTGAGGCTTGGGAGAACCATAGGAAGGATTATTTGGGCCTGTTTCTAATGCTCATTTGTCACAGGCTGGCTGAGCCATCCTCTGAGGGTTCTCGAGGCTGAGTCCAATGTCTGCACCCAAAATGAGACTGTTTGGGTCTGAGTGGCTGAGCCCGGCCCAAGTGCCTGAGAGAGAGGCTGTCCTGGGAGAGGCTCCTCTTTGGGTTTCCTCTTTTCTGGGTGCTTTGGTTCAGCTCCTGGGGGCATGCAATTGTTGAAACAAAGACATGGGACTTTGGCAGAGCAGTTTTTGAACGCCTGTGCTTTTCTCCACAGGTCTGTGGTGCCTGCTGCACACAGCTGCACTAGCACACCAATTTCTTCCCCAGTTTCCTCGCTAAAGCCAGGGATCTTCAGGGCTCTTCAGAGGAGGTTTCTCCGTGCCTGCAATCAGGCACAAGTGCATGCCCATTCGGTGAGTCACTTTAACTTCCAGTGACTAACCCACCCAACCTGTGGGAGGGAAGGGAATTATAATAGTAATAACAGTTTGTGTTGCCACTGGAGGGTTTCAAAGTGCTTCCTAAGCAGTTTTCCTTATCAGTGTACCTCTGAGAGATGACAAACATGCAACTGATATTTCATAGCCATTTCTGTCTGTTATCTTTTAAAACTGCTTGTTGCTTTTTGTTGCTGAACCCACAGCGCTTTTGAAAATCCCAGAATGGGTTAGGTTGGAAGGGACCACAGAGGGTCATCTGGTCCAACCTCCCTGCTCAAGCAGGGTCATCCCGGAGCACATGGCACAGGATTGTGTCCAGACAGCTCTGGAATATCTCCAGTGAGGGAGACTCCACACTCTCTCTGGGCAATCTGTGCCAGTGCACGGTCACCTGCACAGTAAAGAAGTTCTTCCTCATGTTCAGGTGGAACTTCCTGTGCATCAGTTTCTACCTCTGGTCCTATTGCTCGGCAGCACCATTGAGAAGAGCCTGGATCCATCTTCTTGACAGCCTTCCTTCAGATACTTACAGACATTGATGAGGTCCCCTCTCAGTCGTCTTTTGTCCCAATTCCTCATTTTGCCTGCCCATGATCAATCATCATTTCCAGTTTTGGAAAATAATATGGTGAATTGCACTGTAGTGAAAGCAAAACTGAATGCATAAAATGCCCATCTGTTTTTTTAACACAACCTGCCAGTTTTAAAAACATGAACGGTTGCAATGACCGCAAATTAATCAGCTGTCAGGGAAGGCAGAGGAGCCAATTCCACCTATTTAAGCCCTTGGGACTGCTCAGGTACACCTCCTACAGAAAATGAGAGACAGTTCAAGGAGGCAGATGCTGCTACAGTTTTACATTTTAGTAATATTAATTTGGAGATTTCGTCAGTCAGTTTTTCTCCTGGCTCTTCAGCTGTTTTCCCCAGTGCCTTGTGTACAGTAAGAATGTATATAGGAGAGTATAATTGAAAAGTTATACTAATCATAAATAGATTCTTGATTGGATTGGGAGGCATAGTAGACCAAACTAAAGCTGCTTGGCTGAGTGCTTGGGTTGTGTTTTTATTCTGTAAATGCAGAAAAATGGCAAAAGGACTGTTCTTCCTGTCCCAAACCTACTTTTCTTGCTGCAGATTGAGTCAGTAACCACTGAGGATTGCACTGAGATCGTCTGAAGGAGACTTGTCTACTCAACCCCTTTCCCTCTGTATTTTAGCAGCTAATTTTCCTTGCTTCTATTAATTTCTATGAAAGACATCCAAATTGTAGAATATACATGAAATGACTTACATTTTGCTTGCTGGCTTTCAGGCACCAGCAACTTAGTGTGAGTGAGGAATCCAGAATTAGTGAAGCTTGATTGTGATCAGCACATGGTTACTATTCCCTAACTCTTCCCCTGCCCCCCAATCCCTAATAAATCAAATTCACAGCAATAACAAGAACAAATCAACTGTCCACGTGAAGTATTGTTTAAATAATGACTCAGCCAGATTAGAGGATACTGTATTTATATAACCATTGAGAAAAAAATTTACAGAAAGCACAGAAATAGTCTGATGGCTGAATTCTGTCTCAGACACTGTAAATGGTTCCTTTCTTGGGAAGAAATTAAATTAAATGTGTACAGGTGTCCATATATATATATGTACACAAACACACTCTTTTGTATATAAGATATGTAAATATTTACATTTTCTTTATTACAGTTTTAAAAAATTCCCTACTGTTGATGATGCAAGCTATGTGCATAGTGCTTATATGAATATTAAAAATGTAAGCTGTAGATTTTGCTAAGTATAGGACATATTATCCCAATGGCAGGGAGCAGTTCCTTTTCTTGAGGGACCATCTACCTAATAAATATCTGTAAAATAGGTCTTGTCATTTTTATGGCTTTCACGTTGTTATAAAAAGCTGAAAAAGCACACAGATAATAAGGAGCTATGGATGGCTAATTGATCTGTTCATTTTTTTCCCCCAGTAGTATTTATCACATGATGTCAGACTTCCAGAAAATGTATGAGATGTTTTATACTACTTCAGTAATATACAGTTCAAGTGGTTGATTTAGAAATTACTGATCCTGTTGGGTCATCACTTTTACCTATATGTTAATGAAACTCTGGTCCAAACCTTTTTTCAGTATCACCAAAATATGTCTGATTTAAGAAGTTTTAAAAAATTGATTTAATACACTTTTTGGACAATGATTTATAAGAATGATGGAATTGACTGTTAGTTAGAAACTAGACTTATATTAAATCTAAATATTATTTTCCATGTCATATTAGCATGTTAAGCATACTTCTATGTACTATTTAGCATATCTATATTCCCTACCTGGAGTGTTCCTCTCCATGGTCTCCACAAATTTATTTTTAGTGCTTATTTTTCCTCTGTTTAACTGCCAGCGTGTCTATATGTCTGTTTTTCATCATATTAGTTGAAAACATACCTATGAAACAAGGTACCTAAAATTTAAGGCCATTTTTTAGGACAATTTGATGAGACCTGTAGAGTTGCTGTTGCCAGCCTGGAGAGCAACATGCAGAGTATATTTGTCTGTTTTACTGCTTTCAGGTTTTGCACTCTCAGACATTTTATCCCTTCTGCTAACACACACCAGACACTTCTATTACTGTCGCCTTTTAGTGCTGGGGTTTAGTTTCAAATGTTACTTTAGCTTTTGAGGGCAGGGCTCAGTGGGACACTCTAAGCTGCACAGTTGCTACAGCGATTTCCTCTGTTCAGCTATAGATAAGATTAAGCTGAATCTAATTTAGTTGTGCCTCCTAGTTTAGCTTGCTGCTGTGCAGGGGAGGAGGTAGGAGCTACAGAGAAGGCGAAGCAGCATAATTGAAGTCCACACCTGATTACCATCAGCTAGATTGCCCAGCTCATTACTGACACACATTCTGCCCGCTACCCCCTGGCTCAGGTAGCTGAGCTGGCTGCTCTCTGCCAATCTCATGCCCCCTACTACTGACACTGACATATCTCATGTCAGAACAGAGGGCTGCACTTGTCACTGCAGGAATACAGAAAAAAAAACCTGTGGAAGATGAATTTAAGTGACTGTTCTCAGCGGCACAAATGTACATCTGACATGTACTGAGATATATAGGAACACCAGAAGAACAGTTTAAACCTAATCCTATGATTTACCTTCTATCCCCCTCATTTGATGAAGCCCAAATTTGTCAGCTGTTAGCTGTCAGCTGATAAATCACCCAGGTATATTTGCAATAGAAACATCACTCCAATAGGGGATTTGTAGCAAATTGATAGCATTGAAATCTTTTTATGATAGTATATCTGTATCTATTTTTATATCACTGGATTATCAAAGATGAAATGCAATAAAACAAGAGTGCCTAATACATCTTAGTTGGCTTCTTCACTGATATCTTTCTAAAATATCCCAGCTACTTGGAAAATATATAAAACTTTCTTAATAGCATCACAAAGAGTTCAAATTTAAAAATGACTGCAAGAAGATCTCGCTTCTCCTTAAAATTATGCACAAAGACACTGATTCTATTGTGTGACTCTGTAAAGTAATCAAACTGAGTTTATGTAAGCGTTCTCTTTTATGGGGAAATCTCACCCATGCTGGAAACAATAGCAAAGTATTCATTAACTTTAATAGAAACAGGATTTCCTTCTTACATTTTTTATTTGGTTTTGGGTTTTTTTACGGGCAAACTATTGAAATTATATGAATTGAGTTGGTCATATATAGTATTGAATGGTCTATAAAAATAGACAGATACATACCTGTGCACACAGAGTAAAAGTAATCACTGTCACAAAGAAAATATTGTTGCATTACATTAGAAGCTGTAAATTCAATAAGAGGGCTCTCAATACACAAATTCTTTAGAATAGACAGTTCCCAATGCTGTAGAATACATACAAGTGAAGTCTACAAGATTTTAGTGCAGCTTTGCAGACCTCCCTTTCCAATGCTTGGCTTTCTTCTTTGGGTACTGATTTACTTCTTGTGTTCTAGACCATATTCTCTTCTTTTCTGGAAGGAGAAAATTAGTTTTGCTGACTTCTCTTAAACCCTTGTCATTGGATATTTCCAGTCCTAAAAAAAAGTACTACCACTTACAGACCACAAAAATAAAGATATATTCACTCAGCACTTTTCCATGATACTTCAGTTTTAAAGTTAACAATAGTATAATTTCACCTGAACAGAAGTAGACTTCCTGAATCACTAGACACGTAGAATTTGGTTTCCAGCACTGCATTGCTTGTAGCAAGTAATGAAAATATTCAGGTGAGGTATAGGTTTTGTGATGGAAAGCTGATCTTGATAATGTATGAAAGGAACATCAGGACAAAATTGCTCAAATAAAGGCAAATGGCACAAGACTATGAAGTTGGCATGGTATGCAAATGGAAATCCATGTGATATACATGGTAAAAAGATTGAATTGTCATGTTCTAGGCCCATGATTCTTAAAGGATTCTGGGACAATTCTCCTCTGAAGGTGAAATTTGTTCAGCTCATTGCCAAGTGCCACATTTTTTTTCAGATGGGTTTGCATGACTCCATCATCTTGGAGCAGAGCTCAGGGTGTGATGCTTTGGTTCCTGGCTGCATCATGCTGTATAATAGGGTGAAAATAGTTCACACATTTGTCATGACGCAGTCCAGCATCTGTAGCTGCACAACACTCCCCACTTTTGTAGTTAGAGTTTAGTGGCTTCATGAACAAATCCATATGACCTTTAGTTATAATAAACGAATGTAATTCTTTTCCATAGCATGTATCTTCAGCACAGCCCAAGTACAAATCACTCCTCTGGCTACTCTCCTTTGTGCAAAAGGATCATGCACCCTCTTTGTTCCCTGGCTCGTGGTTATTCAGGTCTTTTCTCTGCAGTTTTAGTTATCAGTTCCACCATGACTACCAGGGGATCTTTCACCCAACAAAAGTGCATCAGTGGCAAGTACTTAATAAAACTCATATTTGCATAACAGGTTTGAAATCACCTCTACTTTTAAGGTGTATTATTTACTGCTGCGCTGACAATTATCTTGATAATAGAAGAGGTATTTAACGTATTTTGTTTTCTCTTTTTTATAAGATCTAAGTGAGATTGTTCATTCTAAAGTTTACTGTGGCTCTGCTGCAGCTACTTACTGTGAGCACTTTTCCTGAAAATTGCATCTTCTGCATCTTTGCCTTAGAAAACCCCTTTTTCTCCACTAAATTCTCAGACTAGATGAGTATGCGTCTTGATTTGATTTATACTAGTGTAACATGCCAAATTTTTCTTCTGTATTTGGACTATAGAACAGTCATCAAAATACCAAGAAACTGAACTGATTTTTTTAAAAAAAGCTATTTTAAGTGTTTCTTCTCTTAAAATAAAAGAATGATTGCAATGCCTACCATAGTCACAGTTTGAAATGTTGATGTCTCACAATTCTCTTTTGAAGATCTCCTACTGTATATACAAAAACATCCCATTGTTTTTGGTCTTTTGAGAAATACAATTGCTGCCATAGCCTGTTGTGAAATTAATTTTATAAATTTGTTTCCTGTTCAAAGGCTGGGTGCTTAAGACAGCAGGGGATGTAATTAAAAACCCTTTAAAGAATTCATGGATATAGTAAAGCTAACCAAGCCATTTCAGAAGTATGGTTTGTGTAATTGAGAAATAATGAAGTGATGCTTGTGGAGGTCTGTGCTGGCATCTGCTCTGAAGTGCAACAGAGCATTTGCAAAGCTTAGAAAGACACAGCAATAGGAGGATCCTTGGAAGACAAAAATTAAGTCCATCTGATGATTTAGCCAAAGTGCATTATGACTTGAAGGGGAGAGTGAAAAAAAAGTTTCACTGGGCATGAAGGAATATAAAACTCACCCACACCCTTTCTTCTGGAAACAATAGCTCAACAGCTACAAGTGCTTGGCAAGTTAAGCCATGCAGGTGGTAGGAGATACAGAGATTATGTAATTCTTCAACTACCTCCCATTTTCATTAAAATGGGACAGCACGGCTTGTACATAGAGTCCACTACAGGCCATAGTTTCAATTTTATCTGTAACTGCCTTGCCCTGCTATGCTCGGTACTGTGCTCCCACTGTTTTTTATAGACTTGGCTTCCCATAAGAAAAAAGATTGGAAGAGGTTTAATGGCTGTCAGGGTGGCTGAAAATAGTCAGGCTAAAGAGAGTCAGATATGAAACAGAAGCTTCTTGTGAAGAAGCGGCTGCTCCCGGACACAGCCAAAGGAACGGCAGGAGGAGCAGATTGGTTTTTGGGAATGAGTGAATCATTAGTGTACAGTGGGGAGTGCTGATGGGTTGGTACAACTGCCTGCTTGGCTTTCATGGGCCAGGAGAGCACAGATAATGGGGCTGGCATTTTACTGTGTTTCTATTTTCCAAGGGTATGTAATTTTCTGTTCTTTTCAAAGTCAACTTTAAATAGATGTAGAAGCTACTTTAAAGCCATATTGCCCCCTGCATTTATATTCTAGTATTGCTCTGAGCACAGAGATGGAATAAAACAGGATCAGGCTCATATTTTTTTCTTTCCTTATCTCCCTTGCTTTTTGTATTTCCCAAATAAGTCCTCACCTGCGAACCCCTTTTACAGCGTAATTTCCCAAGGCTTATGAACTGACTTCTTAGTCAGTTGACTGTTTTACAAACCTCTTATGTAGCATTTCTTTACTTTGTATAAGGATTCCCTTAATGAAATTATTTTCCTGTATTCTTTAAAGTCCTTTAAAAGTGTATCCATACGGCAGTTACCTCCTCCTGATTTTTTAAGAGGACTGGCTGTGTACAGTAGTTATCTTCCTGAGATTTCAAGTAACTTCTCAACTGCTTACTGACCTCTACCTTCGATATAGCCATAAAATAATTTTTAAAGGAAATATACTCTTCAGGAGTTTAATTCCTTGTGATTATGCCAGCTCTTTCAGAAATGAACAGCCGGTAAATTTGCTGAAGCAGACCTGTGTGGTGCCACATTTATGGAGTGCTTTCTTGGAGCAGAACAATACATTATAGCTTTAGCCACAAAGTGCAATCTAAAAATAATCCTACTTTGCTCCAGAGATGTGTATGGATTGATTATTTTTCTCCTTTAGAGGTGATTTAAGCTATTAAAACATAGGATGAGTTCAAGAAAGGGAAATGTGATTAGATCAGGTGCATTTTATCTTTATGAGCTTCCGGCTTTCTTGTAAGAATTGTTAGTTTTAACTTTGAAATGAATCACTTACCATTTGCATACTTAAATAAGACTTTACTTCTGGCAAACAATTAATGTCGAAGTTTTAATGTAGAGGAGTGGAAATGAAAAACATGACTGTCAGGTAACTTTGCTGAATTTTATTCAAGATGGAGCTGTGTTTAATGCTTAATGTTTAATGTTCCATTGTTCATTGTCTTTGGCACTGAAAATAAAACACAGTTCACTCAGTCTGCATGACCCAATAAAATGCCTTTAGAATGTGAAGTTTAGATCCATATTTTGTGCATGACATGAACCCACAAGGTAACAAAAATAAGTGGATTGCAGGGTTCTGGTCTCCAGGGCTCTGTCTCTCCTGGCAGTCAGTTGTGAGGTGCCTCAGCCGTGCTCCCCTCTGCCCAACCTCTGCCTTCCTGCACACACTTCTTCTGCAGTGTGTTTTCCCCAGCCCTGTTTAAGGCTGCTAAACTTCTCTTCTATCCACCTTTGGTAAAGCTTCTTAAATAACTGCTATTTCTTTGCCCTTGCTTCTTCCCAATATGCAAGTACCCAAGAATGCCAGTGTCTCCGCTGGACTTCTGTCAGGTCCTGGAAGCAAACGAAATTCTAATTACCTGCACGATCTGTGGAGCAAGAGCTACAGAAATCTGGCAACAACATTAACTGCATTTTTTTCTTAAATTAAATTCAAAGCAGAAGAATACTGCTACTTGCACGGTGAATACTCTGTTGTGGTTTAAATAGTTCTGTCATGTTGAAGAGTTCAAGCAGTATTTGGACAGTGCTCTCAGGAACATGTTGTGACTCTTGGGTGTGGTCCTGTGCAGAGCAAAGTGTTGGACTTGATGATCCTTGTGGGTCGCTTCTAACTCAGCATATTCTGGGATGCTGTGATTCTGTGAATACTGAATACATATGGTAGTTTAAAAACACAGTGCAGTCCATGGTATAAGCATTTTTAATGCTGCTCCACAGTTTCAACCTTTAGTGTCTCTTAAATTCCCTCGAGGACAGTCCTAACTCAGCTGATGAAATTGACAAAGGTGGATGATAGTTTTTGCAGCTGGCTAGACAGCATCTAAAATATTTGATATGGGAGGGTTTTTGAAAATAACCAAAAACCCAAATAACTTCCAACTTCACTAGCGTCAGTAACCAAAAATTTTGTGTATAAATTGTCATAATTTGCTGTTTCAAAGATGAATTGGGCACCACAAAGGTGGCAATAAGGCTGCTTCAGGCTTCTTGCAGTATGACTTTAAAATATTTTGTGGGTTTGAAGATTTCCTGATAACCACCAAAATTGTAAACATGATTATACTATATTTAGGGATTGTGAAATAAGTCTGAAATAATTCTTCATGAGGGATAAGAGGGTATTAACAATGCACATGGACATTTTTCACCAACAGTGATTCATGTTTGGGATAGACCCAGAGGCTATGTCTAAATAGGAGACCTGGAACCATTGACATACTTATGGGTCAACAAAAGTACTGCAGCCAGCTCCAGAGGACATACAAATTGCTGACAGAACTCCCACCCTTTTCCTGCTTCCACAGAAAATGGGGCAGATGAAGCACAGTCTGTACAGCCCAGTGGTTAGATGCAGAGTGTGAATAAAGCAGTATTATTCCCAAGGATGTCTGTAACTCTTGTAGTTTCATCTAACTGCTGAGTTATACTCAGGGATTTAATAAAAATATGGGTCTGATTTATTGTCTTGGCTGGAAATCAATGGAAGATGATTGGCAGAAAAAATGTCCTTTAGTATTGGCATGGCAGACATACAAGGAAGCTTTCCCTAGTTGTTCTGCAAACCTAGTTTTCCATTCTGAAGAACACCAGAGGTGTTTGAGAAAGATGCTTCTGAATCAGTTGTAGTATTATTCAGAAAACAGAATTTAAAGGGAGAAAAAAATCACCGGTTGTCACATTTGTCACTTGAATGGGAGGTTATCTGAAGGAGACTGGGAACAGGAGTTATTAACTCAGCTGCTCTTGTTAGGGCTGTTTTGTGAGAAAGGTTATAAACTAAAAATTTGACTAAATGTTTTCTTTACAGATAAATGAGACTATATTATCATGAAGTACTGATAAAGCTGGAAACTACAATGAATGCTCACACCAAAGCCATATTAGACATCAGTATTTTCTTCTATAAGGAAGAGGAAGGAACTGATTTTTAAATTTTTTCCCTGTTGTCTGGGATGGGGATTCTGAACTTCCGTATGTTTAAGGAAAGACTTTAACAGATTGAGAGTTATTATACACAACTGGCAAACTGCACTTGCTCATACCCCCCACACATGGACATGCTTTGGGGAATTTCCTTTGCTCTATTAAATGCTAATTTCTGCATGTAGGACAAATTTAAGGGGTCAGTTAGCAAACGGAGGGGTTTCTGTGAGTTTTATATTCCCAGTCTTAGTTCTAATCGCAGATGGAATTTCCTGTGCATTTTTCCATGTCCTGGAGTCTTTCCAGGACTTGCTTCACTTTCTCTTCTTGCTCATGATGTCACAATTTCGATGAAATAATGACTAAATGAAGGACACCCACATTTCTAATGAGACCAGATAGCATTTCACACCAAGTAAAATTTGCATATATTTATTATTTTTTCTCTTTCTAATCCTGCTAAGAATACTTGTGCTTCATGCAGTGTTTTTCAGCAGGGTGAAAATGCAGAGTGAGTGCCCAGTGTCCCACCAGCATGGTGCCCCAGGAAGACAGGGCTGTATGGAGAGGAATGAGTCTACCACCATCTCTCATCTCATTTTGCTTTTCTGTTTGCCATTACCTCAGAGTTCAAGAGCTGGTGATGGTGCACTTGTTTTTCCTGCTGAGTGAACACAAGATGACCTAAAAAAAGGGAATCTTTCAGCATAATGACATTATCAGGAAGGGTGATTTACTACTGGGGAAAGAGCCCTTTGCAGCTTTTCTGATCATGTTTCAAGGTTTTGCCTTTCTTCTCTCCAACCCTCCTAATAATAATGATGTAATATATTAAATTAAGTCGTAACGATGTATGAAGCTGTGGTTATCATTAAATATTTATGCTTCTGGAGTGTTGTAAACACACAGTGCAGCCCTAATTAACCATAGGTAGTCTACAATTATCCCGTGGTAATAACCCTAATTGGAATTGGCTCATTATGGGAAATAGAATAGAATTTGTTTTCTGTTTGGTACTGAAAAATAGAGTTGGCAATTAACTAAAACCAGCAGCCGCTTCATCCAACTTAAAAATATTAAATTGCCCTCTTAGAGCCTGTCACATTTTCCACAATTGGAGCAGTGTTACAAACAAAACCAATAATAAGATCTGACTTCCAAACAATACATACACTCATAAGCTTGTCTGTCTGTCAGCACTGATTGATAACTGTGATGCACAGAGGTCCATAAAAAAGCCCAAAGGGCTACCCAAAGCACTCAGAGACACGCGGATCATTTGCTTTGTGAAGCTATTAGAGGAGTTGTGGGAGCACTGAGAGAGCACATGCTTTCTTTTGCTCTGGGAATAATTCAGCTGGACATGGAGAGACTCTGCCTTGTTTAAGCATGACAAGCAATATTTCTGACCACTCCTCTCCTCCCTTGGCCACTGGGAAGCCTTGCAAGTGTAAGACAGGGAGATCTCAGGCTATTTGCAAGAGAGCAGCCCTACTCTTGTGGAGCTGTCACAAGCAACTGGATCTCTCCAACAGCCCAGGGCACTTGGCAGTCATTCCAAATGCTCATTCCCAGGCCCTTGCCAGCAAGAGAGGGCAATACTCATGTGCAGGACATGGCAGGTGTATCCAAATGCTCTTGGGCACCATCCTGAACCAAAGAAGAGATGGGATCTCTGGACTAGACTGATTCCTGCTGGGCAAGGCTGCGGCCAGACATGCAGCTCTGCTGCTGCTGCTGAGCTGAGTAAAGGTGGTGTTGCCCCCAGAATCCCATCTCTACCCCTCCTTCCCCACCAGGCAGCCCTGATCCATTACACACCAATGTCAGGAATAGGAATGGAATCCAATGGGAATAGCAAGAAGCAGGAACAGCCTTACCTGGAACTGCTCCTGGCAGAAAAGGATCTGTAATTGCAGCCTGAGGATTGAGGACAGAATACTGCCGCTGTGAGGAATCTCCTGTTTCTAATTTTATTTTCCTATCTGTTCATAAATGTCATGAAAAATTAAATTCAAAAGAATTGTAGGGTGTTACAAAGTCTTGTCATACAAATTTATCTTCTAAGTCATAAATTAATGATTTGTTTTCTCCATCTGCTTTGCCTGATACAAACAGGAACAGTCTGCTTTTGCTGAGAGTGGAAGTGCCTCTGCTGAATGGATCTTGTGGAAATAGGAAGATGCAAGAAGAAAATGTTCAAGCAGCCTGTAGAAGCCTGCACGCTGCTACAAACAGAAGGAAAGTTCACAAAAGGAAATAGGAGTTGGAGGATAGTGATTGATCCCTATTATATGCTATGTCCTCGCGTGGTACATATGTATCTGTTTTCCACAATTAATGAAAACTCACTTTTTTTTTTTTTTTTTTTTTTACTCTACTTCTAAAACATGACCTGCCTTTGTTTTTGTCATGTCTGTGACTTTCAGCGTTGTTGGGACTTCAGGCCATTCTCTCCAGTGTTGTTTTTATTTTTGCAGCAATTACATTAGCTGCCATCTCCAAAGAGGAAACCAGTTTTTCCAGTTATAAATGAGGTTAGCCGTGAAAAGTGAGAAAAGGAAGATGCTGAAGATGTGCCTGAGCAGTATTTCTACAGCACTTCCAAAAGGTAATACAATCTTATGCTTTGGAGACAATGAACAATGTGGGCTTGGGTCAGAGTAAATAAGGTAAGTCCTGTACTTCTAGTTAAATGCTTTTTTTCTCTATTGTGGGAAACAAATCTATCTAAATTGCTTTTCTCTGTTTTTCAAATATCTTGAAGTTGGAGGCTAGCAAAACTTTGCGGTAGATGTTAGCTATTTGCCTGTGGTTATGCCTGTAGGGCAAGGAGGTAGGGCTGTTGCACAGGGAGGTTGTTGGTGAGGTTTTCTACATCTGCATGGTGACTTTCAGAAGACCTTAGGGGCAGAAGGTGGGGAAATATGTTGGTGTCATTGGGAGAATTAGCCCTGAGTCTTACCATGATCTTCGCTTCTTCTCCAGCCTTTAACCAGGATATCTTGGGACTTCACTTTGTGGGGCTGAGGCACGCGGAGGCATAATAGAGACAGGTGAGATTATAGAAAATAGTATTTTTACTTTTTAGGCTCTCAGAAGGAAGATAACTGAGGCAATACCTAACTGGAGAAAGAGCAAGAAAGGGTGAATCTCTTATCAAGGACAATCTATAGAGTACATTGAAAAATGGTGGCTTTCACAGAAATATTATAAAAAATGTATTAAAAAGTATGCACATGCATGTCAAATTTACCTTTTAATTTTTCTCCCTTAGCTCATCCACATGTTCCCACCTCTCGTATTTTCCCTTGTATAAAGCATCTTCATTTCAACAGTCCTCTCTGTGAAACTCTTCTTTCACTCCCAAGCATTTCTAGCAGAACTCAGCACAGTGTGACTGGCACGTGACATCCTGCTCAGGCCCCCCAAGGGATGGAGACCCTGGGCAGGTTGCTTTGCTACCAAGGAGGGCTGCAAAGTCACCACTCAAATCAACCCCCTCCTGCTGTGTTGCCTGAGATGTTCATGTTTTTATGAAGGTGGCAGTTTACTTAGTGTCTATTTTTAGGTTTGTGCTAGCAGTCCCTAAGAATTAACATTGAAGGTGGAGGCGAAAGGACATCTGTAAAGGTGAAAGTCTGCACAGACAAAACAGAGTTTTAGCTTTAAATGGAGTTTACTGGCCAGTTCTACCATAGGGACTGCAGACATGGATTTTTAAAGCAGTGCAGATTGTCACAAGAACTCTTAATATGATCATTTTTCTAGTTGCTTGTTTTTGAAGTACCCCAAAATTTTGAGCTTAACCAAGCATCAGTTGCATTTTATGAACTTGTTCCCCCTTCAGTGTGGAATCATGTGTACAGAGGAATGTAATGGCAGAGGGAAACCCAAGCACAGTGTCTGGAAAGACTGCTTGAAAACCTCTGCAAACCAGAGTGAGGTTTAGAGGAAGTGTCTAGGTGAATGTAGCCTCCTTCAGGATTACAAAGGGCATTGCCATCCAGAAATTTTGGCACCAGTTGTCTGCAAGCTAATTCTGATTCTAGAAGGGACCTGGCCCTCACAGCGTGACTCTGCCTTGGTTCGCTATCCTTCCTAAGCAGCAGCAGGTTTAATTTGCACCGAATGTCTCCTTGTCCCTTGGCAATACCCTTCTCTGTCATTCAGTGGAAGGACATTTTTACATGATACTGCATTGTGCTGTATAAACATAACCTTTACATTTCATTTTATTTTTAAAAATAAATTTAAATGCTTAATAATTGACAAAATGAAATCTAACTTTTGCTTTTTGTTTTGAAATATAAATACTCATTTCAATTTCATACTCTAGTAAGAAATACACTATTTTTAATGGGCTCAGACAAGTCATTAAAACATTTTAGGTGTTACCACTGTATCCCCATTTTACTTTAAGTTATTCATTTGTTCCAGCACTCCTTCCTTTGGCAAGAAACTCACTTGCATAAGCTGTTGGAACAGCTTTTCACTGATTTTGAACTCAGTGATTTTTTGCTTCAGTGAAAAGGAAGAGCTGAGTAAAAGAGTTTTTAGTTTTGAAATATTTCTTCTCCTTCAGGAATTTGGGTGTCCATTAATCCCAGCAAGAATGGAGACTCTTAGCACTTGGCGGGATTGACTTGCTCCTGTCACCTTATCCAGCTTCCAAGGATCCGTGCTGCTGCAGTGTCATTCCCACTTGTCCTCTATTTCTCACCCTGTGCTGCAAGTGAAGGCATTGGTTTTCCTGGAAGGAGTTGCAAAACCTACCCCTCCCTCTGCCACAAATGTCCTATAAGCTGCAATACAGCTAATTTCTCAGAAGTGTGCTTTTTCTTTTTAGTGGGCATGTAAAGTGCTGCTAATCGTTAGTGGGTGTTTAAGGTAAATGAAAGCCAAGCTGATGAGTGAGTGGTGCCCGGCAGGTAAATCCATTCATTCTCTCAGTTGCTGTTGTTAGTTGACATTGCTTGCAGCCACTCCTTCCTTGCTTTGCTTGCATGGAGTACTAGGGAAAGAAGGAAAATATTTATTAAAATTATAATACCACAATAGCTTAAGACATTTTTCCTTTGTTGGGATTCATTCTAAAGCAGTACATTAGGGTGGAAAATGCAGTCCTCTGCAACAGGCACTGCAGCAAAGCAAACCTTGAAGTGCTCTTGAAAGCTCTCAGTGGTTCCTCTGTTGGGACGTGTTGAATGTAACAATTGCGATAAGTGACTCACGTTGCTCAGTCTCACAGATATCAAACTTAAATGCACAGCTGGCTCTGTGGGGTTTTGTAACACTTCCGTTCACCTTGGTAGAGCCAGGTTCCAGATAGAAAATTTAAATTCTGTGAGAGAGCCACGTGAAAACCTTGTGTCCCTGAAGCCAGGCTGAGCTGTGTGTCCAAATTCTCAGGGGACAGTCATTTTATGCTTTCGTTTTCAGGAGCTTTCAGTCTTAAGGTGAACTTGATTCCAGGCTTCAGACAGCCTTTACAAGGCAGGAGGCTAAAAATTTGGATTTGATCCATTGTCGGCCAATAGCTCACTGGTGATGGATGTTGAACACAGTCTGCTGGAGGTAACCCTGCCTCAAAAAGTCACTAATGGTCAGTAGGAGCTGTGAAGGCAAAAGAGGGGAAACACAGCTCAAGGCACATTACACAGCATTGTCCTGAGCCTCCATTGCTGACACCATTCAGGACAGTCTCCTGGGTAAGTGGTTCTTTGCTCTAACCCAGTGCGACACTTCCTGTGTGCTTCCTTGGGTAAGTGATTCAACTTCTGGGCACCTTCACTTCCAGATACAGAAAATGGGATAATGCCACACCTTAACTGTGTGCATGCGACAGGCAAATCAGGGTAGACGTCTAAAAATATTCAGGCATCTGAAGATGCAAACTATCACACAATAAGGTTTTCAAAATACCACAGGTATCTAGCTTCTCCTGGAGTGAATCACAGTGAATCACCTTGAACACTTGCTGCTCAAATGGGGCTCAGCTCCCAAAGGCTGTGTGAAAGGAGTTTGCACAAAGCTTTGACTCTTCTTGTAAACATGAATATGATTTTTTTTGTTTTGTTTTTCTTAAAAAATGAGACTACTTTTGTTCAAGTTTTTCACTGAAATGAAGATTTACATGCACAAGCTCAAATAACACCCTTTTTTTTTTCACCTGCCTACCATTGCTCTGTAGAGTTAGCTGACTTTTCAAGGGGTTTAAAGATTAAAATATACATTAATTTGCAACTCCCTTTCTTTTGTCAAGTCTTGGTCACAAATGCAGCTTTATAAAGGCATCTGGTTGCATCTGGTTGATAAGATTCAGAATATATTTTACAAAACCACTTGGCTCTGTGGAGAGATTTGATTTCTTTGTCAGTGAGAGTGATTGACAACCAAAACCCACATAATCTAAAAGGAGATTCAGAGACAGGATCTGACAGTCCATCACGACAGACCTGCCGAGCTAGCACGGCCCCGTGCAGCATCCTGCACCGGGCTCGGTGATGGGGGCAGGCATTTCATCGGGTGATGAAGGCGTGTGACAGCCGTGCCAGACCATGTGCTGAGGATGGCACGGGGAAGCCTGGGCCGTGGGAGCGGCTGTGAATCCGCTGCTGCCAGAGCATCTGTCCCCGAGCCCGTCCGCAGTGCCAGCCCCCGGCTCCCCCTGCCCGGGGACGCCCGGCACCAGCCACAGCTGCTTGGGTGCCCTGCTGTGGGTGCCAGGGGGAGGACACGAATGGATCTTGCGGTCATGTGCGGGACTCAGTGGGTCTGGCACCACCTCAAGCAGATGTTTTTGGCCACTGCTCCAGTAGGCTGAGCTGGGAAACGGCACCAACTTTCGGCTCAGCAAGTCTCTCCAAGCTGTGCTGTGAGCGTGGCCAAGGGCTGTGGAAGTGGATTCACAGAGCTGAATCTTTGCTGCAGCCTTCATCTGGGACAACTGCTCAGAAGCCTGGGTGAATCACGTTACCCGTGCTAAGTGCTGAATCATGCCCCTACCAAATCTGTCAGCAAAAAAATTTATAGGTAAAATAAAATAAGTCAGTACACCTCTTTAAAGCGTTGGCAGCATTTTATCAGGATAAGTATTTGGATCTTGTAACCGTATGAGGTTTCCAAATTATTAATTTAATTGCACAGCCACCTTCTTATCTAATTTGCCCCTAGCCAGATCTTAAAAATGATTTAAACTTCAAAGACGATGGTAATCCCACATGCACAAAGACACTTGGAAAAACTATTTCTTTGAAATGTAACTGATTAAGAACTAGTGTTGATTCCCTGTGCTTTCCTTGCAGCATTAGCTCTTCTGTGGGCATGGAGTGCTCTTGTAATTTGTCAACCGCTACCACCATTTAGGATCAGTTAAGCTTTCTCACATTAATTAAAAACTGTAATTAAATAACCAAAAAGCCCCTCGCTATGACTCAGTGCATCTGGCCCTTGTTTGAGATGGGGGAAAAAAAAGGGAAGTTATGTCAGGAATTTCCGGGATGTTTTCTTTTGATTATCTCATAAAGGCTCTCTGCTGAAATGGTAATGGCTGGGAAATAAAAGAGCGAGAAAGATATCTTTTCTTGAGGTGGAAAGGACTGTGGCAAATCCTTCTACTTACATTGCATTTTGATCTCAGTGCAGTACAGGACTAACATCATAAACAGAAGATGCAAAAGAAATATTCTTTTAAAATATCTTTTAATGTTTAGCCCAGTAAACATCTCAGTGAACTTTACTTAAAAAGATGCCTCTCCCTGAGAGGAATCCCACTTCACTCTTACTCTCCCATATTGACACAAAAGGGGAAGATGAGTGCTAGAGAAGTAGATTTACCCTTGCAAGTGGCTACTACTGTATTTAATAATTTATGAATTTTAAGAGATTAGGGTATGGTTTCTGAGTATGTTTGGGGAAGAAAGAAGAGCTCTGTGCATAAGCTTTATCATATCGCACAAGATCTGCCACCACTGATAAAATGTTACCCCTTTTGTGTTGTTTTAGTGAGCATATGAAGCAGGGAGGGTAGGATACATCAATTTCTGTCTCTTGATGGAGATGACATATATGTTATAGTTAAAGCTTTCTAACAATTAAACTGTCCTGATTGTAAAGACAATACTTATTTCCTCATAACTCCCCACCTAGATTTCATGAGAACTGTTCAAAAACATTTGTTGAACAGCTGTCTCTAGAAGGAAGAGTGCACTAGTCAAATGTATTTCTTAAATGGATGCAGATTTTGGTGGATTGCTGTTCAGAGTTCTTAAAAAAAAGATTTCAGAGCGAAAAAATGTTCACTTCTAAATACACTTATTTTTCTACAAAAAAGAGGTTCAAAATGATATTTATTGAGCAGAAAATTTGGACTTACACAAAGTAATTTTATGAAGGTGGGAAGCATGTGTGATAACTGCTGGCTTTACAGCTCCATTTAGTTTGAAAGAAAAAAAGATGATCTCTTCCATGACAGAAATTCCCTCTTTATCAGCTCAAGATTGTTATTTCTGTCACGGCAGGTGGCAAAAGACTAATTTCTTTGTTTGTTTACCTTTTGTTTATTCTTATGTGGTAAACACATTCAAGTGAAAAACATTGTTTAGGAGACTATGATCTCACTTGTGAAATCATAGTCCTAACACCACATGCTGGTTTGGGTTGGATATGAGTTTACAGATCATCTAATCCAACTCCTCATCTTCCACTGGACTGGATTGCTCTGAGTCCCATCCAGCCTGGCTTTGAACACTTCCAGTAATGGGACATCCACAGCTTCTCTGGGCAACCTGTTCCAGTGTCTCACCACCCTCACACTAAGGAATTTCTTTCCAACTTCTAATCTAAACCTGCCCTGTTTGAGTTAAAAACCATTGCCCCTTCTCCTGTCACTACAGGCCTTGGTAAAACCTCCCTCTCCAGCTCTCTTTTATATATTGAAATTTTGTATATCTCTCACTTTTATATACTGAAAGGCCACAATCAGATCATCCTGGAGCCTTCCCTTCTCCAGGCTGAACAGCCCCAGCTCTCTCAGCCCATCCTTATGGGAGAGGTGCTCCAGCCCTTTGATCATCTTCATGGCCCTCCTGTGGACTTCTGTGCAGACTAAAGGAAAGAAATGTATGTTCTGTGCTTTATCTGGTGCCCTCTTCCCATGCAGGGAAATCTCAAGAATTAGAGAAGGGGAAGACCAAAGAAACACTCCTCTGAAATGGACAGAGGGAGTTGTGTAAGCACAATTTGGACTACTATGAGTCTGCTGAATGTGACCTGTGAAAATTTGTATCACCACTTTTCCATTAATTCTGAAGACAGTAAATTGCAAGGTTGAATTTTTTCTAAGATTGTCAGATGTAGCCATTTGTCCACCATTTCCAGTAGGCAGAAATGGCTACACCTGGACAGAAAGGCAAAATCATGATCCAAAAGCAAAGAAGAGATTTTGATAACGGTATGAAGCACTTCTAAAGAATGTGCTTTGCAAGGGAATGATTTTAAGAAATGGCATTTCTGTTTCCAATTGCAAAAACCTTAAGAAGTTATTAGAAAATGCAGAGCTGTGTACATCAGCTTCAGAGGCACTGTGGCTAATTTATGTGTGTGTATGGGAAAAGGTGAGGTGCCTTATCCTTGCAAACTGTATTTTTCTGATTGAGAAACCTGGATCACACTGAAGTGAAGAGCTACATCCAAATGTTACACAGACATACCAGCTCATGCCAAAATATACTGTCTCCTTATTAAAAGACATCTCCTCTCTCCATAAAAAAAGACATCTACTCCCCACAAGGTTGATTAGCTCAAGCACAACACAGGGGCAACCTACACCACCAGAGCTAGCTCTGTTAACGTTAATTTGAGCTAAATCTGTCTGTTATGCCTTGTTACAGCATGTAGACACATCCTTTCATTTTTCTTGTATATATCTCTGATAGCATTCATTAAAACCACCCATGTCTGTCTCCTGGTAAAATTTAGCAGATTCCCATTTTAGATGAAAGTCAGAATTCAGGATGAAAGGAAGCTAGGGAAGGGACTTTCTACTAAGGAGCCCATGCAGTCTGTGGACTGCTATGGACTCTTTTAAGATTTTCTAGGCATATTTTCAGGTTTTTGTTTGCTTGGCTCTCAAAATCCATGCACTAAACAGAAGCAGTTGACTGATGTTCCATTTGTTCAGTGTCTATCTGTGCTGACCAGCTTTGCATCTAGAAAGGATGTTTGCTAAAATCTCCTCACCTGTGCACTGGAAAATGCCTCTTCTGAGAATTGTTCAAAACTCATAGTCAGTCCATGGCCCAATCCTCTTTCTAAACTGGACAGATGAAACAGAGAAAACAAGAGAACAGTAATTTTACAAGTCCGTGCAGTTTCTTTACAAACAATGGTTCTATGTTTCTCTCAATGAACAATTAATAGCAGTGGGTTTCAGAAACATATTCTACAGTGGTATAAACTAACATTTCAGCAGACATGAAAGAGAAAACATGTCTCTTCCTCAATGGAAAAGTACTGTGAGAAATAAAATTGTGTTTCATTCTATAAAGAGTTTTCCTAAGAGTAAGACCTCTGACATTTGATCCTCTCAAATATTTGTATCAAAAAAAAAAGGCTTTCAAATTTCTACGAGAGCTCTGCTTGAAGTTTATTTGGATAACTTGTTAAGTTTGCCTGTTGATGGCTGTGCTATGACTGACTGTCACTGATCTGGCTGACTAAGCAGCCTCATTTTTGGACAGAGAGCAGTGTGGAAGCCCTGAGGTAGGGAGAGGACAGTGTGAGTGAGATTCAAACATTAGATATCTGCATTTCAGACTAGTGCATCTTATCAAGACCCTTGAGAAGCAATGGATACTCTGTTTGATTCACATTGCACAGAGTGAATGAGATTGTGCTCTAGAAAACCCCTGGGTTGTGTAGATAGAGACATCTGCATTTGACAAGTACCACCCTTGGCAAGCATGGCAGCCAAAGTCACAGTAAGACTTTCTTTGGTCCCATTTTCACTACTGACAGGAAGCAGAAGGAGGACCTATACAGGAGAAGGTATATTCTGTTTGTTGTTAGTGGTTAGATCTGTGTTTGGAGAGTGTGTGCTTGGAAGGTGTTTGATATTAATTAAGTACACAGATTACAAAATAAAACAATGAATGATGCTTGATGCTTCCACGGTCCGAATTTCAGCTAAGGTTTGGGATGAGGCTACAGATGCTCCCTGCTTTGCCCCAGGCCACCACAACAGTTTAGCAGTTGATGGGATTTGCAGAAGTGCAAAAGGTCCAGTGTAGCTGATTAACTTTGTTTTTCTGGCTCCTTTTTATTCTAGGACTGTGAAATGTCAAATGTCTTTATCAGCCCTCTCACCCTTGGCCCTGAGTCCAGTCCAGTACCTGTGTGAGTCAAGTCTGAGGGGAGGTTGCCCTTGCAGATGCATGGCTAAGGCAGGCGCAGGGGACGGGAGCTGTGTGTAAAAACTTCCATTGTCGGTGTGGAAAGAATGGGGGAGCTGCTTTGGCACCCAGGGCACAGTAATGGTTGCCTGCTTGCCAGTGCATGCTCCCTCTTGCCCCGGATCCAGAGTATTTGGCTCCTGGGCTGAGAAGGAGCATGTAGAATTCTTCTGTTGGTTACTCTGTCCCAAAACTCCTAATGGCATAAGTTTGGGACCAGTTTGGGGTATTTTTCTTAAAAAAAATAACAACAAAGTTTTCCCCAGTTTCTCAGAAAAACAGGAGATGATTTCATCTTATCATAATTGCTGAATTTATTTTTAAGATGGGAGAGTGTCAAAAGCTGTAATCTTGCACGCCTCCTTTAATACATAACATCCTGATTGTAGTGGCCCTGAAAAATTAACAAGTATTCAAATAACCCTAACTGAAAAGGATGCAAGTCCACCATTATCCAGACTGCATGACTCATTAAAGTGAAGGGTGAAGAGCAGAGCAGAGTGGCATTAATCACTCAGTTCTGCTACAGGAAGAAAAGCATTTGTGTGATACTCTATTTACAACATACCATATGCGGAATTATCTGATGGTCTCACAACATCTCTAGGGATGCTGATGACAAAGGAACATCCCACTTCTAAGTAATTTTCCAAGGCTATTTAGTTCAATTTCATTTGAGACTTTGCATTTTTCTTGACAATAATACACAAAAGATACTCAGATTTTTCTTATTTGATGAAAAAGCAAAGCCTAATTTCCTGTTTAATGGCTTCTTCTCTTGGATTTTAGAATATGACAACAACTCACATAAGTCTGAAAATATAATTTCATTACTAGATTTTTTAAGACCAAGGGAGGAAAAAAAACCCTTAACTTATGACAAGGCTGAAGGCATCTTTTTTAGATCAAGTTTTTGGATCAGTTATCTTGAAGATGCTCTCAGAAAAGTCATATGGTATTAGCTGAGTTCTCATACCACAGGCAGCTGTGCTATTTGAAAAAGAAAAACAAATGGGTGAAGAGAAACTCTGGATGCTTAGATGCTCTGAAGAATACCTGGGGTCAGAAAACAGAAAAGAAAAAGTAATCTGAGTGGAGAAACAGAAGGGGCATCTCCCCTTCAGAAGTGGCATTGTTTCTCATGACAGGTGGTACTGGTCTATTTGGTGTATAAATGTTATAAATTACCATTAATGAAAATGTACCTAGATCTGAATAAGATTACTGGTGATAGTCATTTGTATCATACAAGGATCTCAGAGGATCTTAGAGAAGATGGTTATTGCCCTGGGCTGTGTTGGGCAAGGGTTCATGTTGCACAGCACTGTTCATAAGTGGGGCAGCAGATGGAGAAAATCTCAGATGTGGTTGATACTACAAAATCCAAACACAGAAGAAAAGAGACTTGGTGCATGAAGAAGTGACAAATTCAAAGTTGACGGTACAAAAAAGAACATATGGAGCTTCATATGCTATAGCAAACACCATAAACTGTGGAATGGGCTGGCATTTGGAAAATTTTAATATAGTTTGATTATTGTTGTTGTTTTTGACTGGGGAGCTGTTGGAGATCTGCTTCTGGGAGCCAGCTAGGACAGATTACTGTGTGGATCAGGACACATTCAGAGGTGCAGAGCAGCCAGACCCAAACCCCTTGTGCAGCAGACCTCTGCCAGACTCCCTGGCTTGGAGTGGCTGCTGGATTTCCTGTGGTAGAAAGCACAGAAGGATTCCCAGTCTGAAATTGCTGTGTCTTCACTGGAGGGTGTTCAGATTTGTCCACACACCACCATCCTCACCTTCCGTAAATCACTCTAAAGAGATGTTCTAAGATCAGACAGTGGATTCTTGTCAACGTGGTCCATGGGGTTTCTTTTGGTGTCATCAACAAGCTTCAACTATTGTCAATTCAAGTAGGGAGGGCCTGTGGAGGGCTGTGGGGCCTTGGCACTTCCTTGGAGGAGAAAGGCCTGAGGGCTAAAGGGCTCTCTCCAGAGATAAGCAACTTACTTTAGGTTATGGTGACCAAGTGAACCACCCCCAGTGTGCCTTGCTTCCTTATGGTAATACCTTGTACCCAGTTGGCTAAATGGTTTCTACCCCACCCCCTGCCTTTCCCATAAAAAGGCCCTGAGTCTGCCCTGAAATTAGGGAGTGTCTGTCCCTGATGTCCCCTTCACAGGGACTGCTGGACAATAAAAGCTACCTGTGTGGAACTGCCATACAGAGCTCCTGTCTCCCTGTCCCCGGGTTCGCCTCGGGTGATTTCACAAAGAGCTGAATCCCAAGAGCTGAAATCACTTGTGCTGTCCAGGGAGTCTTGCCAACGCCCCTGGAAGAGCTGTTCTTTGCAGAACGCTCTCTAGGAAGGTGGTGGCATACTGGTGCTGACCAGCATCAGACCCCTTGTGACAAGGGCCTGCAATAGCAACAGAAAACTTTTAATTACAATTTTGATGACAATCATGGCCTTTTAGCTTCTAATGTGCTTTGATTTAAAATTAATTCTCAAACATTTCTGAATTTGCTGACGTAAAAAAATGCTCTTGGTTTTAACATAGTCTTTAAAATTTGCAATACTACAACACATGCTAAACATATAATTCATTCAGTGATATCAATAGGACTGTTCTTATGCTTAGAGATATACACATCTGCAAGGTCAAGACCTTATTCTATATTGTCATAACTATGGAATAACACATAGGTGTGAGCTGGGGCTGATTTCACTAGTAAGCTGAAAATATTTTACTTTGAGTGGTTAGGTTCAAAAATTAATAAAAAATTCACTCATCATCTTTCCTCGGTCAGTTAACCAGCCTGAACCCAAGCTTTGTGTTAAAACTTGGTGGCATTTTCCTCCTTATGATGGATATATTTCAAAAAAATCGGTGTTAATGCCTTCCCTTGTAAAGTATTAATTGTCGGGATGAGCTAAACATATTCAGCAGGTTGTGATTATTTTTTGCTTTCTGACCTACAGGAGATAATCACCATCTGTCTTCATGATCACTTCCTACCTTTGCTGCCTGCAACTTTTTCTGTCATATCTGCTACTCAGCAGTCAATTTAAACTCAGAAACTTGTTCTATATTTGTTTACTTTTGCCAAATGCCTCTACTGTTTTAGACCTGTACAAGTATTTGTGTGCCTGAAAGCTTGTTTGTTTTCTCAGTGATGTAAATTGGCCTAGTAGATTGCCTGTCTTTGCAAATTATGCCTTTTCAGCAAGAGAGCCTCTTTAACCAATTCATCTGAACTGATCTGAATTTTATAATGTGTTCCAAACTTACATATTTTTAACACAAAAACTTCTAGACTGAATTCTATATGATCACGGCAGGGTAATTTTTTTCTCTGTCCCACTGGCTTATTGAAGCTCAGAAGTATGTGTGCACAATACAGCGTCTCTTACTTTAGGACTTGTAAATTATTTCAGTCAGTTTGATTTCTGTTTCAAGAAGTAAAGTTCATCTTGAGAAGAGAACTGTTTTGTTAAGAGAATTATTGACTGAAACCCAAGACACTCTATGAAGTACGATTTGATAAAACTGACATCTTCTTAACATTTCTCTGTCCCTTAACACAACCTTAATTAAATCAGAGCTGCAACACTAAAATACTCCACATACACTAGGTTCACGCAATCTGTGAATTCTCCAAAACAGAAAACCATGGATATCTTAATAAGGAAATCTGATTTTCTTTGGTCCCATTTTCTTACAGAAAGTTTCTGCGGCACATTTTCCCTGTTGCATTTTAAATTGCAACACTCTTGCTCCTTCAAGCTCTGTGAAATAAATCACATATCAAGAAGTTAAGTATCTGTATCTCCTTCATAGATACAGTCTGTGACAACACTCCTGTTGACTTCCTACCTTGCCATGGGGAAGCATTTATATTTTATCTTGTTAATTCACAGTATGAACAGGTCTTAGGTAATGAAAACAAGGGCAGTGGGAAATAATGTCAACAAAAAGCACCCAAAAGATTTACATAAACTGTCATCTGAGCTTCTGTAACATGCAGATGTAACTGCTGTGGATAATAGAAATACCTGTCATTTCAGCTGTCAACATATCTTGGCAATTTTACTGAGTTGCCCTTTGGGTGCTCCATTTGCTTCAGTTCTTTGACTGGTCTTGCCTTACTACCTTTCACAGGCAAAGTTAATGGCTCTGATCATTCCTTTCTACTCACTTCACATATTCATTATGACTCAACTTTTTCTCTGACTCACAATCTGTTTCTATTTCCATAACCATGAGTGCATGTGAAACATGCTGGGCTAATGCAGAATGGCACAGGCATCGCAATGCGTTATTCATACCTGTGTGAGTAACAGCCACTCATTCCTTGGTACATGTGTATTGACTCGAGAACACCTTCATTTCCTGCCTTTTCCCATTTATTCAATCACTTGGTGAGCCTTCTTCTACGGTGAAGGGCATAAATCCTCTCGTTCTTGTGTCAGAATGGAACTGCCTCAACGTAACAGGATTACATCTTCAGACAACTTTAAAAGAACTATCAAGAAAAGAGAAAAAAAAATTAGGAGTTCTGATAGACTTGCTATGCTCTTGTTAAATCAAGATCAGTAGCTGACCTGTAGGTGTTGCAGCTGATTCAAATATTGGGGCTTTCTGGTGAAAAGCCTACTGTACATGCGAAATCTACTGGGTAGATTGTCCTCATGGACCTATCTTATTACGTGCTATGTAAGATGCAAAATTGCAGGGGAAAGTTTGAGCAAACTGTGTGAAACTCCTCACATATCTCCAAAATCCACAAAACAAACAGAATCTGTTAGCAGAAGGAATATCCTTTTCTATACTAACATCTGTTAGCAAAGGGAGCCAGGAAAGAGAAGAGATCTACAAAATAATCGTGGCATTATTTATTACTTTAAACACGACATTAAGGTAACAAATTGGCTGGGTTTTTAGTTTGTTTGTGTTTGTTTGGTTGTTGGTTTGTTTTTTTGCTTGTTTTGTTTTATTGTTTGTTTTATACTGGAATGTTATTAAATATAAATGTGAAAAACCTGGAGATTTCCATTTATCAGAATACTCTACTAATCCTACTTTTATACATAGATAATTAATTGACAAATTTGACCTTTTAGATACCTTCTAAGAGGTCATGGGCTTGGTGATTCCTATAGAACTGCAGAGTTAAATCTTCCTGAAGCTCTTACTGAGTATCCAGAAATGTGGCAACAGCTCTAGTTCATTTGCTTGATATTTAAAAAAAAAATATTGGTAATATGTACTGTGTAATCTGCAATGTTGATACACATGAATTAACTTCATTAGATGCAGTAATTCAGTTTCTTACCACTGATGACATCCAGGTGTAAAAAAGAAATCCTGACATGCATAAAAGATCTGATGCTCAGCCTGCCTTGAAAATGGCATAGTCTGTCTCTCTGAAACTTCTGATGGACAGGGAAGTAAACCTTAAAGCACAGTTTTACATACCCAATTAGTCAGAATTAGAGGAAGATCTGGAGCTGGGTGGCATAAGTGCAGAGATTTTATTATTTCAATGTTTTTGCTCTGCACTGTGTTGCCAGGGACAAATACATCATATGTTCTGAAGAGGCTTCCCTGTAGTCACTGCAGCATCATACTGAGCACAGACTCCAAAAGCCTTGCTCACAGGAGGACTGAGTCCATTTGGAAACGTTGGGGATGACACATCTGGTAAATAGGTATGATGCTCTGGTTTTACAGCTCCAAGTGGGTGGATCACTGGGTGTCACTCTGGGGAATAGTGGTGGACGCAGGGAAGGAAGGCCAAAAAGAACTTGATTGGGCCAGGGGGAAACCTAATTTCTTCACTGTAACATTGAAAAAGTGACATCACAAAGCAAATATTATAGTAAAATATGATTTTGGTTTGCTTATTTCCATCCTCCCTTGTTTTACTGCAAAACATTTATTTTCTGGAAGTTTTGGATGTTTGATTTATTTGTTCAGGGTTTTTTTTTTTTGGTTTAATGTTTTTTTTTTTCTTTAGCCACTATGGTTGCTATTAACATAATTAACATCCACTGCAGTAGATTATTTTGTTTTGCTCAAAATTGTTAGTAAACAAGAGTTGATCAGACTTTTTTCTATCTTCATTTTTTCCTAATGGCATGCCCCTTCCAGTTTGCCATTTGGTGAACTTACTCTCTTTACAATAGCAGCACAGTCTCTACAGACAGTAATTTTTGTTTTAAGACTGCTGTTCTTTTAAGCTGGCCATGCACTAATAACTGACAGCAGCTTGGTTTTTCAGGAAATGTTTTAAATAACAGGCATCAGTGAACACAGATGCAATTAGTACTTCAGTATAGTGAGCACCTACCACATTTCTAAGTAATTTTCTGGATTATCTGAACAACCTGGAGATCAAAGTTTAAAACTTGCTGCTTTTTCATGCAGGATATTACATTTTGTAGGAGACCAAGGCAAGATATGAGTTGCTTATGCTGGTAACTAAAGACACATGGAGCACTTGGATATTCCAATTATCTTCTGACTCATTGAAATTTGTATACTCTCTGTGGACCTCCTAAGCACTCCTGTAAAAAGAGTAGAGGTTATAGATATCTGGGTAGTTGAACTGAACTCAAATACTTCATCTGTTTTCAGTAACATTTCTTGTATTTCTTCCTCTGGAGTTTTAATTTCTTGTTATGAAATCATCTTGCTGGAGAAAAAAATCAAAACCAAAGCGACAACAACAAAACCCCACAACACCCAAAACTAACCGTGAGAACCAGATTAAACAAATTCTCCAAATTGTGTTTTTTGCTATGTAATAAAGTTGGTATTTGAGTGCACAGAGCAAACTTAACTGGAGGGAGATGCCTCTGCATCCCATCACACCCTTTCCCTGGGAAACCCCAGTGACCTCGGCTGCTGGCAGGTGTTGGCATCTGCTCTTCCACCGACGGTCTCGGTGACACTGCTCTTTGGCCACCCTCTGTGTCACTGGCCCATGGCCTGTCCCTGTGCTGCCTGGACCCCTGTGTGCCCTCCTGAGCCCCAGGGCTGCTCCTGGGAGTTGCCAGTGCTCATCCTGTGGGGCATTTCTCTCTCGGCTGCCGGCCATAAAGCCTTCCATCCCACCAGGGCTGTTTGCTTACACATCCCTTTCAGGAGGCAGGTGCAAGAGGCTGGCAGTCTTTATGAGGGGCCTTTATATAACATTTAGTGTGGGGTTCATACTCCTGCACCCTTCTTTTGGACTCTGGGGTGCAGGGATCTTCATACAGTAAGTGTAAACTACTGCTCCGTGCTGCATGTGGAGTGAAAGCTGTCTCCAGGCAGAAGCTCTGCTGGAGCTCTGGTAGTGGGAAGTGGGCTGTCTCCCAACATTAACCGGGATTGGTAATTTCTCCCAGTTTCAATATTTTCTTTAATGTTTGATAGCATTAAGTAGAGTGCAGGAGACACTTCAGTGGTGCCAGGGACTTTGCACAGGAATCTCATAGCCAGTTCCCAGAGGGACTTAATCACTGCTCTTTGCTCAGCAATGCTGACTGAGTTTCAGTGACTGCATGGGCTGTAAATTTAAACCCCAGTGTCCTCTTACTGCAGCTCCAACATCTTTATTCTTTCTGGCTTGAAGATGAAACTTCAGATGGGGAAGTTCACTGACAAATTCACCTCTTTAAAAGGGCATAAGTAATGCTGTTTGCTGTAAATATGTTAAACTGTGACATCAGTATTTGGAAGGATAGTGGTTATAGAAGGACTTGGTGAAAAGTGATCTCAGTCAATGGATAACAGCTCAGAAAATGAGCAGAAATTTCTTGTCTTTATTTTAAGACAAAACTTAACTTGAATCTGTGCCAGTTTATAAAGATACTGAAAGGCTGCCAGTGGCATAAATTGTACGTTGAAACAAAAAAATTCTGTGGAGTTCTTCTCAAAAATGTTTGTTGTAGTACTGAAATTCCTTAGCAAGCTGGGGAGTACTAGGGAAGAATCCTGGACATAGCTCAAGTCTTTGCAGTTAGACACTATATACTTACATTAAAGAAAAATATAGCTGCTAGGAAAGAACAGAATGACATTTGGGTTGAAAATCAGTATTACAGTAGAAGCTTGCATGGCTTCCAGCCCCATGACCTCAGTGTTCACTGAGGTCATGCATTTAAATATGTTGCTTTAGAAACTACTAACAGTGCATAAGGTACAT
Source organism: Dicrurus megarhynchus (assembly GCA_013399195.1). NCBI lineage: Eukaryota > Metazoa > Chordata > Aves > Passeriformes > Dicruridae > Dicrurus > Dicrurus megarhynchus. The sequence continues at coordinate 136,263 of VXAD01008922.1, read as the reverse complement.
TACAGCTTTTCTGTTCACATGAACCACTTGAAAACTATGTTTCATCTCTGGAAACAGTCATCTCGCACTATCATTGCCTACGGTTGGCAATAGGTTTTGAAAGATGCTCTCTGACTATCCTGTTATGTGGGTTCCTAAAGCTCAGAATATATTTGTCACTAGACATCTCTGTCTCAAGGACACAGTGGCTTGCTTCTCATAATTTTGCTTTTATTTGTTGCATTCTTACCATTTCCAACAAAACCATTAATCAAGTGAATAGATAGTTCATCAGCCTAGGAATTAGTTTATGGGTAAGCATGTTCTTGAAAGCTCCTAAACTGCTCAGTGTAGTAGACTGTCAAGAAAATATACAGAAGCAAGAAATCAGAGACCTGCCACAGTGCATCTCTGATTACAATTGTAATCTCCTCATTTGAGAGAGCATGTGAGACATGCATGATTTACAACTAGCACACTTATAAACCTGACCAGTCCTTTGGGCTGTGGATTCCTGATTGTACAGCTCATATATTCCAGTGAAGCATTTGTATTCCAGGTACACCACTTCTTTTTAAAATTCTTCTAAATCCTTCTTCCCATTTCACTTCACCTCTGCCCATCTCACCTAAGACAGCAGCAGTCACATCACATATGCATATATTCCTGGACTGTTTCCTCTACTACACTCTTTCTTTCATGGCACACATTCAGTCTCAGGAGATTTGCTTTCATTGCTTCTGTATTTTGAACAGCTTGAAAGAAGCAATGGCTCAAAGAAGGGTCAGCAAGTTAGCTTCAAAATGATAGACTGGTTGCTGGCATGCCTGAGCATTTTTGGGGCATATTTTATATGTTCCTTCTCACTGGTGCTTCTTAATTTCATACAGAAGCTTGAAAGGAGCTCTAGTATTAATAAAGATCATATACAGAATATATTTGGCAAAAACACAGCGTGATCATGCTGCATCTGTTATCTGAAGTAAAAACTGAGGTCAGAATTTTAATAAAGAGTATATGAATTTTTTTGACTCTACAGAATAGCACCTACCAGTTTTCAGTGCAACTGCATCAAAGTCACTGCTACAGCCTACGCTGACTATGTTGGACTGCTGACTATGGTCTTCTCTCTCTGTTAGGCTGGTAAGGTCCATGGAAAACAACTGCCAGCCAATACAGAAAATGAAGAATTTCCTCCTAATCTTGATGATGATGTAGGCTTGGTACAAAATAATTGGCTTTGTGTATGCTGGAGTAGGAATAAAGAAGAAATCAATACCAATGCATATTGAATAATTCAGCAGTAGGGTAATATTTGTGAGCTAGTATTTGGTGTCAAACACAGGAACTTTCACGGTCAAATGTGATTTACAAAGGAGGGAGAGAAGTATCGACCAGACAGTCATAAGAAGGAAGACTACCGAACGTGAAAAGAAAACAGTTTGGATGGAAGGTGTGTGAGTTGAGTACAGACTTTTCTCAATCTGCAGTGTAGGTAGAAATTTACATCCTGATAGAAGGCACAGTGCCTTGTTAAGCAAAACCCTTAAAAAAGTGAAGCAAAGAACCATTGCCCACTCTGGAGATATTCTTGTGAGAACTTATTTTCGGATAAGAATATCACTGCCCATACTCAGTTTACTGCCTGGTTTTGATATCTGAATGTTGGAGAACTAGATTTGGAAAGAAATTGTCCCTGCCAATGAAATCACATTAGCCTTGGCAACATATTTGAAAGCTGTAAATGAAAATTTTCCTCTGACCAATGTAGAAAAGCCATTGATCAAAGTGTCTGACATAAAGTATTAGTATTTTTCAATGATCCTAGCTCAGAATTATCCACGTATCTGGCACATGACTGAATGTAGACTATTGAATAGTTTCACTTCTCTACTAAAGAAGCAAAAAAAAAAAAAAGATATTTCTCCTAGGATACTCTGGAGCTATTTTGTCCAATCAAACATTTCTCAAACAGGCTTTTGAAAAATGGACAGAGGAGGATCATTGCTTTGCCTCAATTACATGCAACAGAGAACTGAGTTCCTGAAGTGAAGGGAAGTCTCCAGGGTAATTGTCTTGAAATCAGCCGTCAGACTCTTAAAATTTAGTTTAGAAGAGCCTGCCCATACAATGAGAAAGAATTCTGTGTTACCCTGATCATCTGATCCGTTACCAGCAGAGTTCAGGATAAATTCAGCAGTCTTGATGGGACTTGTACTAATGACCAGTACGAAAGAAGTATTCTATATTCCAAATATTTTGAGTTTTCTTTGAGTTGGTAAATGATTCCTCAAGAGTCACTTCTGTTATTGATTAATGTGTTGTTATCCAAACTGAGCTTTCCTGTGAGTGTTCGTGTATTTTATAATCATGATTGTGTCTATGTTTTACCTTGACTACTATCTTGTGACCACAAAAGTGTTATGCCAATGAGACATGTCCTTTTTTAATGTAAATCAGCTTTTAAAACACACTAAAAAGCCAGAAGAATGCCAACAGAATTCTCAGCTTGTTGAGATTTGAAATCCTCCTGGAATTGTACCCTCTCACTGACAGGCAGCTGCATTGTATAGCCATTGTTTGGAAAAGTTTCTCCAAGCTCTGTGCCAAATATGATACTGTAATTTAATTTTAAAGCCAGAAATGCAAATCTCAGTGGGTATACACTCAGATAACAGCAAAGGCAGAGTCCTCAGCAATCTGAGTCACTAATGCTATTTCCAAGAGTACAGAACATAAAATTTGAGAAAGTGAACCTGAAGTAGCTGGAAGAGAAGCACAGGTAACCCCTGCATGTAGGTAGTGAGAATCTATTCAGTTCTCTCCCACAGCACTGGCTTCTCTCTCTGTCTTGGGGTGACTTTATGATGTGTATCCCCTATCACTGCTCTATGCCCAGAAATTAACTTTGTGCCTTTCTGTGCCTTTAAACTCAGCCTGAGAGGGGGGAGAGAAAAAAAAAACGAGCAAACTTTTCAAAACAATTGTTCAAGGACACAGACACAGACTCCTTGGCTTTTGCAGCGGTGAGAGCGGAGGAAGCTCCTGGATTGCTTTTCAGCCAGCTTTCGGCTCCTTTTCTCCCAAGGGAGATGGAGAGCTGAACTTTGTTTCCTGGGACTTTGTTTTTTTCCCTTTTTTTCCTCTTCTGGACTGTTTCAACATCAGAACACATCGTGAGAATTTTTCTCTGAGGCCTGGAGGTGGGTGCACGGCCTCGCCGACCCAGCTCCGAGGAGGAGAGAGACCACACCTACAGAAAGACTCTGAAATCTTCCCAGGTTTCTCTCCACAGCGAGAGATTTCATTATTTAGCATTATTATCCTTTTCCTGTGTGTTTGTTAAATAAATAGTTTTTATCTCTTTCACTTTCCTTCGAGGAAAATTTCTTTTTTTCCCAAACCTGGTGGAGGAGGGGTGGTTGTAACCTGCCTTTCTAACAGGGTAGAAAGGGTAATTGGATAATTGCTTGGTTCTCTTAACAATCCCTGTCCGGGAGTCCTCTGAACGGACAAATGATTGTGTCCATGCAGGGCTCGGTTTGAGGCAAAAGGAAACCTGGGAAGCCAGAAGATAAAGGAATATGAGCTAAGTAAATTGGTGCCCTGCTCATGATTGTGGTAAAAGAGGGCAGAATTTATCACATCTCTCACTTAAAGGAAAAGATTCCGCATCACATTTGAGGGCCAGAAGAAACAAAAAGGAAAAATACAGTGAACAAAAGCAGAATATGTGTTCTCAGCCATGTCTTACTTGTACTGCTATGCATATAATTACAGAAAACATGTCGATATGTATTGCAAAGAGAACCTCATTACTGTGAAAGGAGACAGTGGGAAAAATATCAGTCAGAGAAGTCTAACTCTGAAAGACAGAGCTAAAACCACTCCTACAGAGTAACTGTAAAAGTGTAAAAGTAGATAAGAGTATAAATTTTCCACAGTTCTTCAGTAAACAGGGAAAGTGTGTGTCAAAAAAAATTAAACCAGCCAGTATTTCACAGCCACAGTGTCTGAGTTACTCTTTTTCTTCTGTATCTAAATTTTAAAGCAGCAGCATCCTTTCCTTGCCTGCACAACATGCTGCTTCCAGATGGGTGACTTATGTAACACTGTAAGAGACATGGAGTTGAGGTCTCAGGCTTGCAGAGGAAATACAAGAAGAAACAGACCAAGAGAAGAGAGGAGAGGAAGTGTGAGGGTAGCCAAGAACATCCGCTCTTGCTACAATCCTCAGCCCCTCATTCCTTTCTGACCCCTATAAGAACTGACAGGGCCGGAAGACAGGAAAGTTTGATGGACTCCATCAAAGTCACACATTTCTAACTGCTTAAGAAAAGTTGCTCTTATTTCTATGCTAACATCACTGTAATAGTGCAACTCTACTAGAATATGAGGTATCCTTCCTGATATTTTTGGTTAAGCTTGTTTCCTATTTTCTTTCCTCTTATTCCTGCCCTTTTGCATCCTTCATGATTTCACTTCTCTGTTCTTCCTCCCTTCTTCTCTCTCTAATGCCTTTGTGATGTATGACTCCAGAGTCTTCCCTCTATCTCCTACTCCTTTGTCTCTGTTGGATGGAAGGAAGGAAGGATACTGTTGCAAATGCAAATTCATATCTTCATTTTTCTGCACTGCTCTAATGATGGTTTTTACTGGGAGCTGCCCAGCTGTGGTACTTTTGATGCCTTCTCCATTCAAGAAAGCAATAACTCGTGTGCAGCTCAGTGTCAGCTCCATGGTAGCTGACTAAAATACTGCCTAGACACTGACAAAAAAGGAGTGAAACCATTTCTGAATGATTTGCTCTCTTGGCTATGCTCCTGTATTACTGTTTTCTACAGGATGCACAGTACTTTAATGCCTGTGATAGGAAATCAGGGAATCCTACAGAGTGATGATTTCCTTCAGTCTCCAGTTCCTTGCTGACACTTTATCGGTTCACAAGCAAAATTGGAACTTATCACTAACACTGAGAGAGACAAGAAAATACATTTTCTGCATCTTGAATCTTTCACTGAGCTCTATCCCATCTGTCAATGTCTCTTTGATGTGCAGATACAAGAGTCTGCATTTCCTTGATCTCAAACAATGATAATACTCACTGCCTTAGCAATAGAAGTTCCTATTAACTGATACAAGGCAACACATATTTAGCTGATTACATGCTGGGACTTCTACAATATTTATAGCATCCATGCTTTCCAAGATCTCAGTCTACATGTCTCAGAATCCACACTCAGTGTTTATGATTGTGATTAAACACATGCTTGTTCAAACAAGTTTATCCTATCAGTCTATTCAAGGTCTGCAGAGACACACTAGTTTGTGCAACTGCTATGTTGAAGCATTATTTTCCACTATTTATATGGAAATACTTATATTGTCAACACTGACTTTATGTACTTTGTCTAGATTTGCAAGATAATGAATCTTTGTGCCCACTAAAATAATCTATTTTTCTATTTCCTGTGCCCCGTCAATACAATCATCAACTTTTAATTCCCCTAATATGACACATTTTACTGGCATTCAAGTCACATGAAATGGAGTGTATATTCAGGGGTGAGCTGCCAACATTTTTTATAATCTACCTTCAGATATAAATAAAAGCTTTGTCTCCAAAGCAATCAGTCATGTACCACTGGGCTTTGTTCTATCATCTGGCACCATCATCGCTCTCTGCCTTTGACATGAAATAGTTCTGCATTTGCAAGTCCCTAAATGGACAGGATTAGATCTTTGTCTCAAATTCCTATATTTATTCTAGAGCAGCTTGCCTAGATGAGGACAAGCACTTGCCACTCATGTAACCAGTTCCTTTCAAATCAGTCTGACACCCAGGAAAACAAGAAGCTTTGTGAGGATGTCATAGGCTGCCGTCAGCAGTAATAGCATCTTGCTTATTTATAGTACTTTTCATCCAGAAGAACTCTGAATGCAAACATGAAGGCAAAAGTAAGAAAGTACAAAGTAAGAGCAAAGCATTGATTGAATAATGGAGACGCCAGCCTGTGTCTAATGAATGAGGGGCAGCACTAATTATAAACGTATTTGCTTTTATTGTCATGTTTTAGAACTTTAATGGTCATCTAATGTATTTTTTATGAGATGAATATATTTCTTTCAAAACCTCAGGAACACGTGCAGCTGCTTTTAATTTTGATGGGAGTTGTAAAAGCTCATTAGCCTCTATATTTGTCCTTCAAATGTACTTAATTAAATATATAAAGAAAATAACCAGAAAGCCTGAAGTGGCTGAGACAGAGTTAGCACCAAACCATCTTTCCTGCTCTTTTTATCCTAGGAATAGTCATGAGTTGGTCAATTATCACTTTGAATCAAACTAATTGCACAACTTCCTGGGTTTAAGTGGGCTGCAGATCGTGTGTCCCACTTTCACATCTCCTGCAATGATCCTTTGCCTACACAGTGGTGGAACAGAAGCAGCAGCGCCGCAGATATTTCAGCATTAGCTCATAACAGACAAATGGTAACAGAATGTTTGTGGCAGCTTCACAATTTCTTTGAACCACCTTTATCCCAGTACATGAAAATAACCCAGATTTTCAGCTGACAGACAAAGTAATAATCCATTCCGTGCCTCACATTTCAGAGACATTGAATAATTTTCTGGCACCCAGCCACAAAAATTCTCATTTGAAGGAATGCTTTGTGGAATGACAACATCCAGAAGCAGGGCTTGCAGGACTTGAAGTGACCAGCCTCTCTGGAGCCCCCTAACCTTGTCCCACCTAAGCATGCTGGGAAAATTGTTATTTTATAGCCATGGAGAACTTTGTAAGCTTTCTGTAATGGAAATGGAAACACAGTGTCCCTGCCCTAAATAACTCACTTCAGTTGCAATGCCATGGAGGAGGATGGGTAACAAACCAGAATAGAACAAGGAATTTTTGGTGGGAAGCACACACTAGTTTTGACAAAGTTATGCATAGGAAGTATAAAGCCATCTTCAGAAGAACATCAGTCACTTAGCAAAGGCCTTGCATAGCAGGGGACAGACGGAAGAAAAAGATTTGTAGGAAAACTGTAAAAGCTGAATTTTTTTTCCCTCGGAATTTTCTTGGGGGCTTGAAATAAAAGTGGATCAATATGGAAAAAGCATGACAGAATGGAGCAGCACACTGCCTTGTACAGGATGTTCTGAGCATGGGGCAGAGCATGAAGGAAACAGGCTGGTGGGGGAGCTGCAGCTGCAGGTATGTGTCAGGGTCTTGCTGGTGCTGCAGCAGGCCTGCCTGGTGAGGGCACTTACAGCTCCCAGGGTTTCCAGGAATATCAGGAACAGGTGAAATGGCACAGCAGGACAAAGAGGTCCTGGGAATTATTACAGTGAAGTGTTGGAAGTGGTCACAAGACATAAGATGTGACGGGCATTGGGGAGGGCAGAGAAAATAAAGGTTTCACAGTAGCATGTCACTGATAACGTGGTATCTTCCAGTCTAGTTGGGCATCTGGACCTAGCTGTCCAAACCTGATCCTGTTTTTCTTCGTTTACTTTTTCTGTTCTCATGGGATTTGTCTTCATTCTCTTCTTTACCATCATCTTTAAAGTACTTCTGCAAGAATGTTTCCCTTCTGCACATGCTGTGAGATAAGAAGTTTTCCTGATTTTCTGTTTAATTTGCTGTCAGCAAGCCTCACCATAAAAATTCTCTCTCAGTTCTTTACTTCACCTCCTAATTTTTTCTTCATCTGTTGTTAATTTTATCAATACTATTTTGCTGTCAAGGCCACTGAAAACCATTTCCAGGAGACAATACAGAAAATCCAGCATTTTGTTTCATCAGGGATTTTTTCAATGGATTCTGATTTCCCTTTGCCAGGAAGTAGCTGTCTGAGAAGACTGCTGCTTAATATATAACAGTCAAGAGACACAAAAGTAAAATACAAAAATTATTTTGAGTGAGTAAAATAAAAATACGCATCATACTCAGAATAGGTAGGAAGCTTTCCACTCATTTACCCCATGCACAGGGGAAAATGCAGGAGTTATTTCCTGAGAGATCACCATGAGCTGTGCAGGTAAGAACACTGTTTTGTGCATTGTAAGGTAGCTTGAATATCCTTTTCAGGATGGAAATACCAGACAGAAATAATTTCCTAAAAGTGCTGTGGTTGATGGTGGATAACAGGAGACACTCAGAGCTGAACTAGCAGTGACCTCTTCTCTAGGATGGCAGAGCTGGCAAGATGTCAAAGCCCATTATCCCCTCTGGAAAAGCAGAGAGAGATACCAAAGCAGACAGACGCTCCTGTAATGCCTTGTCTAAACTGCATTATTGATCTCTGTCAAGATCTTCTGCCTCCCTCTGGGTCTGGTCTGCATGAGGCAAAGCTGCAACGAGCGATCCAAAGCACTCAAATTACAAGAGAGTTGTATTGATAAAAAAGTCATTTTTGGCTTTTTACCTTAGCTAAAATTGTGATAGAAATCCCATGGGTTAGGGTCTGCAGCCCAGTGGGCAGATAAGGAGTAGATCATTGAAAGTGATAAATTCCTACATGTGCAGGCAAATTTTCAAAAGCAGTGCTTGAACTGAGATGCCTTTGCTTTTGCTCAACCTGAGGTTTCTATATCTAGACCCAGATTTTTTGCTTCTCTGAGCACTTGAGATTTCCACTGATCTATCTCAGAGTCAGGAGCCAGCAGTCGTTCTGAAAATCTAGCCTGGGGTGAAATTTGGACCTGCTGTAGTTAAAAGGAACTTTTCCAAGATTTCATCTGATGTTACTAATTCTGAACACTCAAGAATTAAGTGCTTAAAATGAGATGAATGCATTTCCTGGTAGGCAAAACGGAGAAAACTTTTAGCCACTTCTGTAAACTGTATTGCAATATCTGAAAAGCAGTATCTGTGTGATCAGGAAAAAATATTTCCTTTTGCAGTATCAGTGAAATCTTCAAAAACTCAAAAGAAGGATTCCTAAAACTTGTCTTATATACCTTTAATTTAATTTAGATTTCAGTTGTCTCCCTTGAAACAAGAAAAGTTTTGTTTTTTTTTTTATTTACATAAATTAAAGGTGTTAATACTGACTGTGAAACCAAGGGTAGATCTGCAAGCTCGGTGCTCGTGTCCTCTGTAACTCTGTATTGGCTTGGGGCATGTTCACACCATGAGAATTTTGAATACGAATTTTGCCATGAATTTTTGTGGATTAATTGTTACTTCCCTTCTATGCACTGCATGCACCCAGAAGTGATGGTTTTCAAGAGAAATGATCAGCACTCCAGGCAAGACTTACAGGGCCGACTCTGAAGGCAGAAACCTGCCCCTCACTCCAGCTAGCATCTGTTGATCTGAGTGTGACTGGGAGCTTGCTCAGAACTCTGAGATGTTCAGCAGCAGCGAATCCAGGACAGACACTGCCCACAGACTGCATCAGCATCCAGCCCAGAGCTGCCCCCGTGTCCCACAGACGCACAACCTAGCTGGTATCCCACACTTCTGTTTCTGAGCCTGGTATCTCTGCTGGCTGCTGGGACAGGACAAGAGCAATGCTGCTGCAGCAGCTCCCCTGGAGCAGGAAGCTGTGCTGTGGCACTGTCTGGGAGCAGAGCATCGCTGCAATGGCCAAGCCTTGGCACGAAGCCACACGTGACAACAACCTGGCCCCTGGGCACACAGCACATGTGGGCTGCCAAAAGGGCCAGGCCTCAGACTGTTGAAAGAGCCTCTCATGAGGGAGTGTATTTATCATACATATTTTATGGTAGATATGACATATAAAATATACATAATGCTAAAATTCAAGTTTTTAATTGCAACTCTTTTAACTCCTAAGATAAAAAATAATCATGGGGGAAGAAGAAGCTCTATGGAAAATTTTTCCACGTAGCAGAGAGGAATCAATTTCAGACAAGCATAAGAGTGCTCCATTAGCATTTGTGCAGGTCCTAAGCAGTTACACAAGAATGCAGCTCAATGAGATTTTCTGAATGAGTAGATAAATAATAAGGCTCTTGAGACACATCATTTGCATTCAATAATAGCTAGAAAATTCCTTAATAAAAATGAGCAGTAGGAATTCAGGGATGGGAGCCTGCTCACAAGACAGCATTCTGGATGTGGGGTTTCCACAGCTGTGCCCTAATTTAAGGGTCTAATTTAAGAAAAAATTAATTATACCCCACAAATATCTTGTTTTTCTCCACTGACTGTAAAATGGACTAGAGGTGAGCACTCAGCTGGGACATTCACATTGTACCACTGGGCACAGAAGAACTTTACCTTCATACAGTAACAGCTTATTACAGCAATCACGTGATTTTTCTTTATATACCTCATTATATTATCTTAGCCTCCATCTCCCTGTCATAGTTTCTTAAAGTTTTAGTTATGAGGCATTTTGCAGGGCTTTACACTGAATTCTAGTTCTTTCTCTCTCATTGCTCTGATAGCTTCTGGGAGTATATAAGGGATTTTGCAAATTCTCTCCCATTATTCAGGTGGAAAAATGTACAGGACGTCTGTGTTAAATGCTAGATTAAAAATTAGGTGACAAGATTAATGACACTCTGTCCTTTTCATCATGGAATAGTCTTAAAGAATCCTTTGCTGTCTTCTCTCTTGGTTCAAGCTTTCTATTGGGAGAATAGCTGCTCTCCTTTGCCATTCCTGGGCTGGCATTACTCACCAGTGTCTGGGCAAGAATTCCAAGCCAAACACCACATCCAGTGGTTTCTCTCTGGAGAGGACACGAGTCTTCCACATCCAGATGTAGTGAACAAGATTATAATAAAACAAAAATTAATAAAAGATTGTGTTGTTACCATCTTCAATATTTCCATTTCACCTAAGGTAAGAAGTAGTATTTTCTATGTACTATACTTGATGTTATTGCTTCATTGCTCTTATCTCAGACAGTATTTGATCCAAGCTAGGGTCAGAAGATTGCCTGGTAGTCTCAATGGAGATAAGAGAAATAATTCTATTTTTAAAGACTTTTTATAGGCTGTGTTTTGTGAATATTTCCTGGAGAGAGAAAAAAGTATTTTTATAAGCTACATTTTCAGAGTAGTTCAGTTGCTTAAGGGTATTAGCCAGTGCACGTTAATTTGCAGTAACATTTTAAAGCTTTAGAACAAGATGCTCCCTGGATATCTGTGCCCTGGTGAATATTGCATAAAGGAAAAGGAATAAGATTTTTTAGAAGTTCAGCACTTTTGCTCTGTGTTATTGTCTGTAAAACAGATCTCAGAGGTAACTTTACCGAGTGTCTCAGGATTATATTAGCTCCCTCAGTGGACTGTTGTGGGAACATTGCTTTTTCAGAAATGTAGCTTTTACCATTAACTTCTGGAGGGAACAGTCTAAAAGCTGTAAGTGAATGATGCCCTGCCAGGCATGACTCCTGGTTGCTGTGACGGGTGATTTGGAATGGAGAGGATGGTGAGTAAGACGAGGCAGAGAAGCTGAAGTACACATATCCATTATAAGCTCGTTCTTTCTGTGGAAGAGACAATGCTACCGAAATGATGCAATGATGCAAATCAATCTTTCCAAGGAAAGAGAAGAAAGTCAAAGCATTCTGATAGTAATTGTGGTGACATTATGGTATTCTGGAGCCAGGATAATGCAGGAATGGGGGACAGAGCATGTGAATATTGCCTGTGCACAGCTATGCCCTCTCTGTTCTAGGAAGCCTGCACCCAGCTGGACCAGCTCCTGGCTACACATAGGTCCCTTGCCATGTGGCATACAGAGCAAAGGGAGTTGCATTTTCCCTCTGTGGGAAATCACAAAGACACTGCCTCGTAGATTTCTGCTAAGCCTAGTCCTCCCCTATTCCAGCTTTGAGGTCTTTAAAGAATGTGATTCTTGAATTTTTAGTCCATCAGAAAAATTATGTGGCTGCAGCCCAGTGAGATCTGTGTGGGAAAAGCAGGATTCTTCTCACCTAATTTATGATGTCTCTGCCTCTGACGTAGATAATCTGCATCTGTTCCACTCACTGTAGGCTCCCTTGGAGTCAATGAGGAGGAATAAACACTTTTAGGACATGAATCATCTGATGCATTTTAGACATTTACATTAGAGCTGGATCACTTCCACTGTAGCACTGCCTATTTCCTCTCTATTTGATTATAGAGAGAACTTGGCTCAGAAATAGATGTCACCATCTAAAGTTAGGTGGGATGAATCCCACACAGACAGCCTGTTGTAGATGTGCTAACTGAATGGGAGATTCAGGAGCATCTTTTTTTTGTGGTGTTCTGAGGAGAAAGCCTAGAAAAGGACTGAAAAGGGGGTGATGATCATGTTCTAGAAAAATCTGCATTTGGTACAGAGAATGGAAAGTATGAAGCTGGAAAGAGCTGGAAAAGGGGATAAATACTGCTTTGAGATGATTGCATCTGATAACAAATTATTCAGAACAGTCTAATCTAAAGCTGACTGCAAAGAGCTGTAGCAGAATCTCATAATACTGTGTAACTAGATAATAAAATGACAAATGAAAATTAATGCTCATAAGTGCAAAGTAATGCAAATGGAATAAAAATAAATCAAACTATTCATACATATTAACAGGCTCTAAATTAGCTATTACTATCCAGGAAACAAATTTTGGAGTGACTGTGAATAGATTTCTGGATACATCTGATCCATGCTCAAGGGAGGACAAAAGAATAAATGAAACACTATGAATTATTGAGAAAGGGATGGAGTAAAAAGTTCTTATGGCACTGCATAAATTCACAGTGCTTCCACAGCTGGAAGGAGTGTACAGTTCTTCTCCAGCAGCTTCAAGGCAGGTATAGGAAAGCTGGAGATGAGATAGAGAAGGGCTGCAAGGTGATCAAAGACACACAACAGCAGACAGACTTTGGCTCTCCAGTCTGAAAAAGAGATGGATGAGAAGGTAATATGATAAAAGCCTGTAGAACTATAAACGGTTTAGAGAAGGTGAATTGGGAATTCTTACATGCAATTTTTTGTCCTTGGAGTTGAGGAGATATCCAACAATACTATCAACAGTGAATGAAAAAGAAACCACGAAAGAAAGTATTTTTTACAATACTCAAAATTGCACTCTTTGCAAGAAGAGGCCAAAAGGATCAAAAAGTGGATATTAGCTGAAATAAAAAATACCAACTTTCGGAGTATTAAACAATGTGGTGCAGTAAAAATTCCCAAATATCAGCTCCTAAACAGCTAAATTCTGGAATTACCCAATATTTCCCAAATATCAGCTCCTAAACAGCTAATTTCTGCATTTATTTCATCACTGTACTTCTATTATATCATGGGATACCTCTGCTTCCTGAAATACTGGCTAATAAGTGCTGTTGAGCACGTTCTGGGCTATACTGGCATTTAACCTGATGCAGTGTGGCAGTTTTTGTGTTTCTAAGTGAGAAGAGACTGAGGAATAGCCAAAAAGAAACACTTTGGAGGAGGCCTACAGCAAGGAGGATGTCTGTACCATGGGGCAGGAAGTCTGAGCTGAGTAGGGGAAAGTTGTCAATTTCCTTGGATATAAGCCTGGCATAATGGATGGCAAAAAACTCCACTGAAAAGCCACCAAGATGTAGTAATGTAGATTTCTATCATGGGAAAAGCCATTTGGGGAAACAGGTGTAATTTATTGTTCTTTTTAGTTCGACATTATTGTGAAGGCAGAGATCTTAGATTTATCTGAGGTGTGTTCTGGGTTAGTGGCCCTATTTAAGTATTACATCAAAACCACTGGACTTGGTTGGAATGGGCTGCACTTCAGGCACAAAGGGTTGAGAGCAACACGGACAGCTGGGAGTATATTGAAAAGCAACAGGAGGATTACTTCCCAAAGACTGGAGGATGGACTTCCCTCTCTCTCCCCTCCCACAGTCACTATGCACACTCCTGGACACTTATTCCTTTCCTAAAGGTGTAGTCTGTTAAAAACTAAGATAAGAACCTCTAGAATCTGAGGGCAGAAATGCAGTTTTCTATTAGGATAACTGGGCGGTGGATCATGATATCTTCAGGGGAGTTGGATCGTAAGTGTAACTTTTCTCCCTATCTGTGGCTGGAGACAGTGGAAAGGCTTCAAATCTGACTGTGTCCTGAATTGCTTATTCCATAAATGTTGTTTACATTATAATGATGTAATTAGGACAGCTTAATGATGTGATTAAAAAGCCTCAATTCTTCTATTGTTTACATTTTTGTTTACAGAGACATGGATTTTTCTTTACCTGGTATTAGCATGCAGAGTTGGAACTAAGTCTTAACCTCTTCTTACTGCATTCAGGAAATCAATTTGTTTTGCTAAAATGAGATGGACATACGGTCTCAAGCAGCTGCATTCAAGTGTGACTAGAGACACTCATGACTTCACCAAGGTGTCAAAAAGTGTTCTTGCTGCCTGCATTCTTCTGAAGAGAATAAAGTAATTTAGAAAGTGTCATACTGAGTCTACTGAATTGATGGCAGTCTTCAGCAGGGTTTGGGATTGCACCCAAAGGGTCATTCTGTGTTGAACAGTAAAATGAAAAAAAAAGACAACCAGAAAAATGCATCCTGATACTTAATCAAAATCCATTTATCTCTTCAGAATCACATCTGCAGCCTCCAGTGAAAGTCATCCTTCCCATGCTTTCCCCCCCTCCATTAACATGCAGCAGAGGACGGATGGGTGTCCTTTCTGCATTATCTAGTACCTACAGTCCTGTTCACTCGACTCCTATTCCAAACTTTTCAAAGCCTCTCTTCCTGGTGATGCTGCCAACCACATGGGCTTTTAGATTCCTGGTGAAGTTGTCAGGACTGGCATAAACCAATTTGAATTTATAATTTCTTTCAAAGTAGGGCAGATTTGGCTTAGCAGCCTGTGGGATGTGATAAACATGGAATTCCAGCAGCAGTAAGTGTCATTTCAATAAGTAGACGAATAATGTGAAGCTAACCTTTTATTTCACAGCTTTGTTTATTATAACCAAATTATAATAATTATAAATATAGATTATAATGGAGTGCTGCTCACAATCAAGGCCATGTAACATGGTTGTTTTGTTTTGTAGTAAGGTTACACCTTTTATTTTGCAACCCTAACCTAAGAAAAGTGACAGGTGCTTATGGAGTCTTACTTCTACAGTGCAGCTAGAGCCATCGCATCATTGGAACAGGAGTTGAGTCCAATCCATCATCTAGGCAGGAGTGGTGGGATGAAGGATATGGAATATAAAATGACAAACATCATTTGGGTGCAAAATCTTTGTGGGAATTAGTGTGTTGTCACTTCTTGCCTTCCAGTGTACCACAAGCAAATCTGCATCTGTTATGCAACCATTTTATGAGCAGAACCTTAGCACACAGTATACATCAAGAAAATGTTGAGAAAATAAGAACTTTTCCTTGGAGATATCAGCTGAGTTTGTTAGAAGCAATAGAGTTTTACAGCTGCCTTGCCAGACTTGATCTTAAGAAAGTGAATTTCTGCACTAACGCCCAAAACACTGTGATGCCTGTGTTCTGCTCTTGATTCAACAATCTTTATATATAAAATATTCTGCTGTTTTCAGGATTTTCTTGTCATGGCTGAAGTAACACTTGAGGAAGCTCAGAAAGCCCCCACTGAATTCAGGGGGTGTTGCAAGGGCAGTTCAGATGTTCAGGTTAATGCACCTAAAATCAGTTTCATTGTTTCTACAAAGGGTTACATATAAGTACAGCATTATAAATGCCCATAATTGTATATTATTTTTGTCTTTAAGGTTTTAACAGTACTACTAACACAGATATTCTCTGATTCCTAAAAAATGCTTTCATGATCTCTAGTTTGTTTTTAATGAAAACCTTGAGACTGCAGTCTATGATCCCCTTCCTTGTTTTCCAGTAGCTTTACTTTTCAAGAATGATTTTGAATTAAATCTCTTATTTAGGTGCTTTTTCTTCTGTTTTCCTTACATGATAGTTCCTCTCCCAGTCTGTGTGATTTGGATGCTTTTCAGGTCTGATTTCAGTGTAGGCAATTTTCTCAAGAGAGTTTCAACACTGCATTCTACAGAGGATATGTACAGCATTTTCCAAGGTGCTTAACTTCATATATGCTTCAGAGATGACATAGTAACAATTGTGAAGTCATTACTAAAACCCTTGTCTCCTGCTTCCCAAGAAGTAAAGTAATTTCATTGCATTCCATGGTTTCTCTTCCCTGACTGCCAGGCACAGAGCAAATGGTTAATGCTTTTAAAATAGGAAAGCTGAAACTGGCTGGACTTGAAGAGATTGCAGTCTGGATAAATTCCTTTACCACCTGCCAGGTCCAACCAACAGCCTCTTTTTCTTTTATACAGTTTAAAGTAAAAAATCACCACCAACAACAAAAAACAGTGCTCAAGGGTTTAATTTATCAAAAAAGGCATTTATATTACCCAGACATAGTATGTAGTGGTTGACTCTCCAGACAGAAATCAGTAACTCCAGATGAAGGCACATTTTATCCAATGAGACATCTTTAAATGACATGTACTTCAAATTCACATTTTCCTTTGAATGCTACCTTCTGTCATTGATGACAAATCCTATGTGTCCCAAGACACTCCTACTAGGGCTCCCTGCAGCTCCTGGAGAAAGCCAGGGGACATCCTACCTGCAGTTATCTAGTGAGGAGTGTTTGCCCTAAATACAAAGCAGAAATGCAGAAACTGAACAGGAACAAACCTCTGGGCACTTGCAGTCACCCTGTATTAAGACTGGCAGCACTGACACTACTGCTGCATCACAGCCAGTTGCTCTGCCACTACCTGCAGCTATCAGCTTCTAGGAAATGCCAAGTGTCATCATCTTGCACTTGGACCTTAAATACATAATGCCTCCCAGCACAACTCACAGCTAAACTGAACATAACTCCAGGGCCCCAGCCATGCTCTGTTCAACTCTAGTGACTGATCCATTTTGCCAAATGGTTTGGATTTCACAGTAGAGTTGAAAAATATATGAAGCATAGTTCAGCTCATTTTTGAGGCTGCTGTGTCCTCTTCATGCCTAGACCAGGGCCTTTCTATTTGCAGACTATCAAAACACAAGCAAAGTTAGGATTTCAGGGCCACCTTCTGCTGCATGTTTTACTAAAACCAGCAATCAGGGGTTCACCTGGAACATAGACAAGTTAATCTAGTCCAGCTAACTGCTTCACCTTCCATTCTCATCATCTAAAGTGCTGAGAATGAAATTTAGAGGTTGGTTATGTAGAATACAACCCACTGTGTGGGCACATCGGTGTCTGCTGCTGCTACTTGCTGAATTAATTGCTTATCTAGGGAAAACTGGCAGTCCTGTGGGACTTGTGTTTTTAGCACGGAAGGACCTGGATTTGCTCTGTTCAGGCAATGGAGTTAGTACCCTGGGAATTGTTACACAAGTACAGTTACACTTCAAAACAGATGTTCAAATCCGTTAGAGGAAAGTGCCAAGGCAGTTTTGAAATTCCTAGTTATGTATAGATATTGTCTATCTCTGTATTGCCCGAATTGCAGTACAAACACAGTCCTAATTGGCCTGAGCTCTTCAAGAGACAGCTTTCTGAAAGCTTAATGCTTTCTGAAAATGTTAATGCTTTCTGAAAAAGGAAGAAGGACTCTATAGATGAAACTTGATGTACATTTCAGGAACTCAGCATGAAAGCAAGCAGGTTCTACCTGCTACCCACTCACTGTTCCCATGGCTAATTGCTGCAGCATTACCTCTTCTCTCTCTTCTACTGCCCATGTAGGTGAGCAATGAATTACATAAGGGACCAGGTACAAAACAGCCAAATTCATTTTGACAGGTTATTTTTCAGACAGGACAATTGTCTGTAGAGTTCGGGGCAAAACCACTTGCATCTGCACCACAAAGATGGAGAAGAGGGTGTGAGGAAGGAGGACTGGGATTGTTTAAACTGCTATAAGTGACACAGTTGAATGAGAAACTACAGCTGGAAATCAGTTCCATGTTATTTCTCTCCTTCCCAGCAAATGAATGTTGTGATTGTGAGAAGAGGGTGTGAGGAAGGAGGACTGGGATTGTTTAAACTGCTATAAGTGACACAGTTGAACAAGAAACTATAGCTGGAAATCAGTTCCATGTTTTTTCCCTCCTTCCCTGCAAATGAACATTGTGATTGTTTCTCTGCTCCAATCTCCCATGAAAGCAAAATGGGGGGCAGAGGACTAAAAAAAGGAAGTGATTGATCTCTGCTTCCTGTGAAGATCAGCAGTGTTTTTCTGGATGATCTTTTGCTTAGTGTGAGCTTTGCGTGCTGCAGCTGCAGGACTGCCTAAGAACTGCTCTGGGAAGTACATGCTGGTATCAACAGTTATCAATGGGGAACAGTAGTTGATGCCAGGGTCACGTTTGTTCATCTTTCTGTCCATCTGTTTGTTCATCTTTTCCATGTGGAAGCCTGTGAAAATTGGTCCTTCTTGTTTCTGCTAGGAAACAGTTGGTCACTACTGTGGAGCAGACCACAGGAAAGGGGGAGCTGCCAAGTTGGGTGGTTGCATTTGGGGCGTGGTTTTTCTTTTCAGAAATCCCCATACAAACACTGACGGCATGCAATTGTTCACAACTGTCTTGCAGGGAAGTTGCTTCAGCCACCTTTGGAAGCAGCAGGTCAAATGAGGGTGTCACCTTCTTCACACTGAAGAAACTTCAGGTTTCTTAAATACTGAACACTTAAATCCAGGCAACATACAAATAAGTGTAAAAGGCTTCAAAATCCAAAAGATTTTCTAAGGGACATTGTTAAATGGTAACTGAGAGTGATTATCTTGCTTTAATGTTTATCTATTACCAGTGTAACTTCACTTGATTCCACTGGTTTTTTTCTTGATTTTGTCATATCTGATTTACATCTTTATGAAAGAGAGTGAGATCAAAGGAATCATGAAACCACTAAGAGTCACTTTGTGATTTATTCTTCTCACTGTCACCAAAGCAGGACAGTTTCATAATCAACACAGATCTCTTTATAGGCATTAATCCAGGAAAGCAGTAAAGTGCCAGCCCAAGTCTACTCCTGTTCAGGAGGACATGTCTTGGGCTCGTGTATATTACTGAGCAGAGATCCCTTCCCTTTACCATATTTAATTTTCTGTGCAGATATTTATTATGTTGGTATTCTGGAGATACACCTAAGGAAAAAATCATTCTATTGGGCAGGACATATAAACATGTAACTAATACACTTTTGTTGCAATATAGCTTTTATCTTTGCATTTTGTTGATGTTCTTTAGCTAATTATTTTACTCATTGGTCACATCAAAGTTCCTGCTGAATTTACTTCAACAATTTCACAGAATCTGATTAGAGGAGTTTTTCTTTTCAAAATTAAATACAAAATATATTAAAAGGCAAAAATAAGAAAAAATGTCACTGAACTGCATTTAATTAAACATAATGCAAAAAATAAGAAAGAAGGACATAAGTGAAGCAATTAATATACAGGTTACAGTGGAGAAAAACAGCAGCCACACATAAAGGAGAAATAGTTGGATGGAATGGTACTAAGTTTATCTGAGCTTTTTGTCAGTTTATGTGATACTTCATTCACTTGCAATCAACCTACCTTACATTTCTTAAATGCTTACATAAGATTGCAAAAAGAAAAGTGCACTTATCTTATTCACATTTTCAGCATGGTATAGGTAAACCAGCCACAAGATGGCAATACACCATACTGTGAAAAGATAATGACTACATTTTGCCTGATTTTAACCCCTCCACGAATGTCTGAAATGTGCTGCCTTTTAAGCTTTGGAAAATTTAATGCGGGCTTTCAGAAACTTAATGAGGAATAGTCACAAAGTAATAATTTTAAGAACCTTTCCCCCCCTTCCCCCCAACTAATCCCTCTGCTACTATAAACAACTTGTTTCTCATTTCTTTTCACTTTTTTGTTGTTTCTCTCTACTTACTATTGTTTGTTGTGTGCAGGGAGCTATTGCTTGAAGGAGTAAAAAAGCTGTGGGACACAATATCCATTAGCATCCCTGCAGTAAGGGACAGGTCTGTGCTTGTGGAGGCCACAGAGACTAAAGCTGATTGCTCTTGACAGTCAAAGCATCAGTAGTGAGAAAGAAACAGATGCCCTTCTCCCCTGGAATAATAAAAACAGAGACAGCATAATGGTATGAAAAGGATAGAAATGTGAGGGTGCATTGTTCAAAGACATGTTTTTAGGGATTTCAAATGGAAACTTCTGCAGTAAACTTTAGACCATAATAGGAGAAGGTAGCAAAAAGACACCTGAAGGTTTTGTCTGACCATAAAGTAGCACTGAGTCACGAGTATGAGGTAGTTGCAAGGAAGGTTAATGTAATTAGAGGAGTTAGCAGGTGAAGCTTCAGATGTTCTGGAAGGATGTGGCATTGCTGTTTGTTTGCATTCCATTTGCACCGCAGCAATCCGGTACGTCAGGGCACAGCCGGCAGGGCATGAAGACGTTCCCCTCCTTTTCCCTGGAAATGTAAGTCAGCTTTCTGATGTGGTTGCAACGCAGGATGTTGGGAAGTGTCTGGCTGATGCACTGCATTTATAGAGTCAGGATTAAATTAATCACTAGATCTGAAGGCAGGAGGAAGTTTTCCCAGGTCAGAAGGTCAGGGATTGTTGAATATGGTTTATGTTTTCCTGGGTAACAGAAGGGTGTCACCTACATCCTAAGGCAACCTGGGCATTTCATAATTTTCTTCTTGTGATGTATTGCAGGTGACTTTTGATCTTCTGCTACCGCCTTCAGCTTGTGTCAGGTTGTGCAGAACAGGTGGATCTGTGGGCTGTCTTGGGTAAATGCTTGTTACGTCATGCACTACAACAGAAGGGCTCTGGACTAAAACATCTAAATAGTGTAACTTTTCATTATATGACCCTATAGTGCAATATTTTATCGGTCCTTGTCCCTATATGCTTGGGTTAGAAATGCTAAGAAAGTTACAAGTTAAAGGAATCACTGAGGTAGTTTTAGATTTAGCCATAAATAAGCAAAATATAGAACATAGAAACATAAAATCATTTTGGTTGAAAAAGAAAATCATGGACCATTAACCCAACAATGCCAAGTCCACCAAAAAACCATGTCCCTAAGTGCCACAACTACACATCTTTTTAAATACCTCCAGCAGGAGGACTCAACCACTTACCTGGGAAGACTGTTTCAATGTCTGACAACACTTTCCGTGAAGAAATTTTTCCTAATATCCAATCTAAATCCCCCCTGGTGCAGTATGAGGACACTTCCTGTTGACCTATCTCTTGTTGCTTCTAAAAGTAACTGAGAGACTGATCCCCACCTTGCTACAACCACCTTAGTTGTAGAAACCAATAAGACTGGCCCCCACCCCTCCCAGCCTCCTTTTCCCCAGGTTAGACAATCCCAGCTCCCTCAGCTGCTCCTCATAAGAATTCTTGTGCTCTACACTTTTCCCCAGCTTCGTTGCCCTTGAAAATGTTCCAGCACTTCAATATCAAAAGACATTGTAGTGAGGGGCCCAAAACTGACCTTGCCAGTGCCAAGTATTTCGGGACAATCACTGCCCTGGTCCTGGCGGCAACACTACTGCTGACACAGGCCAGGATGCCATTGGCCTTTGTGGTCCGCTGGGCACACGCTGGCTCATATTCAGGTGCTGTCAACCAGCACTCCCAGGTCCTTTTCCCACCAGGCTGCTTTCCAGCCACTTTTCCCCAAGCCTGGGGTTGCTATGTCCCAAGTACAGGACCTGGGACTTGGCCTTGTTGCACCTCACACAATTGGCCTCAGCCCATCAATCCAGGCTGTCCAGATCCCTCTGCAGAACCTTTCTACCCTCCAGCAGATCAACACTCCAGTCAGCTTGGGGTTGTCTACTGACTGAGGGTGCCTTCAGTCCCCTCATCCAGATCATCAATAAAGATACTGGACAGGCCACAGTACTGAGCCTTGGGGAACACCACTTGTGACCAGCCACCAGGTGGATTTAGCTCCATTCACCATCACTCCCTCAACCTGGCCATCCAGCCAGTTTTGTACCCAGCAAAGAGTACACCCATTCAGGCCATGGACAGCCAGTTCCTCCTGGGAAATGTGGTGGGAAATGGTGTCAAAGGCTTTACTGAAGTCTATGTAGACAACATCTACAGCCTTTCTCTCATCCACTAAGGGGCTCACCTTCTTGCAGAAGAAGACCAGGTTAGACGACACATTAATTCCATTTCTGTCATTCTGAGTAGCTGACTCCCTACCCTGCTGGCTTTGAATTGCCATCCCGCTACTTTGTTCTCAGACTGCCTGCTGCTTATAAGGATCACAATAACCAATCTGTTGAATTGTTGATCATTTCTGAGGACCACAAGAAAGGTCACATTTTATGCTTTTCTATCCTCTACAGAAAATCTGACAATGCAAACTGAAGTCCTTCCTGCCTCTTGTAGACAGCTGGGCTACAGTTTGTAACTGGAGTTTGAATTACTAATACAATTTTGACTACAGTTCCCTATCTTTCACATACAGCTTTAAAATTTAACAAGGAGTTATAAGCATCAACCTAGGAATTTTTTATTAGTTTGCTCTGCATGTTTCTTTATTACATCCACTAAAGGGTTGATGTATACCCTAATTAACCACTTGATTCTTTTATTGTAAATTGCATTTCAGCTACTGTCTGCTCCTTGCTGATGAACACTTGCAATGAAGACAAACATGTTTTTCTTGGAGGATTTGCATTATTAGAACATGAAATGGATTGAGAGCAGTTCAATGACTAGTCCAGTGTCTTTTCTGAATACTATTTATTCTGGGTACAACAGAACAAAGACATCATGATGCTGATGGAACTGTTTTATGAGACTATTATTGACACATGGAGTATACTCAAGCTGTAGGGTAATACATTCATTGTTCACATTGAAACTAAGGACAGAGACCACCGGCATTTAAAGGGTCTGTGTCTCTCAAGTACCAGTTGGTTCCAGCTGATTTTTGTTTTGTTTGGTTTGGGTTTTTTTTTTTGTTGTTGTTTGTTTGTTACCATTATCACTAGTCTACAGCGATCTTAGTTGTAGCTATTATTGAAGTTGCAATAACTTTTTATTAGTCTTCATTTCATTGATGTCAGGTTTGGAAGGAAAAGAAGAGTAAATTCCACCTCTTTCCTCTGTTTCATGTGCATGAATGTCCAGAAATGCCTTCATAACATTTATTATACAATAAATGTGTAGTGGTTAAAAGGGGAAAGAGAGAAGACCCATAGAAAAAAGATCTGTCTACTAGTTCATAACAGCTCCTTACTACAGTCTGAGATGTGGAAGAGGTTATTAGATGGCTATGGCTGCTTCACAATTTTCAGTGGCTCTTTTTCTCATTCAAAAATCTGTTTTTTCAGAAAAAGCCTTTTTGTGGGAAAGGTTTAGTCTCATTTTTTATGTGAACTTTGAAATCTTTCTTTAGTCTTCTGAAAAAAATAAATCCAGTTTCTTTTTGACAACAAATTTTGCCTTTATAAAACTAAGCCACTTCTAAAAACATGACCATCAAAATGAATCTCTTTGTCTAGACTTTTTTTTTTTTTTTGCATTTGCTTCATTTATGAATGCTTTTTAGATGTTGACTTATTGTGATTTAGCAAGGGAAACTGCAAAGTCTTAGGAATTTTCACAGAAGGAGAACACTGTTTTTCATGCAGCTTTACTGACTGTGTGTCTCCCTGACCATTTTCTTTTTTTAGCTCCACAGTCTACCTCCTACATGTGCAGAAATATTTTCATTATATTCCTGTGCTCCTGTGTCATAAGTCCTATATCTTTCTGATTTAAAAAAAAGACTCCAAGAGGTATCAGTTTGGTTTCCTCCTTATTCATGGCCTTCTTGTTGATGCTTTCAATTTGTTCCTTGCTGGGTGGTGTGTATGTCCCTATGGTTTTCTATGATCATTTCACTCTGTGTAAAATGATGGCTACATGCAGCTGCTGGCACCTGCAGATGGGGAATTCTGACTAGATACTGATTTTGCACACTTTCTCTGAAATGTATGAGAATGCTATAAAGGGAAGTCTTAGATGCATTTTACTGCTGTAACACATATAGAACTCTAAGGGTTAAAAATCTGACTGCAGTTATGTAGGAAGGAACAGAAAAAAACAGGAACAAAAATCAGGACCATTCTCAGTGAATTTAGCTAAGAACCATGAACAGCTGTTTTTGTAGATGCTATACTATATCAAGGAACTTACATGTTTCGTGGAGTTATTTTCTGTTTGTTTGTTTTCTCCCCTATATCCAAACAAAGTAATTTAGGAGTGACTCAAGGAAAACAGAATCACTTCTTTCCAGTTAGTTAAAAACGCAGGTACCAAACTTTTCAGCTCTAAGTGTGCCATTTCTATGCATTTAAATAGGTAAGTACACGTTACTATCACTATAAGCCTTCCGGCCAAATTTTTCACATCTCCTTGTTCTCTCACTCTTTTCAGCCATATAGATTTTCCTGATATCCTTCCTTTCCTTTTCTTTACTCTGACTCATTGATTACACATTACTAATGGGTTCTTCTGTGCTTCAGTTTCTCCCTTTGTGAAATTAGGAACATCTATATTTACTGTTGTGTCAAGGTATTAGATTTATTAGGAATACCTCAGCTAGTCATTGATATGTTCCCATTAGTAGGCAGCTCCCCAAATCAAACCACTGAGGTAACCACTTCTCTGCGCTCTGAGGCACTGTAATTTGAGGTGTTCAAATACTGCTCCTATCCTAGGCTATCATGAAAGAAAGTGAAAATACACTCTATCTTACTTTAGAGAAGTAAACTGTTCCTGGGGAGAAGGTGGCTGGCTTGTTTGTAAATGGGATAAAATATGCAAAATTTATCTTGGGATAGTGATCTCTATCAGAAAGGAAAATGTTACAGTATCAGTTGTGGCTTTTTTTCTTTGTGTGTGTGTGTGTATGCTTGCTCTGAATACTGCTTTCAGTAACTTAGGAGAATTATAAAAGCAATTGAGAAATAGGCAATGGATTTGGGTGCTTTAGGAAGAGCATTGCCAGCAGGTTGAGGGTGGTCCTGCCCCTCTATTCAGCTCTGGTGAGGCCGCATCTGTAGTGTTCTGTCCAGTTCTGGACTCCTCAGGACAAGAGAGACATGGAGATCCTGGAGTGGGACCAGTGGATGATTAAGGGACTGGAGCATCTTTCTTATGAGGAAAGACTGAAGGACCTGGGCCTGTTCAGCCTCAAAAAGGCATGACTGAGAGGAGACCTTATCAATGTATATAAGAGTATTGGGTTTGCATGGCCAGGTTCGTTAGCAGGGGTACAGGGGTGGCTACTGTGAGAAGATGCTGGAAGTGTCCTTCATGTCCAACAGAACCAATCCCTGGTGGTTCCAAGACAGATATGCTGCTGGAAAAGCCTGGGCTATTTTGAAAGGATAGTAACACCTCTGTGACAACATTCTTAAGAAGACGAACTTTAAAAAGCTATTGCACAGGTGTAGTTGCAAAGCAGGGGAAGGACTCCTCTCCCTGAGCAGCGGTAGAAACAATGTGTGATGAACTGACCATAACACTCATTCCCTGAGTTGCTGCAGGGGAGGAGGTGGAGCTGGGAAGGAGGAAGGGGTGGGGGAAAGGTGTTTTTTAAGGTCTTATTTTGCTTCTTATTATACTGCTTTGATTTTGTTAGCAATAAATTCATTTAATGTCTCTAATTCCAGCCTGTTTTGCCTATAATGGTATTTGATGAGTGATCTCTTCCAGTCCTTATCTCAACTTATGAACCCTTTGTTATATTTTCTCTCCCCTGCCCAGCTGTGGAGGGGAGTGAGAGAGTGGCTTTGGTGGGTGCCTGGCATCCAACCAGTGTCAACCCACTACAGTAAGTACCTGAAAGGAGGGTGTCAAAAGGATGGAGTCAGGATCTTCTCAGTGATGCCAAGCAATAGGACAAGAGGCAACAGGCAGAAACTGATGCACAGAAATATGAGGAAGAATTTCTTTCCCAGGCAGGTGATCGAACACTGGAACAGATTTCCCAGAGAGGGTTTGGAGTCTCCCTCACTGGAGGTATTCAAGAACTGTCTGGACACAGTCCTGTGCCATGCCATGTGCTCTGGGATGACCCTGTTTGAGCAGGGAGGTTGGACCAGATGATCCACTGTGGTCCCTTCCAACCTGACCCAGTATGTGATTCTGTGACTCTGTAATTTGTGCATGAGGTATAGAATAACAGCTGAGGTTGGAACGCACAACTGGAAGTCATCTAGTCCAAGGTCTCTGTTCAAATGGGGTCACCTAGAGCTGGTTGCCCAAACCATGCAAGTATGGGCAGGCTACATGGGTGACCTGCACTCAGATGCTTGCTCCATGTATGGAATATGAGTCTCCTCTTGAGGGCAGCCTTGGCAAAGCTCAAAAAGTCAATGCTGTTCAGGCCTAACCTGGAGGACTGAGCAAACAAACTCAGTAGACACACTATTAACTAAGCCTCGTCCTCTCAAGTATGTAGAGGGAGCTAACCTGACATGGGTGTTCATCATGGCTATTCATGGTCCATGGCTGTGATATGGCCTCTTTCCTGTCCAAAAAGAGAGAAGGAAATTCTCAGTTAACCCCTGCTTCATGGGAAGATTCGGATTTGCTCATTTGGCCAAAGCTATGTGGAGAATCTCTCAAGGAGAGTGTTCGTCCCTTCCTGTCTCCCTCCTGCAACTGCCTAAAGCCTCTGAAGCACAGTGAGTGCTTCATCTCCTTTGTTAACTGCCTTCAGACTGCTCTTTAGACAGTACTATTTGCAGCTGAGCCTGGCTGTTCACCAGGAAGCGAATGTTATCCAAATTTTGGTTCAAAATAGAATGAATTAAAGGCATCTAATCTCAATTTCAGTCTTTGCTTGTTTTTCTCCAAGCTGCATAATTGAGCTGCCATTTCTAAATCATTGTTTCCAGCTTCTTCTCTCTTAACATCTCTAGCATTTCAAGCAGATTAATCTTGAATCCTTTATTGTGTAACCACATCTCAACTGGAAATAGCAGCAAATCCTAGATATTCCGAATCTCATCTCTGCATCATATTTAGCCAGTGTTATCACTGCAAAGTAAAACCCAAGCAAGGATGAGTGTGTAGTGCTCCCTTGCATTGAGTGGATACAGAGGGGAAGGAGTCTCCTCTGCACATGCAGAGCAGTGGGATAGCACACTTAGCAATCTGCTCTGCCTGGCAGTGGCTGGGTTTCTTTCTGGGAGCTGAAGGGGACTCCTATATGGCTTCTTCCAGATCCTCTGACTTTATCAAAGTTCACAACCTTATGTTATTAAATATATAAAACTTTATATGTTAAAATGAATCTCATTTGCATGGGAGGCTATGGTTAGTGCAGAAATAGATGAAGTTGGATTAATTATGGTAAAATTGTGAAACAGCAAGGAGGAATGTGGGAATAAAAGGTACTATGATCCCCATCAACAGGTTGTTTGGGAATTTAGTGAATCCATAGGTTACAAAACATGTCAGCACCAAATAGTGAACCTAATTTTCTTTTATAACTTCAGTTTCACTTTTTCTTTAGCTATTCTTCTATTGTCTCCCATCTCTTGTTGCAAATAGGGCTGTTGAAAGAAACCCAAAACCCAACAAGACATGGACAGTTTAATAGTAGACCTGTATTACTTGGGGAACTGTGTTGAAGTCATTGAAGGGGCAGAGACTCAACAGACTTAGAATCACCCCATAGGATCACTCCATCTAAGTTATGAAAAGCACATGGCAAAATGGGATCAAAGGCTGAATTTTATGATTTGACTTCTTTGAGTAGGAGAAACTATCTGTAGACATGTGTAAGATAATATGTATGAACCACTTGCAAAAACAGCAATGACAGGAAAAAGGTACACATGCTCCCACCTCAGAACTGTGAATCCTTAAAGACAACACTGGAAAATTCAAACTTCCTTTGGTTTAGAAAGCACTTTGCCAAGATTGTGTTCCTTTCTTTCACGCAATGCTGCTGGTGAAGAAATCAGTTAAGGAGCGAAAAGCCTCACCAGGCTGGTTTCTGACGGAAAATATATGAGAAAATTATGGGGGAACTGAATAGAGGACCTGGAAGTTCACTGTTGTGGTGGAATGAGAACATTCTCTAGGAGGAGGAGATTTTCTCTAAAATGAGATTTGGGGGTTAGGATGGTAGAGAACTATGGGGGTTTTAGAAGGGTTTCAATTTCAGGTTGATGAGGGTTTGGATTTCACTGTGGAAGGAAACAGTACCTAGAAAAAGACTGACTGTGGGGTTTTCTCTTCCCCGTCCGCCCTTGCAATCGTCCCAGCGGTACTGACAATCTCTGCCTCCTGCTGTCACAACCCCCTGCACACACGGTCACTTGTGCCCTCGCCATCCCAGCTGTCCCTGCAGCTGCTCGCTTCTACCCCGTCATTCTCCACATCATTCCGCGCTCATCCTCCTGCACGTTCTGACCGCAGACAGGGGAGAGAAAAAAAGCACGGAAAGGTGTATGGCAGCAACACTGTGAGAAATGTGCGCTGGAGATCAGAGCTGAGCCCTTCCGCAGCACTGCCGAGAAAAGGCGCCCTGCTGTCCGCTGGCTCTGCTGCCTGCGCCAGTCCCTCTGCAGAGGGCAGGGCGCTCGGGGGGCTGCGGAGCTGGGAACGATGGCGGAACTCGGCGCCTTGCTCTGCACAGGTGGCGCGGNTGCCGCGCCCGGCCGCGGGCGGGGCCGCCCTTTGCCCGTTTTGTTTTCTCACGCCGCGCAAAGGTGAGGGAGAGGAAAAGCCTCTAGAAGGGTTTGATAAAATTAAAGTTCAAAGCAAGCAGGGTGGCGATGAGGACAGCGCCAGGAAATTCCTTCCTCTTCTTCCCAACGCCCCCTCCTCCCCGCCGACTTTCAGAGAATTGTAGAGTCGTAGAATGTAAAGGATTGGAAGGGACCTCAGAGACCATCTCGTCCCAACCCCCCTGCCATGTGCAGGGACTCCCACTAGACCGGGTTGCTCTAGGCCTTATCCGGCGTGGCCTTGGACACTGCCAGGGCTGGGGCACCCACAACTTCTCTGGGCAGCCTGTTCCAGTATCTCACCACCCTCACAGTAAAGAATTTCTTCCTAATTTGTAACCTGATTTTCCCCTCTTTTAATTTGTACCCATTACTCCTTGTCCTATCGCTACAGTTCCTGGCAAGAACTTTATGTCATTTTTGGGTGTTTCTGTGTATCAGGACTGGTTTCAGCTGGGGATGTGCTTTGACAAGGCCAAGGAAGCACAAAACAAGTCCTATGAAATTGGCCTGGGTGCTCAATAAAACTGTAGTGGTATTCAGTGTGACGATGAGCTTGTGGAAGGGTCTCTGGCAGAAAACAATTCCTATGAAATTGGCCTGGGTGCTCAATAAAACTGTAGGGGATTCAGTATGATGACGAGCTCGAGGAAGGGTCTCTGGCAGAGCTGCCCACTTCCACAGGGCTTGGATGCATCTGGAGATGCTTTAATGTGTGTTTTGCAGCAAATGGGCTTGGGAGTGCTTGGTGTTGAGTTTTCCAGCTGGCACCAGCTGTGTGCCAGACGGGATTCGGTGTGTTACACCGAATTACACTGACATTTTGAGACCTCACGTGGAAGCTGGGCCACAGAAAGTGCGTTCTGCCACTGACGTTGCTGCAGTCAGATCCTGCTAACCCTGACTGGAGAAATTAGCAAGGAGTTCGTGTTACCACCCCGAGGCTGATGTCTGCTTGTCTGTTGGTCTTTCTGTCCTCTCAGTGGTGGAGTGCAGCCACGTTGTCCTTTGTCAAAGAACACTAATGGCATTAGTCACATTTCTACCGGTTTTCTGTAACTTTTCAGCAGACCTGAAATTGGCTAACCATGTTAGTTAAGAGGAAAAAATGAGAATTATCTTTTTCTGTTTCAGCATTAAAGTCTTTAAAATGTCAGCCAGCTTGGTAAGGAGGGTGAGACTTTTCACTTTAAGAAATAAACTTCAGAGTAAAGGTTTGTTTCTATGATACAGCTAAGAGGGAATTAACAGTAGGAAATTAATCTTTCAGAGCAGCCCAAAGTATCAGGAGGGAGGGAATTTAAATAAGGCTAACATTTTAATTGGCTCTAATTTGGAGAGTTTCATCTGTTTTGTATAAAACTGGCTAGAAAATGGCTGCTCTGAAATAAGTCTTGTGTTTCATGCACTATTCCATGTGCTTGAATAATATGTTTAAAAGGATACAACATCAGAAAACAAAATGGCCAGACTTACCAATGTAGACTTCAGCAAAACCAGGTTAATGATTTATGTTTTCAGCTGTCTATAAAAACATGTGGTAATCTGTATTACTTTTTGGTGTTTTAGCTTATTCCTCTCATGACAGTTTAAAAAATAGTATTAGCAAAGTGAAAAAAAAAAAAAAAAGCTGTCTGTTATGGCTACATTATAAAATTACTAATAAAGTTCCTTAAAAATAAACTTTGTAAGATTATTCTAGACTTCTCATCTGACAGTGTTTATGGTAAATTCTAGTATTGACCATGGAGTTCAGAGGATGCCCACCTTTCTGTAGGCCTAAAGGCTGCCTGAGGAAAGATGCAAGAATTTAGCTACAATGCAGTATCAGTCATCATCTTTTCTGACAGAATCAGAAACACCTTTTTTTACCATGGTAGAGGTTGTAGTCTTAGAATTAAAAAAAACTTGCAGCTGTAGGATGCTCCTTTCGTCCCATTCAGGTGAGCCTGCCTTACAGTGCCATGCCCTAGACTCGAATGGGAATTTTCAGCTTGGTTTTCAGGAGCAGCTGTAACAATAAGGCATCTTTTTAGCTGCAGTGCAGCAGAGGTGTGCATTAACACTAAAGTCCCATGGTGGCGATAAGATCATTAACAAATTGACTCATGTAGTTTCAAGAGTTTCTTCCACCTCATTTTTACCCGTTGAAAAATGCTCGCCTCCTGTTTGAAAAGTCTTTCCCTATCACTAGAGGACAGTATTAAACAGAAAATGCTGCACTTGAGCGCTCAGATGAGTGATTGTCTATTCCCAGGTGCCAGAAACTCGGAGAGAAATTCAGTTTTCAGCAACTGATTTTAACTCAGTTTCTTGAGGGTTTTTTGGTTTTTTTTTCTGCCTGTACTGTCACTTTACTATCCTTACTCTTCTCCACTGGAAAAAACCCGTTGGAATTGTGTCAGCCAAGTATCAGACCTATTTCACTGTTTCTCTCACTGTTTCATGCACTTAAACTATAGTATAGCCTGAAATAGCAGTGGTTGTACCAAAAGACATGGAGTAAACAGAGTACTGGGCAAAGGGAATTTCCTCCATGAATATGAGGATAGCTCTCTCATTTTATTTGTGAATGTTACTAATCTCTTTCTTCAATCCCATTTCTTATCCTCATTTCAAGATCCATAGAAAATTAGCAAGAGGCTTTCAGAGTTTCATCTTGAAAAAACTTGTGTCTTTCCTATGGAAAAAACCAACAACATTTAACATATGACAAATAATAAACACAAGAAATGTCTGTCTAAACAGAATGAGAGTCGCTGGGTAAAAATCTGAAGAAACTGAGAGCTTTGACATATTTAAAGCAGACTGCTCCATCCCACTGGTATTAGCTTGCAGTATGAAACACCTTTATTTTGGAAACCATTTTGCGGTTTGATGTAATTGTCTGCTTATAGAATCTGGGAAAAATTCCACATGCTGCACCCTGTAGACTTTTTCTAAGAAATGTAATAATGTTTCCTCGTATAGGGAGGAAGAGAGGTGATGACCTAAGGCATGTATTGTTGAAAACAAGGATGTGGTTTTTCCAGTACTGTCCATCTGGTGTCTTTCATAACGCAGTGTTAATATAACTAGGTTTGTAGAAGACCAGAAGCAAAAGCAACTGCTTCAGGGAGTGCAATAATGAAACCCTTTCACCAGTTTTTTTCTGAACACGGTGAGATTTTAATAGATGGCTGATAGCCAACACTCAGCAGTGTCAAAGGAAGCAAACAGATGAGGAAAATAAATAGATAGAGAAAAATGTTTATGCTGAGTTCAAGAGATTGAGACTGAAGTAGACCTAGATCAAAGGACTATAGAGGACTGCACAGACCTATGCTTTGAAAATCATCTTGCAAACCACTTGTAGAAAAATATATTTTGTAGTAGTCTGGCTTTCAGTAAAAAGATGGAATAAATCACTTTGCCTCTATTTTGGTAGTTTAAAAATATATGCTATATATGCAACAAATTTTTGGAAGTGACTACTTATGCACAAGCACTGATTTTCCTGGAAAGCGGTATGGATTAATTATTTGTTGAGTGAGGTGGAGTGCCAAGATATGGTTTGTGATTCCTTCTTCAGACACAGGACTGGCTAGTTTCTATGTCCTTTTCCTCTCCTTATAGAGAGAGGCCCTATAGAGTAGCAATCTTGTGAAGCATGTGTTAACTTCAACACTTAGGAAACAGCTCAAACCCACAGCAAATTGAAATACTGTGTGAGCTGGCACAGGCAGGCCACAGGAAGAAACGCAAAACCACGCATGAAATGCAAAGAGTAAATTTTTTGTTACCTCCCCAACCAGGGGATCCCCAAAGCAGCACCTGACCAGAGGCACACAGGCAAGGATGCACCATGGAGTGCTGTCCATGCTGGATGATCACCAAACCTGCCCTTCTGGATTCCTGGAGGTGTAATTTACCACTGTGCTTTGGTCTTTCCCACACTGAGGCAGGAATCTCAAGCATGTTTGATAGGATGCCTTTAAGTCTATCACAGGTCTGTGTTATCCAAACACAGATACTCTTCTCATGCAACACACAGGGCCAAAGAAGAATTAATATGATATATGTGGTTTTGACACCCCAGCTGCAAGTTCTTGAGTGTGTTTAGAATTCTCCTCACTAATCTTCCATTATTTTCCCACAAATACTGAAACTGAGGCTAAGGAGGAGAGTACAGCTGGATGTTTTCACAGTATGTTGTGACTCCATGTTGTGGCCTGCACAGTTGCCAGTGTGGAGGACAGTCTGTGCAAAGATGCTCAGCTCTGCTCGGTTCTACACTGCAAATGTGGTGAGAGCCTGATCAGGTATTGTTTTTTCTCTTGGCACAGTTATGTACTGGGCTGTAAGAGGATCCTGAAACCTCCCAGCTGGTTATTTGCAGGGTGATTTACTGAAAATGGTTATCCAGACCCTTTAGCTTCCCATCAGATCTCAGCTGGCTAATTTGTTTGAACTTCCTCTTTTGTTTTTCTTAATGGTGTCTGAATCTAAGGTTCAGAGAAAGAAAGTAAAAAATAACTGAGATGAAAAAAGTAAGAGTACAAGATCAGACAGTTCATTGGACCCTTTAAAAGTCAGCCACTGGATTACAGAAATACCATAAGGTCATGGGATATTACATGGGTCTCTTTCTCACTTTATATACAAGGTTATTCAAACAATAAACTGCACTGCCTGGTTCTCTCTGTATGTGAGCACTTATAAGAACGCACTGGTCTGACCTGTGCATTTTCTGTGCTCCTTTTGCTCGGTTTAGTGGGTGAAGTTTGGGCAGTGTCCCACTGAATAATACATGGGTCTTTTAATAGCATTCATGTGCTGCTTTGTGTAGGCACTGCCAGAAGCCAGTGCTGATGCAAGGCCTGCACATTTGTGTCACCGAGTAGAGGCAAATATGTGGGACTTGACTGTGTGCAGGGTTTTGTGAAACGTCTTGTGTGAAGTGCAAATGACACTGCCTTTTAAGGAGTCAGCAATTAGAGAATAACCTCTTCTGTGCCTTCTTTTAGATGAGCAGCCAATATCAAAAGCTGCCAAAATAGCAACAGAAAAAGGCATTGAGAAAAGCTAAGGGTAATGTGAGCTCATCAGTGTGTTTGGTTTCTACCTGTTTTATAGGCACTGGAGTTAATTTTCATAGTCGGCACCAGTTACATCTGTTTTCTTTCCAGCCTCTTCACTTCTGGGTTTGGTTGGGATTTCTTTGGATGGGGATTGTTTGTTTGTTTGTTTGAAAAATTTTCTTACTCTTGGGTTACAATTTATTGTTAGAAGAATATTTGGAGATGTTTATGTTTTCTTCTCTGAAATACTCCAGCTTGTAATGACATTAGCTGCAGAGAGATGTTAACCTTTGGTTAACAGCGAAATATTTTCAAAAGGCATGCCCTTCTGCACTCTCAAAGCAGTCCCAGCTCATTCAGTTATGCAGGAAACCCCATCCCTCACTTGTGCTTGTATATGAGAAGAGAAATAGAGGGATCATCCTCTATTACAGATATAGCTGTGGGATGAGGAGCAGAGAGGAGAAAAACTT
This sequence comes from Dicrurus megarhynchus, assembly GCA_013399195.1. Lineage (NCBI taxonomy): Eukaryota > Metazoa > Chordata > Aves > Passeriformes > Dicruridae > Dicrurus > Dicrurus megarhynchus. The sequence continues at coordinate 101,997 of VXAD01008922.1, read as the reverse complement.
AAATGCCAGATTTATATAACTGGATGCATGCCACTGCAGTCTCTGCAGCACAGGCCACATGCCAGATCTCTTTCTTAGCCTCGTAAGGCAATTGATTAAATCAAGTTAGCTACTGTACAATTCTAAAATTTTCTTCTTGCTGGCTCCCTTTTATCTAATTTTCTTCCTTCCAGAAGATGCTGCTACAGCTACTCGTAGCATTGCTGACTGTGAAGGTGGCAGAAATAGTGGGTTTTTTTTTCCTTAGTTGGTGCAATATGACAATAAAGAATATCTGCCTAGGACTTATTGCCCTGATAGAAATTCTATACAGTTACTGTAGGTTGTGCCCTCCCACTTGCATTTCCTGACTGGTGCTTAACCAGGCTCTGTCCTGATCTGAATGGCTGGTAGAGCAGGTGAGACGCCCATGTGGTTGTGCAGAACCACAGGCAGTGCTATTGAAGGAACTCAAATTCTCTGAGCCTTTTGGTAGTGCCATGTCTGATGTAACTGGAGAAGGTGACCAGTTCTCCAGAACTTTGAGGTGAATTTACTTAAAACTTTTTCTTACATTGAACTCTCAGAGTTCCACAAGATTTTAAATTAAAGAGACATCAGATTTTATGAGAGTATACATTACAATACTTAGCAATTTTTTTCCTTAAATACTGAAAGCTGAAGGTGGCTAGAGATGGAATGAAGGTCTGTAATTACATTTTCTTCTGCCACTGTCAGAGCCATTAAATTCTTTTTTCCTTCAGGTTTCAGACATCTCAGTAGCTTCCTGGGTTGTGGCAACTCTGCGAAGTCCTCTCTGATCCATGGAAAGTTTCTCTTCCATTGCTTCAGAGCCTGGAGCATCAGCTCCTCTGCTTTTCCCAACAGCTTCTTTTTTTGTACTGCAGGCACTCAGTTCTTTGCTGAGCCCCTTCTCTTCTTGTAGCACCTTGTAGACTCTGGAGCTGTCTCACTCTTACCCTTTGGTGACAAGGTGATAGCACAGACACGGTAATAAGTGGAAATACGTTAAAATTGATTAATTCTGGATAAAAATTATCCAAATTTTGCAAGAACACCCACTGTGAAATGAAATGAGGTCACTCTTGACTGGTGATAGCTCCCATGGCTACATTAAATTTTCATTTTACACAGGAACTCTCAGCATTCTTCCAGGTCACGATCCCAAAATCTGTGGTAGATGGCTCCCCCTAAGTCCCATGACAAGACTTTTTTTAACCTTACTCTTTCTGTGTAGGACTATTTATGAGTAATTTTTATGATTCTTTGATTTTCATTTCCTCTCCACTTGAAACTTCTCCTGATGCTTTCCTTAAGCTAGAGGATGTTGTCCATCATTTTTCCATTCTCCTCTGTGGTTATAGTTATTCCTGCTGCATAGCTCAATGCTTGCTATGAAATGTTAACTAAGAGTGACATTTTTAGTAGTTGCATGTGGCCCACCTACTGCTGTTTTGAGTCCCTAAATCTGTTGCAGAAAAGTCTTGGTATTGATTGGAACTATACTAAGAAGAAATTTATTGCTGATGGGAACACTTACAATAGGGCTTTTTTAAAATGTGTTTTTTTACAGAGAAGAAAATGGTAAAACCAGAATTCTTTACAGAAAGGGTATGCATTTCAAACATGAAACTGTAAACATAATTAAATATAATTTATTCTTTAATTTTGATATTCTGAGCACAGGAATTTTCTAATGTGTTTCTGGGGCACTAAATTCAATCTTGTATTTTCTTGTCCTTTGGAAGAATGATTTGCATTGCCAAATACAGTTTCTGAATTCTCCCAAATTAAAATTTCTATTATAGATATGGAACATCGAGGTTGAATTTGAGCAATAGAAAACCAGAATGGAAATTTACCAGCTGATGAGTAACCCCCTGACTGGATTTGCGGGTGCAGATATTCAAAAGTTGCCTGAACACAACCCCACCATGTACTCTAGGGGACCTTGCCTGAGCAGGGAGGTTGGACCGGATGATTTCCGGTGGTCTCTCCCAACCTTACACATTATGTGATTCTGTAAATTCTATGAATTCTTTATTCAGGACCTCAGCATTTCTGTGGCAGTAAAAGTAAGATAATGTCTTATTTTCCTGTTCCTTATAGAGGAGATGGTTGCTAAAAGTCACCCTAGAATTGGTACACAATTGGGGATCTTGTTGCCTTTGTAAAAGGTGTTGGCCCACTCATGGAATAAATCCTCACACCAGCTTGGAGATATAAGACCAAATTTTAATCTGAATAACAGTAATCTTAAAAAAAATGCCCAGATAAAAACTTACTATAAAAACAGACCATGATATGGACTTCTGTATTTATTTAAAACCCCCAAAGTTACCCGCATCTTTTTTTACATTTCTTAAGGGAACTTTCATGTTAAAAATAATCTCAAAGTTGAATTAACTTGAGAAAAAATGTGATGATGAATATTTCAGCATTACCTGAATGTTGATTGCTAACTGAAAATAGAATAATGGCTTAGAAATTGTTTCAAATATAACAAAACATACTGTTTCACATAGCTGCATCCCTTTGGTGATTTATTTAAAGTTAGCAATTATCACTCTGAAATAGATAAGCCTGTTGAGGGAATTTGTATTTTTTGTTTTGTTTACAGAGTACATTTGCCAGCCTTCCTTTAGACCATCTTTAGTTTTTTGGTTTTGGTTGTGTGTTTTTTTTCTAAACAGCTTATGATATTAAATCAGAGAACAACTGTAGGTTTTATATGTAATTTATTTTGCATTTTATGTTTCACTTGCTTGCATGCTGAAGGTGCAGAAGTGTTCAGTTTCACAAAATGATTCAAAGTTAACACCAAATACAAGAACCTGAAATTATGTTCCTAAATACAGGTTCAGAAAAAAAGGTAGTCTCACTGTCAAAGGCGATGAGCACCAGTTATAGACACAGATTTTGTCATCCATATTATTTCAGATACTCCATGAAGGAGTACCTGCAGTAGCAGGTGTCGATTGGCTTCATGGAGAAGTCTGAGTCTTTGCCTTCACTTCTCAGGTAGAACCCATCAGCACTCTCCAACTAAAACCTCACTATGTAAAGCTCATGAATTCGCTGAAGCTCGGGTTGTGATGAACTTTGTAAACTCCTACCTTTAAAAGTCCTATTTGAGGATTTTTATAAACAGTTTTAGGGTTGTGTGATTTAGCTTGTATCTTTACCATACCGTGTCAGTTCATTTTGTTAAGATGGACACTGCTGCCAGAAATCTTGTGGCTCAGATTTGGAGTTTGATCTCACCTAGAGCTTATGTTTGGCTGCTAAGTAAAGGATTGAACCTGTCTCTTGTTTGAGATGGAGGTTTTGATCAGTTCTTTTCATTCTGTCCCTTTCTGCATGTACACACATATATATATATACTTAAAGCTAACGCCAGTAATTATCTTTCTTGGCTGATTATTTTGGGGGCGATGATGTGAGAGTCACAAGCATTCATTTCTGTAGTGTTATCCCACTCCACCCCCTCACCATGTGTTGAATTGCTATGGTATTTTTGTTCGTCTCTTGTCTAGTCCTCTCCAGCCTTCTCTTTTCTCAACATGCATTTACAAGCTTATAAGAACTGAATCTTTGTTATTTTCTCCTTTCTCCCCCCTTTTTTTTTCTTCTCCCTTCTAACTGAATGTGTGTTAGTGAAATCAGGGAAAAAGAAAACTGGGCTGCTTGCTTTGCGTTGGTGTTTACTATGAGTCATAACAACAGCTTGGTGCTCTTGAAAACTTTTGTGGTGGGAGAATAAACAGCATGGATGCAGTAAAAGAAATGGCAGAATGTACTGTACTTGCAGTTCTCTGACTCAAGGACATAATTGTGGATGATGGGAATACGTTTTGATCGAGGTTTGCACTTACTCATGCCGTGGATATATAAAATTTCTGCTAAGGAAGCAAATCTGATTGCTCAAAGTTTGCCCTGGTTGCATTGAAACTGGACTTACTGGGAAGTATTTTGGCAGCAGCTGACTTTTCATAGGGCTACCTAAAATGGCCTTGGTGTGAGAAGTGAGTTTAGAATGATTATTTTGACACTGACAGTACATAGAAGTTTAACATGAGATGACATATTCATCATACCACTCTCCAGTTATCTGCTTGGAACTACCCACATTCAGAGTTCAAGAACTATTTCATTCTTATGCCTGGAATCACCTTGTTCCCAAACAGCTTGCAATTTCGTCCAGTTATTTCAGAGACAGGGACTTGTCCTCCATTGGTACAGAACTGAGCATACATTAGGATCCTAAATGACTAGTCATACGCTACATCAAGTCTATGCTGTCTTGATTTCTAGTTGACCAATCAGCTATAAAACACTCTATCCCCTAGTAAGTGACAGAAACAAACAGTAAAAGATGGTATTCAGCCCTGTGGCGGAAAGTCTGTTTATCATGGTAATAAACAAGACTCAAGATTACTGTCTTGATGCAAAGTCTACTGGACAATAATTTTTTGACTTGTCTGTGTTTAAAGAACTTAGCTGTTACAGGCAGCTTCCAAGATTGGTTCCAGTTCCAACATTTGGTGCAGAACACTGGGAAAACAATAAATACTAAGACATGATGCTAGGCTATTAGGGTAAGATAGGTAATAGAGTACATGTGAATTGAGACAGGAAGAAAACATCAGGATAAAGTAGAAGGATACAGCCCAGTGATTTCAATTCACAGTTTCCTGTGTAAAAATTTTAAAACTGAACAAATATTGCCCACATGTAGTAGGAAAAAATGCTCACAAGACAATTGCAATGTTCAGCTCTGCTGGATGGTCAGTATTTGCCAGTTCCACAAGCCATGCCATTTTACTGGCAATAATTTTGTAAGTGAATAATGATGGTTGCTGGTCAATCTCAGCTGTCTTATCTACCAGTGGACAGACTAGACAATAAAGCAAGAAGATGGGGGCTAAATTTCTCATTAAAAGAATTCTTTCAAATTAATGGCCATGCAACCACTCTGTCTTCATACAGAAAATATTAGTCAGGAGTACCAGGGAGCTGTTACTTTTATAGAATAATAATGTTTGTGCATTGTGGAATTGCAGAATTCCACAATTTTCACAGAGCACATGAGAAATGACTGCCTGGCATATCATGGTATTCATGCTACTTACGGATGCAAAAGGCAAGTAACTGCACCAGTTTGCCTTTCGAAAGAATATATAGCAAGTGATTTGTATCAGTACTGGCAGAATTGTTATGGGTACCTGGCACTGCGAATTATAAGCAAGAAGCAGGCTGGAGTATTGGCCCAGAACATGCTGTATTAGAATCTGTTTTCATTAATAAGACTAAAGAGAGCTAGAACTATAAATGTCATTGACCGATTAAAACTTGATGGGCCATTTATGTTTCACACCTGGGTGTCACTTTAGAAAAAAGTAAAATAGCCTGAGAGCTGAGATAAGTATAGTATCAAGTTCTGAGAATAAAGGCAATTATATGAAAGCCAGAGTCACACCTGAGTGTGGCTGCTGTGAACTGCTTACAGCTGCTGGGCCGAATCAGGGTGCATGCAAGGTTAACGGCTGTGCTGAACCTGCTCTCAGATGTTTCAGTCTTGGCTAAATTTTAAACAGAAGAAAAGAAGTGTAAAAGCATGACTTCCTTCAAAACAGTTCACCTCCTGTGAACAGAAGATATCACATAGTTTCTTGACTCAGGAGAATGATTGATCTGGGGATAAATTTTTGGACAGTGGTAAACTGTATTCTACCAAAGGCCACAAGTGTCAGTTTAGATTCAGAGGTATTTAAGAGCAGAAGGGATCACATACCTTCACCGCTTCTATGATCCAGGATGCAAAGCCTCGTGCAAATCCAGCATCAAGGCTGTATTTTTTACTTCATGATATACTATATAGAAAATGTCTTCATTTACATAAAGTGGATAGTGGCAGACATTTCTAATAACCTCAAAAGTTATTTGCCCTTACAATTGCAATGGTATCCTTTGTTTCTAGTCCAGATTTCTCTAATATTCATTATGCTGAGATTTCTGTGAGAAGTATCTATCTAACGGTGGTGTCTCTATGCTCTGATCAAGAGGGCTAATTAAACATTCTCTTGGATAGATTAAGTCACTTAGTCATAGTCACATACTTTATGAACATGTGTCGTTCTTGCAGTTTTTCCTAAGGCACTTCCAATTCTTCACTTGCAATGTGGACACCTACATTTGTCACAGCCTTACATTTGGATCTTCAGTTCAATCAGTAATTTAACCATGAACCCCAGCATCCTTCTAAATTTGAGATTAGAGTCCTCCGTCCATTATGTGCTTTGGCATATGTTCTTTTTCATTAGGTTTGTGTTTGGCTGTATTAAAATTGATGTTATGTAAATGAAACTATTTCACCAAATAGTTTCACCATTCAGTCTGATCTGTTGCCATAATTAATTTGCACTCTGTTGCCCTTTTGTCATCTGCAAGTGTTGTACTTCTTCTGGGTTATTCATGAAGACAGGGGTTTACATGAGGACTCATGGTCAGTTCAGAAGTAACCCCTGCCAGTTGTGGCAAAAAGATGGTCACAGCAGAGCAGTCTGACACTTACAGTTGTTGTTGAGAGCCGTCCATCAACCAGTCCTCAATCTCTTTAGCTTATTCCTTTATTATGTGACAAAACGAAATTTTTTATCACAATGTTTTTATCAAGAAGTTTTATTAACATACTTGCCATTAACTGAAACACAAATTAACCAAATACATAGTCCCATCAACATTTAAGACCTATTTTCCATAAAACAGTGATTATCATTATATTGTGGCTGCATTCTGAATCAATCTCTTTACTGCTTTGCCTGTGATGATAGTGCACTAATTGATATACAGTTAACCAGGTCATTGTTTTTATCATTTTTATATTGCTAGTCCACATTTAGCTTTTTTTCTCCAATAATCTGAATAATTACTATTTTTAGTAAAAATTATTTTTAGTGCTGTACATAAAAAACAACAGAAGATGCCAATTGTGCCAGGCAGTGAGGAAGCATGAAACAGCACAAATTCCTTTTCTGGAAATACTGTGCAGGATGGGTTCTTCTAGTTATGCTGGTGCTTGAAGATAATTGCCCACTAATGGGAATGTAAACCAGGAGAAGGCAAGACAAAATGATGTGCCCCTTCCACGTGACTATTTCCTTAATTGTCTGTTTTTAAATATTTGTAGTGCTGGTTTGGTCACATCCTGCCTCAAATCATCGTCCATGTGGTTTGAAACATTCCAAAATTGGTGGTCTGGAATAGGTCTAATAGATTTATGTATTTGTATGCCAAATAAAGTATAAAATAAAGTAATCACTGAGGATTGGAACAATTACTGTAGGCTGCTAACCATATGTGAGAACAAAGTGCGTGACTTTCATGTGATTAGAATGAATCAGAGGTAGCCCACTCTGTATTGCAGTGACACTTTTATTAAATGAATTCATAAAAGCTGACTGTTTGGAGGGCTTTAGATGGTATTAACCATAGATCTTTTAGACTGAGGATTGTTTCTGTTTACGACATCTTGTTTGATGTGTAGTGTTTGGTTTGTACCTTCAGATTCTTAGTGATTGCTACATTTGAATGAGGCCATAAAGGAAAAAAAACCAAGAGACCGGTGCTTTCCAAGTATATGGATGTCAAATGGAGCTGAAGTCACTGAACATGGCATTTCATTATATCCACTGGCTTGCAACATGAGAATCTAAATATAGAAATACTTAAAGGCTTGCTTGTGATTTCACGAACATAAGTGCCAAGGTTCCTCTAGTGTCTAATGGGATTTAGATCAGACCCTTATTGTCCTCAGTCACTGTTAATCAATTAAAAAATTTATTGCTAAGAAATTAGGGGATTTGGACTTTTGCCATTTTTAATTCTGTGAAATTTTGGACTATTGTTGTATAAGGTATATTTTAAATCCCTGTGTTCTGTAAGCCCCATGTCTCATAATGCAGCAAACATCTGCCAGAGTTTCGAGGTCACAGTGTTTTGAAAATAGTCTGGGTCTAGGAATTAATAAACATTCACAAATTTATTGGATTTGCAAGTATTAAATGAATTGAATTTTTTTTCCTTTTATAAAAAGAAAGTGCAATTTATTTTCATAAAAGTAAGTAATTGGTATGTAGCAACCCATCTCCTCATGAATAGTAGTCTTAAAAAAAGACCTGCCTGTCAAAAAAGAGGTCTCAAACCTCTCTTTGTTTCCTGCTAAAAGAAAGTCATCAGTTTCTAGTTATCCAGTCAATATAATCTTAATTTAATGTTTAGCTTGGCCTAACACTCTGTGTATATTTGTATAGGGAAAACTACTCCAGCTCATGTATTGTCCAGGTCTTGACATTTGAATTCAGATGAGTTGTTAAAAGAGGCTGGACTGAATTTATTCCTGTCTTTGTGTTCCAGGAATTAAGCGGCAAGTAGGGAAGATACAAATATATAATTTATAAACCAGCTGAAAGTCAGTGTGGTATCACCATTGTTTTAAGCTGGAGCAGCCCTGGAAACATGTTGCAGCGTCCAGTCCCTGTGCAGGAATGCAGCACTGGGATAATCTGTCTCACCTTGTGTGAAGAAGCATTTATCACTTGGCTCACATTTCATATGTTCCTGCACTTAATATGGAATAGATCTCTGTTTGCTCCACATGTTCCATGTTTTATGTCTAAGAAAAAACCAATTGCAGCAGACAAGCGTTTGGTTAATTACACTGATTTTCATGTGTTCAGTTTGCACCTTTACAGAGTATTAGTGCTTGGAAATGCATCCCTTAGGTAATGTGAGGCAGAGGGAATCTGTCTTGGGAAGAGGAATAAGGCTATGGGGACTCAGGAGTGGGAAGATAGGAGGAAGAGTGGTCTTTCAGGTAACCTTTATATCAATTATACACACTTGCAATCCATGCTGGTAAATTTTTATTTTTTCACAGATAGCTTGTGGGATATGAACGTGATGTTTTTAAACACAACTTTGCACTGAAAGCACTCTACAAAGTCTGGGGGATAAAGGTGGAGGGTTAAGAAGCATGAGAATGCTACACTCTTCAGGTATCGGCTAACAGGTTATAGCCAGAGTAATAGGTCTTAAATATCCTGACTTTTTTTCAGGTGCCTAATCTACTATATGCCACTTATTTAATAAGTAGTAGTATTGTATAATAAGTATTTAATAGGGTAGTATTGGCACATTTAATATGGATGGATTTATTAGCTTCTTCTGTTGTCCTTTAATGTTTGACACATTTACTCATGTTTCTTCTGAGTCTGAATTTTTCAGCTTCAGAGCAAGCTGGATATTGCTGAAATAAGTACTTCAGAAAGGTCTCTCTATATTTGTATTGTGGACATTGGACAGCTCTGAGTCTTGTCAGCACATTTAACTTACTCACTTCTAGGTTAAGAAATGAACTGTTTGAAGAGTAGCTCTAGGTGTAATTTTCAAAGTTGATCTAACAGCAGATTTTTCTGAGCACTTTTTACCTCTGTCTGGCCTCATAGAGTGATGAATCAAGTGATGCTATGCTGTGTGTCAGGTTATTTCCCTATGGATAGTTTAAACTGAGAAGGATTTGCCTAAAATAATCAGCATCTTAATTTTTTTTGGTGCAAACTATTATTTAGAAGTGTGTCTACAGGAAGCAATTAACAGAGATTGGATATATCGTTCTTGCCAAGAGGAAATGAGAAACAGCATACATGGTTTGTGGAAGATACTCTTCTGGAAATCATAATTCCATACTGTTCTCGTTGAGCAGGAAGACTGCCTGTAATTTTGCTTGAAATGTGCTTGTAAATTTTATCCATTGGTAACAAAGGCATCCCAGTGTTAATGGCAAGAGAAAGCAGCTGGACAGTGAAAGAATGGCTGCCAAGAACAGTAGAAAGCACTTCAGACTGTGCCACAGGAAAGAATTAAAACAAAAAATAAACCTAGTGTGGTAGGAAGATATTAAACTCACTGAGGAAGCATTGGTTTAAGTCTTCATCCAAAGAAAACAGCCTTTTTTATTCCCCTCAAGGTCTGCAGGGTTAATCTGTTTCTTTGCTTGTCAGGGTATACTTCTTACAGTTTGCATGTCCATGAATAAAATATTTTGAGAGTCCCTGTGTGAAAAGTGTTGGTTGCCTGGGGTAGGTATGGCGGAATTTTGGGGAGAGACATTAAAAGGATTGCTTATGTTTATATCCATTGGGCCTTTAGATAAACTTCAAAGATAACATGCAGAACATTGGTTTTTGAGTTCAGCAGATACAGATGTACTCACAATGCCTGGGTTTAGTAGCAGCTTCCCAGGAGGGAATACTCTCTCTGATGTCTGGTTCACTGAGAGGCTTGAGGAAAGATATTTCTTGTTTCAAACTTAGCAGAAGCAGACATGAATTAAGGAGGGCTTTTTTGACCCAAAGCACTCTCCACCCAGCCTATTTTCTGATGTATATTAATCAAAGTAGCTCAGGGATCCCCCTCTTTTAACAGTGAAATAAAAATACAGAAATCACCATTTGTAGAAAACTCTGTATATAGAAATCTGTATGGAAAATTTTTTTTTTTCAGTGGTGGGAAAAATAATCCAATCATACTGACTTTTGATTGAATTATTTCCTACCCTGCAACTAGTAACAGTATTTGCAAACTGCACTTGAATCTCGTAGTATGAAAAATTATGATTAGTAGCAGTACAGTCAGAGTCTGTTATAATAGAGTCAGTCCATTGAATTTCTGGGGAAAAAGTCTTGCTTTATTTGCAGAATGATATATTTCAAGGCTAAATAGATCTCTAAAGTATAAGGCAAAAAATGAAGGTATGTGTCAGGCCCACATGGAAATTTTAGAGATGAAATTGTCTAGTATTTGAGGTAGTTCCCGAGTTGTATCGTGTACTCTTGAGTACAGCAGTGCACTACAGTACTTAGAGCTGAAGGCTATTTTGCCTGGAGTGTTTAATTTTAAATGCAAACCTAAAGGATAAGGAAAGAAGAAGTTAAGAAAAGCAAACAGCAAAGAAAAGAAGAAAATACTGCATCAGATATTTGTTTTTCCAGTAGTTACTTAAATAGGTCTGTAGTTAGGCTTTGTCTTTTCTATCTCAAAGTGAAAATAACATGTAAACAAGAAGTTTTGCTTCAGTGAGAGCCAATTATTGAACTGATTAATACAACTGTCTGGATACCAGGTGACCACGGAAGCTGCCCTGTCACTCCCCTCCTCAACTGGACAGAGGAGAGGAAATATAATAAAAAACTTGTGAGTTAAGATAAGGATGGGGAGAAGTCACTCACCAGTTACTGTCATGGGCAAAACAGACTCGGGAAAATTAATTAATTGAATTTATTACCATTAAAATCAGAGTACGGTAATGAGAAAACAAAAACATATCTTAAAAACACCTGCCCTCCACCCCTCCCTTTTTCTTGTGCTCAACTTTACTCTCAATTTCTTTACCTCCTCCCCCACAATGACTGAGGGGGATGGGTAATTGGGACTTGGTCAGTTCATCACATGTTTTTGCTGTTCCTTCCTCCTCAGAGGAAGAACTCCTCACTCTTCCCCTGCTCCATCATGGGGTCTCTTCAATAGGAGACAGTCCTCCATGAACGTATCCAAGGTGAGTCCTTCCCGTGGGCTGCAGTTCATCACAAACTGCGCCAGCATAGGTCCCTTCCACAGGGGCAGTCCTTCAGGAACAGGCTCCTCCACTGTGGATCCCCCATGAGGTAACAAGTCCTGCCAAAAAACCTGTTCCAGTGTGGGCTTTTCTCTCCATGGGCCTGCTCCAACATGGAATACCTATGAAGTCACAGCCTCCTTTAGACATCCACTTTCTCCAGCATGGGGTCTTCCACATGAGGCAGGTTCATATTCGCTCCACTGTGGACCTCCATGGGCTGCAGAGGCACAGCCTTCCTCACCATGGTCGTCACCATGGAGTGTGAATGTCAGTTCTGGCACCTGGAGCACCTCCTGCTCTTCCTGCTGCCCTGACCTTGGTGTCTGCAGGGCTGTCTCTCTCACATGTCCTCACTCCTCTCTTCTGGGGCTGCAGTTGCTCCTGTGCAGTGACTTTTTTCCCTTCTTTACTCAGTTATCCCAGAGGTGTTGCCACCATTGCTGATGGGCTCAAACTTGGCCAGCAGCAGGTCCATCTTGGAGCGGGCTTGGATTGGCTCTGTGGGACATGAGAGAAGCTTCCAGCAGGTTCTCACAGAAGCCACCACTGCAGTCCCACCACTATCAAAACGTGGCCACGAATACCCAATACAGCAACCAATTATTGGTCTGAGGCCGCAGCTTCCAGCATAAGCTGAAACGTGGATCTTTGGGCACACTAAAATAAAGAATGCCAGAGAAAAAAAACCCCATAGCTCTGAGAAGATGCAATGCCTTCTTTCAAGTCAAATAAGTCAAAGAAACTGCAGTCATATTGCTCTGGAAAACACTGCTATTGCCCTATTCTGTGGATCCTTTGTAGGTGCATTTTACTGTTGAATTCATCCATAGACCAAAACATTCAGGCTGATTTAGATTGAAGGTACTTGGTTGTTCTGTGTACGTAGATAACAGGGAGGATAAATGTGAGATGAGAATAGATGCAAAGGAAATTGGGGCTCTTTCAATGTGTCTTTGGTACTTTATAGCATGCACTCTTAGCTTTATGAATTTAAACTCCTGTCATCTTAATATAGCCTGTAATTATTCCTCAGGGTATGTCAGTTATTGAATGCCTATTTAAAGTAACTAATAAGCTATCTTTGACAATTTTGTGATTTGAGTTCTATCAGCGTTAAAGTTACTGATTTTTTCTTCTTCAATGAGTGTTTCCTAATGATTTGATGAAGTTGATTTATTATTTGTATACTTGTGCTTTACTAGAAAAAAAACTATCTGCAAAACCTTACATAAATTTGGTACACATTAAGCCAAAAATTAGACAAGTTGTGCTTTTTTCTTTTGGTTTAAGTGCCATTGTTTGCATTCTTGAGGTAGGGGAAGGCACCACGTTGCAATTTAATATGGTCACAAGCTACAAATTATTGATTAGAACTGTGTCACTGCACTGAAAGCTTATTCTCAAGACAGATACATTTAGTAGCATGTGGCTTTGTTGAGTAAGTAGCACTTTGCTACAATCCTGCAAAGCAATGGCTGCTCTGTTTCCTATAACCGCAGTTGGGAAAAACACCTTGTGGTGAAGGTAAAATCCCTTACAGGTGTATGTGTGCTGTGTACATGTGTACATGTGTTTGTGTGCTACACATCACGTGTTGCATGAACTCTCTCCTCCTCTCCCTTCCCTCAAGCAGGTCTTTCTTAGAACTTTCATTAGACTAGGACAGAACCAGTAATAGTCAAAGATTTTGGGCTCGACTGATGGGTACTGGTAAATGTGGTGAGAACCACATAACTGCTAAGAGCTCTTGTAGGACATCTGGTTGCCTTGCCCCTTTTGGATTAGTTTAGCACCTGTACTGGGGTGACCAGCCTGTGGAGGGGTACTGCTGGTTGAGACCCATCTGTGACTCACTTTCCACTCACTTTTCTTTGCTATTCTTATTCTCATAAAAATATCTTATCTTGTGACACCTGTTGTTCATCAGAAAATGTTTTGAAAGTATCTGTTTTCATATCTGGAAAGTGTGTATTCTCCTCTATTCTCTTTTGTCCTTCCTTCCTTCCTTCCGTCCTTCCTGAAATGGAATAAAATAAAAATCTAGAGACTGTGACAATAGAAAACAGGTTTGATTTTAAAAATGCCATGTAATGCTGTGCTGGTGTGTCAGTAACTGACTGGTTGTACTTTCCCCTTTTTGAGCTGACAGGATGGTATGAAGCTGGTGGTGGCAGAGTTTAAGCAGCTCAGAAGTTGGAGTATCTGCAGGAATAAGTTCTGTGTCCTGGGATGAACTTGGTTGGCCAAGTTGTTCAACATTGTCTCAGTGCTTTGGGACACCAGTGAATAACTGTAGGAACTGTAGGAGTGGTTTCCAAGCAAGCACAGTCCTTGTACAAATCTACAGCGTTGTTCTTGTGAAAGGAGATTGAAAGAGATGGACTTTCAGCATAGTGATCACTGAGGAAGGGAGGAGGAGGAGGAACTGCTTGGGAGCAGGCTTAAAAAGAAAGATGTAGATCAGAAGTAAGGAGCTTATAAGAGGAAAGAAAAAATGTTTGGACGGCTCCCTTATGAAGAAATTACATCTAGAATAGGACAGCAAGGAGCAAAACAATGCAACTGAGGTTTAAAATTTCCATTATAGCTTTTAGAGGAGTGTTTAATTATCTCCAGACCAAAGCATCATTTCAGTCATAATTATTTCCTAAGCAAGAAGCCAGCGAGGTGGATAAGCATCACCTGTAATGATAAAGAGATAGAAACTTTCAGATGTTTCTAATTTTCTGGAACTATAGCAAAGCTAGTCTAAGAACTACAAGGGGAAAAAAAGTAGATTTACCCCCGCCTTTGCCCCCCAAGGATTGTGCCTGGGTACAGATCAAATCTAAGTTGTAATCAGCAACATGGGTTCCTCTGTTTGTGAAAGTTTAACTGTCCATCCATTAAAGTTTGATCCCCCCATTAAAGGGAGATCAATAGCTGAATAATTGATTGGCTGACTAATTAAGCAGCTGAATTATTGAAGATTTTAAATGTGAATTTCATGATGTGAGATGATTAGAGACCAGGACAGGTGCCAGAGGAAATTTTAAGTAAATGAACGGAAGTAGCCAGGTAGAGTTATTCAAGACTCTTTACAGAAGTTAAGAATATGCCTGTCAATTCTTGTTCTGTGTATCCTCAGCTTGTCCTTTCCATAAGTAATAAACCTTCTTTTCCCTCTAGGCTCTGGGGTCCCAGCTTTCCCATTTCCCAGTAAGTCATGCTGCCAGCTCTTCTCAGCAAACACAAATTTATGCAATGTCAGGATGGCATTCAAAATTATAAAGTGTTTCAGGGCCTGATTTTGCAAAAGCTTTGCTCTTTTTTTGACCAAACTGAATCTTTCCTGAAATCAGAGGGAGTGGAATAGAAGCAGACTACTCCTGCTGTTGGCTGGAGAAACCGTAAGTGTAGTATTACCACACTTCTATCACTTTTATTTTCTTAACCATTCAATTTGTTATATATGTCAAAGTTAGTATCTTGGTGTTTGGCTATGTTTTTAAGATCCAGCCTGCTGTTAGGAACACTCTAAGACTTGGAATGGACATATTGGCATTTCTGTGACCGTCTTTTAAACACTTTCATAGAATCATCAGGTTGAAAGAGATCTTTAGATCATCAAGACCAATCTTAAAGTTTGTAAGCCAAGGTCTGACCTGCATGAGATTCTCAGCTGATATGCACCATTGTGAATCATAGCAGAGGGTGAAAGCAAGGGCCTATAGCTGAAAACTTATGGACATCTCTTCTGGGGAATATTTATGCAAGATTTTCAGAATTCTCTCATAAGCATGTATTAACGCCTTTGACTTACCCATATGAATTAGAGGAAAACTTTATGGTCTCCCTTGTATTTAAGTCAGCTCGTGCTTTCCACTCTAAAAGCAATGTTTTATTTGAGAAGTCTCAAAGATGGCAGTTTATAGCTCATCTCTGATGATAATCAGAGAGATTTTGTTTCTTAAAACTTATTATTTCTTATTTCTTTCAGAAAGTATTTGTAGCTAGAGAAAATAATTGAATATTGCAGCAGAAATGCTATACTACAAATGCCACAAAGGTGTTAAGCAAAAAAAAAACCATAGACACACACATACAAACATTGCTGAAGGAATTTCAAGCAAACTTTAGCAGTAGACAGGAAATGCTGTATTTATGTTGCATCAAACAGTGCACCGAGAAAGGGCAGACTCATGGGACAGCAGTTGTTATTTAATTGTATTAAATGACATGACTTTTTTTTTTTTGTCTTTTTTGGAGTTTAACAACTTTAACAACTTTAAGGTTCCTGGAACATACATATTTATGTTACCTTGAAAAAAAAATACTGTTAAGACTTGCCTTGTATGTGCTGTGGTCACAAAGGGCAGACGGAAATTCTCAAATAAGAATACAGGAGACAAAGGTAATGGTACAAAAGTAATGTGAAGCGATGAACTTGCAAAGGAACACAATTTTCCTGTTTTTAGCTAGTGGTGTAGGCAGGCACTTCTGTGCTGATTAGTAACAGGTTATTAACAAAGTAAGGGAAAAATGAATAATTTCATAAAATCCACTTGTCTCTTGTACTGGTTTCCCCTCTGGGAGCTTCCTAGTTAGAGGTTTAGAGTCGAAAGGAAGAGTGATTGAGCACTGAATTGTGTTGGGAAGAGTGACAAATGTAGCAGGGAGCTTTAGTTTGTTCTGGCATGGCCTTAAATGGAAGTTTTGTTATATGAGATAAGGGATCACAAAATCCCCGTTTAATATCATGTAAGGTAATCTAACATTGTATCAAACATATAGTAGCTTTTGACATAGAGATGTTGCTGTGTTGACTGTGTTTTAGACAGGAAGCTCACTATTATTGGGACTAAAGACTTGTATTTCCTTCTGCTCATCAGAGTCTGGAGTGCTGGGTGTCAGTGAGTGATGAAGGAAAGGAGAGAGGGTATTCTCCTGAGTGCTCTGGCACATCCTGGTTTTTGAGTACTGTTGGATACTCTTGTCTGTACTCTTGTGGAACTGCAGCTTCACGTGTATTACATGCTGTAAATGAAGAGTGTTCCACAATCCCATTCTGAAAAAAGAGGAGAAAATGTCTTCTGGGAAATGACACAAAAAGGACACTTTTAAGTTAGAAGTGGAAGCTTCATGGGGCTTTGTTCCTTACCGTGTATTGATATGGTGCGCAGCACAGCAAGCAAATGGTGATGCTGCTGCTCATGACAGCAGAAGCGCAAGAGTGAATTTAAGCTGGAATTTGTACTCCTTCTTTCTGTCATAGTGTGTTCTTGAACATTCAGCTGCATTCCTAAAGGAGTTCCATATGAAGCATAGTGGATTCCAGCTTATCTTTTTTTCAGTTTTCTCCCTTATCAGCCCTCTAGAAGGCATTGCAAGCTACACAAATACTTAGCAAACACCGATGCTTTAACAGAAAGTTTGACTTGCACAGTGCTATGATTTCCTTCGCTGTTTCTGTTTGGGAAAATAATTGGCTTGCCTCCATGGAATATTGGCTAAACACAGTAAGATAAGAGTGAATGATAAGGAATAATTTTTTTTCTCTGTGCAAACCCATGCTAGGGCTGCCCGTACTGTAGAGGAGACACAATTTTGTTACAAGCATCTTATTTAATTCAAATTGTGCAATTCAGTTTGGCTTGTGCTATCCTTCTGAAAGGCATTTCAGAGCGGAAGAAGGGCAATCATTGGAGAAAGAAGCACAAAACAGATGGCTTTGTTGAATTTTTATATTTCCCAGCTAGAAAAGTGCTCTGAGGGTAAAACCCTCTCTCATATGTGACTTAGGTGTGTATTTTATGAGTTGTTATTTATGTTGTATCTCACTATATAACACTCTAACTATCTCTGGTTTTAGTAAAGAGAATAGAATATTAAATAGTTGCAATGCCTTTCATGGCTAATGGATGAAGAAGGCTTTGGATAAGTTTATGTTTCATTGCAATACTGGTTGAATAGTCCCTTAAATAAGTAGGTCATTCCAAATTAAATATTGAAACCTTATCCTGTATTAAGATAATTTCATTAATAAACTTATAAACCAAAAGCTGTCGGTGAAGCCCACACTATTGGTATGAAGGATGCAATTTGTAAGATCTGCTTCCTTAGTAATGGTTTTCTTGCTTTTTAAAATTGCAGTTGTTCCCACACCCTTACGTAGTAGAAATATTTAGACACGATAGACATCCATGAATTCCCATGTATCATAAGATCCCCAGGTCCCATTTCATCTGTGTTGTTGTAGATCCTGAGACACCACTCACTGAGTGTAAGGATTTTCACCAGCAGAAGTCATTAATAACTCTTTCACTTAGGATTTCGGAGAACAGAATTCCTTCTGCTCATGCCTGCACAGACACCTCTAAAAGCCTTTCTCCAGAATTTATGAAAACAGACCAAAAAACATTCTTGTATATGCTAAGTCATGGGTAAAAATTCTGTCCTGTGTCCCTGGCCTCCCAGAAAAAGAGCTGGTCTTTGCCATAGAGCTGTCCAGAGGGCAAGAATTCATTCTTAATGACTTTCAAG
Source organism: Dicrurus megarhynchus (assembly GCA_013399195.1). Lineage (NCBI taxonomy): Eukaryota > Metazoa > Chordata > Aves > Passeriformes > Dicruridae > Dicrurus > Dicrurus megarhynchus. Next base: position 83,798 of record VXAD01008922.1, on the reverse strand, counting down.
GGTTTGTGTTTTGTTTTCATTTCAATGAACATTGTAATTAGTGCATAACCAAAGCCTTCAAAGTGCTGTGTAGGAACAGAATTCTGATTTTGCGTTTTGGTTGGAAGCTATGACCATTTAATGGAGGCATGTTTCTTACATTTCACTAATTGTTCTCTCTGGGTCAGCACTGGGTTCAAACCCCTTTCCTAATGTCACTTTCATATGCCTATAAAATAACCCATTTTCAAGAAGGCCACCAAAGAGTTCTGCTCTTTACAGTCGAGGTCCTCAGAACAGGATGAATTGTTATCTTGGAAAAAAAGTTCATGGAGATGAGACAAATTTTGGATTATTTTGCCGTGTTTTTAAGATGTAAACGAAACTATTTGCAGAACTCTCCATAAGAAAAATTATATGTATTTCAGAGAGGCTAAATACTCCCCATTAAGGTGAAACATAGTTGTGTGGAGAATAAAAGTTATGGGATAAAAGAAGGGTGAGAGAAAAAACTGGATCAAAACTACTTTATTACTGCTACTTTGAATGCTCTATTTCTAGAAACTTTCCAGAAGTGCTAATTAATCTGTAAACGCAAGTCAAAGTACAGGTTTGTTACTTGAAACATATAATTACCTGTATTACTAGTGTATCTAATTGACAACTAATAATTTGTAATATGTATAGGTAGATCATTTAGTTAAAATATATTGCCTGTGAGATTAGCAAAATAAAACCTTTGACATTCAGCTGTGCAAATCCAGGGCTGTGTTACAGAATAATGTATTTGGATTAGAAACTACACTATTTCAATAGTTTTATAAGTATTAAAAAATTGTTTAAAGTATGTTTCCATATTTTACAGAATACCCATGTAATGGTAATTCAGTTGTGGAAGAGGGTGTCACAGAATTATTTGTTGAATCAGGCATAAAAATATTTTGGCCATAAAAAATGATGTCACATCGTAATATGTACCTGAGAGCATCTCCCCAGCTGGTGTAGGATTATTTTTTACTAGGTATTCTTCACAGTTTTTCTCATTGTTTAAATATCACAGGATTCCCCTACTCCTTTGGTGTGACAAAGCTTTAATCCTCCAGGCAAAGCTGTGAGTGGGAATCTAGTAAAAACAGAATTGTGCTAGTTTTGAACAAGGTGGCTCAGGCACTGGTAGCTGTCTAACTATAGCTTAGAAGAGGGAAAGTGCCAGGGGAGCCAGGCTGTGCCTTGTGCTGCCACAGCTGGAATGCTTCTGTAGAGCTGTTGTAGAGCTAAGGGCAAGAGGTCCCTATCTGGGACTGTCTGCACTTCTTGACTGTCACAGCAGGGCTACAGCCTATTTCTGTGGTTTAGGAACTGATGTTTTGGACTAAGCTTTGACTAACCTAGCTTGAAGAATTCAATTTAGCCTTTCTCCATATGTTGAAAACCTTTGAGCACACCAGTTTTATCCACACTGTGCCCAGCTTTTGGGAATTCAGAGTATTTTTCAGGTACATGAGAAACTGTGGTAAGGGTTTTTTTTGCAATGTTATTGTCTGTGAATCGGGGGATTGAGCAGGACCTCTGGATCCTGACTATGGGTGAAGACATTTCCCTTTCACAGTCAAGGAAAGAAGGAGAAAATGGGTGCCACAAGGAAATGCAAAGCAAATGAGATGTGGTGGTTAAAACTCATTACACACCACTAACCAGAGCGATATATTTGTGTTTATTTTTATGTGTTTAATCCACAAGGCATGAGATGCAGTAATTAAATTGTTGCTGCCATCGACAGAGGACTTGCATTCTCTTTCTGTGCTGCTCTTAGGAGAAAGGCTTTCTATTCTTAGTATTCAAGAATGCTGCATCTTTTTTCTAAAATCTAATAGCTATATCCCAGTTTTCTTCTTAGAGTTAAAAGTTCCCCTTGGCTTTCCTAACAGTCTTTTCTGTCTCTGGAGAGACACTGCCTGTGCTGCAGCCTTTGGACAGAAGTGATATTATGTTTACTTAACACTTGACCTGTTATCAAAGAGGATAATTGACTCTCTGCAGCACATGCTGGGATGGGGTCCCTGGGTGACATGAAGAGCAGAGTAATACCGGTCAGGATGGTTTGATGAGGTGGATGTACACATACAAATATAGGCAATGGTAGGGATCTGTGTGAAGGGAGTATTCAAGAATGAATCACTTAAGAGAGAGCAACTTATCCTGGCTCCACTGAACATAGGACTCTTTATGACTCCTGCTTGCCTAAAGCTACTCCTGCAACACTTCCCTTGAAAAAGTGCAGTGAATTGATAGCATCTGTCAGAATGAATCAGCAGGTATAGTCAGATGTTCCCTGAAGGGATTGTGCATTAGAAATCATGGTAACAAGAGATCTTGGTTGAAGGTCCCGGGCTCCCATAAGAGGTGTTTCCTGTGTTGTGTCCCTTACTGGGAATAAAAAAATGAACAGCATCACAGTATTGCTAAAGGTAAAGTTGAAATGGTAGCTCTGTTAGTCAGAGCCGTATGTCGTACTCTTAATTCAACAGAGGTGTCTATTGACATTGCTGGCACTCACAGTGATCAAGGGTGACACAGACTTTCACACTCTCTACAGTAGTTTGCAATTTCTCTGGGAACAGGATCTTCTGGGGTGCAGGTCCTCAGGTTAGGCTAAGATGTGTGTCAGAAAGCTTTTTAAAAATTTTTTGTGGAACGGCATCTTTTCAAATAGTGTTGGAACAGACCTTCTCTACTGACATCAGCTTTCTGTGGTGCCCAGTGACAGGACTTGAGGGAATGGCCTGAAGATATGTCAGTTATTTTATGTTATATTGGATATTAGAAAAAGGTTCTCACCCAGAGGGTGGTTGGGCACTGGAACAGGCCCCGCAGGGAAATGGTCACAGCACCAAGCCTGACAGAGTTCAAGAAGTGTTTGGACAGTGCTGTCAAGCATGTGGTGTGACTCTTGGGGATGTCTTGTGCAGGACTAAGAATCGGACTCGATGATCCTTATGGGTCCCTTTCCAATTCAGCATTTTCTGTGATTCTGTGATGTTGCCACAAAAAGTGCCAGTGTGACCCCACACACGTCTTTTCTACTAAATTATGCTTATTTAATATCCTAAGTGCTACCAAAAATGGAATGTGATCAGAGTTCGTTAAGGTGGATGAAATTCTCCTGAGTTTTGTGCTTGAGTTTTTGACTTTGTATCTTTATAAATAAATAAAGACAAGTTCATGTCTCAGATAATCTTTCAGGCATCAAGTGGTGTGGATTCATTTTGCTTAACCTTAGACATCTATAACATTAAACTTTGCCTTGAGCTAGATCATTCTGAGCTGTCTGCAGACGGTGCAAATGAGCAGGTAGTTTGAGGGCAGGGTTCACGTTGTGTATTACATATCCATCTTGGGCTGAAGTGAACTGTGTTCCACAAATTCCTCTCTCCATAGGACCAAAGAAGATTATTCCTTCAGATACAAACATCTAATCCTGGTTACATCCGTGCTGTCTCTCTCTGTGAACTCACAACTTAACACACCTAGTACCTAGTCTACTAGTGTGCCAATTGGTAGTTTTATGTCTGATACTGGATTTATGTCCGTGTTATGGGTTCAAAGTATTTGGTTAACTTGTAAACAGTAGGTTTCGCCCAGTTACACTGCACAAGATATCAGTTCACCTCACAAAGTAGAACTGAAATCCACCTGACGTTTCTCACATTTATTTGGCTGAAGTTTGTGTGCTTTCAAAAGGAGGAAACATTTCCATGGATGTAATTTGAGCTCAAGAAGGGTACCTGGAACTTCATGTTCTGCACAGCATACATACAGCTCATAGACAAACCATATGACAGTATCTGTAAGCTTCGTAGCTAAAAACTGATTACTTTCCCATCACGCTGCTGTACAGTGTATTGCCTCTCCTCCGCACCGCTGGGATGCTATGCGTGGAATTACACTGTTGTTTTCGTTGGCTATGCTCCTTCCCTCCAAGAAGCCAGGTCTTGAAGGATTAACAGAGAGCTTTTTTCCTCGAGCTAGACCAGATTTTTAATGTGCATCTTTGTCATTAAATAGTGATCAAATTCAATAGTGTCTTTGAAGACAAAACAAAATTAAACAAAATTATTTCTCAAAAGAATCCATCAAGGGAGAACAAACAGATCTCCATGATCCTCATCAGAACAAAATGCCAGCTTATGTGTAGTGAAGGATGATAGTTTTCATTTGGAGGTAGAAAGTATAATCTCAAATTTAAACTCTAGAAACTAAAGGGGGAAAGATGACTAAATGAAACTATTTTAGAGATAGAAAAAATTTATTTTTACCTGAAATACTGTGCAATGTTAGCACATTTCTGTTTTTTATTTTCATGTTAGCTTTGTTGGTTTGGAAAACAAAACTATATGATATTATTTTATTATATTTAGTATTTTAAATTCTTCTTAAAATTCTGATCATGTGAGGTGTAGATTGCTTGTTCCTCAGGGTCTGTGATTTTTAGTCTCATTTTTAGTATCATCCACTTTCCTCCTTGAAAAAGATGGTGTTATTAGGAAGCAGAATTTTGTTAGAGTTGTTTTATTTTCTGTAAATTTGCTAGAACATTGGTGCAGTTGTTCTTTATGGATACAGAGAACAGTGAATATTTTCATCTTCAGTTGAAGCTTGAAGAACCTGAAGATACTCAGTTCCTCTTCTAATTAGGTTAAATGTAAGTAACCCTCTTTTTATTTATAAAGAATATCAATCTGATTTTATTAGTCATCCTTAATTCATACCTCTTCCAACCCAAAGCGTAAATGGCAATGCAGATAAGTTCTGGTTTGGACCTTCTTACCTAGCAATGTTTCCTTATTTTGTCTTCTTATTGCACTTTGAAAGATGTATTTAGGTAAACACTTTTCCAGTTCTAGAAAGAGGACATCCTGGACTCCCCTCAGCAGTGAAGAACACCATCTCTCTTTTTGCATGCTGGAAATTAAAAGCTTGAATACGCAGATATTTTGCCTATAGGAATTCCTTCTGGTCTGAAACCTGACATATGCAATCTTCATAAAATAAAACTCTGCCCTGTCTATTATTCTATAATAGCCAAAATATAAATGAGGAGGAAATTGAAAGGAAAAATCATAAAAGAAGAAAATGAGTATGACAGAAAAGAATAGATCTGGATAATTTTCTGAAATACTGTCAGTGAGTTGTCCCTTATACAGAATAGGTTATTAATAAATCTGCTCAAAGTAAATGCATTGTGAAAATCTAGTAATTTACAAGTATTAGGTATTTCATATACTAAGATAACAGCATATTGCACTGAAGACAATGAGGATATATTACGAAGTCTTATGGCAAAGATTAATTCTAGGTGTTATTCTAAAGGACATATTTCAGCTGTTGCTATTCCTTTCCTCTATGTGAATTAGAGTGGCTTTTAAATATGATAATGCCTGATTTCATTGCTCCTATGTTTTCCTTAGAAAGCTATAGCTCAGGTCTTGTGATAGTGAAAACACAAAATTAGTCTGCTTCTTTTTTTTTTTCCCATTTAAAAAAATTCTTAATTTTGTTATAGTGGAAGATTTTGAAGCCGAAGTTATTAAAACTAAAATTATGCAGCAGTATGAATCAAGAGAGTATTTGGAGGGCTGAGGTCTCCCCCTCTTGTGGCTGACAGTGTCATCAGAACTAAGCAAGTGGCCGTATCTGTTAGATAGCTTTTTAGGGATTGAGGCATTGTTTTCACATAATATGTAGTGGGGTTGTTGCTTGCAAATGTAGTGATGGGATTAATGAGGCAGTTGATAAAACTCTACAAATGTCATGCAAGAACATAGCCCAAAACTGCCTTCTGACTTTTTATGCTTTTGTTGTAAGATGCCCAATTGAATTATGCTAGATATAACTTTTTGAGTTGCATTGAGTATTCATTTTGGTATTTTTAAGAAATATTGATTGCCCATAATTTTGTGTGAGGGTTGCAGCTCCTCTAATGGTGGGAGCGCAGCATGTTTCCAGAAAGGAAACTCACTGAAGAAAGGAAATGAACTGTTCTCTACCAGAAAACTGAACAGCATGTGGAAACCTCATGCAAACACAAATTAACTGCAAATGGAACAAATGGGCTTAGCAGCCTGTCCTTAAAATGTCATTCAGAGAAAAAAAATAAACTCCTTCACATGGAGTACATATGAAGGGGGTACGGAAATTATTCGAGATTTCCTGTCAAGTATATTTGTTTCAGCAAAACAGAAAACTTCATGCTGCATTTCCTTTATTTTTTTTGTCAATGGGTTGAAATGTTCTTGAACTGTTCCAGATAGCACTGAACACAAAGGTTTCCTTCTCCTTCATTTTACTTAACAAGAAATAGGATTCGCACATCATACCTTCAACTGACCTGAAGAACAGAGCAACCACCTGAGAAGAAATTCATGTTCAAAGAGCCATTAATTAGCTCTGGCTGTTACCTTGTATATCTGGCATCTGTCATATGTTTATGCCAGGCATCTACCTGAACAACCCAGGGCATAGGAACACTCCAGAAAAAGTTTTCTATTCTTTTGGTTAACCTTATGTGGTGGGTTGCTACCCACCAAATTGCTCTAGCACTCGCCCTTTCAATAGGACAGGGGCGGAAAATACAAAAAGCTATTACAAGACAAGGTTAGGGAGCTCACTCAACAATTGCCATCATGGGAATAAAAACCTCAACTCAGGTAAGTGAATTTTATATTTTATTGAAAGTTAATAACAGAGTAGGATAATGACAAGTTAAAAAAACCCTAAACACACTTTCCCCCCGCTTGCTTCCTTCCTTCCTTCCTTCCTTCCTTCCTTCCTTCCTTTCTTCCTTCCTTCCTTCCTTCCTTCCCTCCAGGTTCAACTTTACTCCTGACTTCTCTACCTCCTCCCCACTGAGCAGTTCAGTGGAACAGAGAATGGGGTTTGCAGTCAGTTGATAAAACTTTTTCTCTGCCACTTCTTCCTCCTTCCCTTGCTCCAGTGTGGAGTCCCATCCATGGTACACTGTCCTTCATGAACTCCTGTGTGGATCTTTTCCATGGGGTGCAGTCCTTCAGGAACAGCCTCCTCCAGCATGGATCGCAAGTCCTGTCAGGAAACCTGCTCCAGCACAAGCGCTCCACGGGGTCACAGCCTGCTTCAGGTGCATCCACCTGGTCTGGTGTGGGTCCTCCAGTGGTTGCAGGTGGATATCTGCTCTCCTGTGGATGTCCAAGGGCTCCCTTTTGTAGGAGTGAACAGCCTACATGAACACCATGGTCTTCCTCATGGGCTGCAGGGGAATCTTTGCACTGGTACCTGGAGCATCTCCTGCCCTTCCTTCTTCAGCGCCCTTGGTGTCTGCAGAGCTGTTTCTCTCACACATTCTCACTTCCCTTTCTCAGCTCTAGTTGTGCAGCTTTCTTACCCTGTCTTAAATATGTTAGTACAGAGATGTTACCAATATCTCTGATCGTCTCAGCTTTGGTCTGTCTTGGAGCCAGCTGGAAATTATTCTGTTTGACATGAGAGCAGCTTCTGGTTTATCTCACAGAAGCCACTTCTGTAGCTTCCCCCTGATACCAAAACTTTGCCAGGTAAACCAATGTTTGTTAACTCTTTTCCCATCCATATTGGTGCTGTCCACTCTCTGTAGGAAAATACCTGTAAGAATTTCTGCCAGAGAGCAGGGTAGAACAAAAGCATCATACTTTAAGTGTTGTGTATGTGTAACGTGGTGTTATATAACCACTGTGCTTAGTTGGTGTGTTAAAAGCAGTGTACTGCAAAAATACAAAAATAAATCTGTTAGTGTGCATGCTGTAATGAAACCAGCAACAGTTTCAAAATTAAGAACATGATAAATTCAGCCAAGGCCCAGGAAAACAAATAGAAAAACATACCTACTGCAAAAATAGAAAACCAACCAACCAAAAACCAAAACAAAATTCTACAGATAGGAGAAAGAAGAAAGGGAATTTTTTTTTGCATTTTTAGGAATCAGAGCAGACTGCTGTAGGATGGTTTCAGCACACAGCTAGTAAAAGGTGAGTAGTGATTGACCATACCTTTTTTTTTGCGAGGGAGCTGACTATGGGGCTTTGCAGGAAAGAAAGGTAGACTCTCACCTTGTCCTTTCACTTTCCTCTGAAAGCCATAAACTTCCCACCTCATATCCTGCTCCGCCTCTTAGGAGAAATCATCCATCTTGCATTTCAGCCAAAAGTCTCAGCACTGCTCACTGTCCTGTATTCTTCCATTTGTGACACTTGGTGGTTTTTGTTTTGCTGGACTGACAGTTGAAATTAGGAGCCATGTAGGTCACTGAAGTTTGTGCTCTATGGTGACCCTTGGTTTCATCAGTGTCTCATCTAACAAAAGCCCTGGGACATGTCTTGTTCATATTCTCATATTCTACTTCAACATTTTTTTAAGCAGTAGCTCAATAATTGCTATGATTACTGATAGACCTGACTTGATATTTAGGTTGGGGAATGCAAACAAAATATGTAGCCTGTGAACTACAAAGCACATATTCAGTTACTTGAACAACAAACACATCTGGTTCTTCCCCAGATCCCTAGAGTTCATCATTTGGGGCTGACAGAGCAGTGCCCAGCAGCAAAATTTTGTTTGCCATGGGTAGAGGAAGTCCTAAAAATCCACTTGAATATGCAATAAAAGGCTAGAGACGGGAGAGTGATTGTCTTAATGGCAAGAACATTTCTAAAATCTATACCTCTGCTGTAATGAAAATTCATTTAATATCATGAGTTCTAAACTGCTTTCCACTAATGTCCCAATAGACCACGGTCTTTCAAATGAAGTGTAAAAAGCAAAGTTGAAGCTATTTTACTTTTCTGAACTAAGAAGTTGTGTTAGATGGAGTGATGACACTGGACTTCCAGTGGGGTAAGTGAAGCGGTGGAGTCCAATGGCAAACATTTGTTCCAGCTACCTGTATTTCTTAGTGCTGAATCAGTTGCCTTCTCCATATATGATCAAGTTTATTAATATGAGGTTCCTTTTCAAATATAGTTGTATTTCACTCAATTCCAGCATTAAATTTTAGATTTATACTTGTCAATTGGTACCAAAATTTATATAAATTATGTAACGTGGTGTATTGTCAGATTAAAATGATAGGAATCTTTAGTGGGTAATGTTTACCATTGTACTACATTTACATTTGAAAAATTTCAAAGAGTATTTTCAGCTTCAAAAATACGTTTTTGAAAAGGCAAATGTTTTCACCAGTCAGTTTTCAGTGTCAGAGTTTAAATGTCATGATTTAGGGAAGTGCAGTTTTTATTCTTAATGCAAGTGGAGTTATATTTAAATAAAAATTGTCTGACTTTTATAGAAGCATGAAGACATAGTCAGTTTTCCCTTTGTATGACATCTGAAGTGATTTAGTCAAGTGCATTTTTCATTTTAACAATACTGTATAGGGAAGAGAGTTAGGTTATTTGTCTTACAAAAAAATGAGAGGACTGTCTTTCAAACATCTTGTAGTTTTATGAAGAAGACTATCTAATCAGGTCACATCCCTTTTATGAAGACCTGAATGAACTTTACATAGTCATAAATTTTGAAGTAAGAAGGAGAATCGTGGGTGCAATGTACTCCACTCTTTTACATTTTTGAAAACAATTTGTTTTACCCTATTTTAAAATGTTTATTTTGCCTGTGTTCTATACAATGAGGTCATTTGTGTTAAAAATAAATATTTTTGCTACTGGACATCAACCACCACAGTCCAAAGTTGCTGGCCTTATCTGTGAGCTGCAAACATACCTTTTATAGGCAACCACAAATGGTGTCTTACAAGCTGTTTTTCAGAAATCTTCTATTATGTCTTGGAAAACCATCCTATTCTTCTCTAAAAGCACAACACCTCTCCAAATGCTTTAACTTTTTTTCACTAACAGATTGATCTCCTACTCTAAAAAAAGCTACTCACACAGTAAACTACATTGATTTAATTAAATTGATAATGGGAGCGCAATTGACAACCTGGAGATGTGGAAAATTGCAGGGAAGGAAAGGAGAATGTTGTAATTTTTCTCTGTGTTTAAGTCTCCACATTTGATAGCAAACACATCAACCACCTGTTCAATAACCTTTCTTCAAAGAATCTTTCTTAGAGAAGCCAGGCTGATGCAAATAGTCCCTTGCCTTTGAGCTCTCCTACTAAGTTTGGATAAGACCTAATGTCCAGGGTGGTGCAGAACAAGGAGAATGAGATAAATTCCTTCTACTGTAGCACTAAAAAAAGAAAAGGAGAAAAACCTCAAGGGGAAACCAGACATATTTTAACAGTCTCCCACACCAGCCATACATATTTTCATCTCTTCCCTTCACAATCCAAATGCCTTGTCTCCAAGTAATGCAACAGGTATCTTAGTCCAGCATAAGTGGGCTGTACAGCTGCACACTTACAATCCTTCTGTGCTTTCCAAGTTCCTTTTAAAGAGTAGAGGAACAGGTGTACCAGTGGCATGTGGTAGGGGTAGCAGTGGCTTGCCCTGTCTTAAGATGGAGCTTGATTAATTTACAACTGAGATTACATGGCACAGTTGTTTGTGGCAGCCAGAGAGAGGCAGATGAAAATTTCACACTAGTTATCTGTCACCTTTGAGAAATCTATCTGAAGGAGGTTTCACAGAGTGGAGATTGTTAGCACTGATTGCCTTGTTGCTGCCCTAATAACACCTATAGAAGGAAATATATGGGGAAGGTGGTGTTATATTTGCAAAATAACTGAAGTTTTTAGCCAAACTCTTTCAAAGCATACTTTGAACCATGCAAGCAGATGTTAGATGGTGATTGCTAGAACTCCTGTCTTTGTGGTTTTTCACCCAGAAGAAGACCCTGAAAAATGTGTTTGACTTAATTCAAAGCACCAGCATTCATCAGTGGCATGACAAGTCAGAGAAATTGTATTTGTCATTTTTTTCCACTTAAATCCAAATTATTACAAATGCACATTTCCCCATAGTTATGTGGTATGGCTTTTAGGTGAGAATGCTGTTTCCCACTGTCCGTTCCTGGAGATTATATTCAAGTGATTTCATGGATGACACACAAATCAGGAGGGAACCCTGAACTTCTAAATATCATCTTCTAGAAGTTTCAAGTTCCTCAAGTCCCAGTCTAGGTGACATTTCATCTCCAAAGAGCTGCACTTCAAATAAAGCTGCCTGGCTTTTGGCACCTCTTGTATAGCTCATAAATAATAATTTGATATGAAGAACGGAAAACCCATTGCAAACTTAAGCATCTTAAAAAAAAGAATAATACAGATTGAAAAAAAGATTGTTTTGTCCCTTAACCTCTTGCTAAAAAAAAAATAAATCCAAATGTGCAAGGTCAGTATATTAACTGTGTAAAGTAAGGAATACATGGCCTTTAAATGCCTGAAGAAATTATTTTATATTGGGGGGTTAGCATATACAGCTGATGGCATTTTATAAGAAAGAAAACAAGTGATGCCCTTTCTCTGACTAATTTTATTTGTTAATAAATTCCTGTCGTGCTCTTGTACGTTGGCATATTTGGAATTTATAAGGATTATACACAGCAAAAATGCAGGGCAACCAGCTGCAATTTCAATGTGACCTTGACTTGACTTGTGCTAGTAAAATTGTAGGAAGGGTGAGAAGGAGGACTTTGGAAACTATGTCCAAATTATTTACTGCTACCTACACTGTAAATATCTCCAGAATCCATGTTTTCATTTACCTGTAAATTGAGGTGTATTCTTCATTTTCAGACACCGTAGCTACTCCAAAGAAATCACAAAAAAAGGTGGAGGGCAATGAGAATGTGGTAGGTAGGTGTCTTGCCTGAGCTGTAGGAGACTGTTTTTGCTGTGGACAATTTCACTTACACCAGTCATGAGCTGGGCTATACCACCTTGCAAGGGAATAGTGCTTACCACTCTCAAAACTGGAATATTTTTGCTTCTCTCAAGTGGGTAAAGAAAAAACCTCAAGAAATTTAAAACTGATAATCAGTTTAAGAAAAGTGTGACCTGGCCTTGTTGGGTTGAAGTTGCATATGTGTGCACAAGGGTTACTCATTCTTCCCCTTTTTTCCAGAGACAATGCCATGATGAAAACAATGAAGATTATGAGAGCCCTGGGGATACAGTGGGAATGTGGCCTATATTAGTATAACTAAAGTTAGTGTTTTAGCTTTGTGACCACTCTGCACTGGTGTCATTTCCTCTAATGCTCTAGGAATTACCAGAAGAAGTTTGCAGGCTTTATCAGAAACCTGTCTTTAGAAAAAGAATAATTTTTTTTTTTTTTTTAGTGTACTGTTTCCCAGTGCAGAGTATTCATCAAAGTACAGAGTCTGTGCATAGATCAATTTCGGGCATCTACAGTACTGCAGAGTTTCTGTAGCCAGAGAAGTCAAAAGCTCTATCTTTCTGCTACCACAATCCCACTCACTCAGTAATAACGGAGCACAAATAGGAGCATTTCTCAGAATCTCATCTCTCTGATAATATGACCAGCAAGTTTGCAGGTGACAAACCCATCCATTTTCTTATCCTTTCACATGCTGAGGCAGTAGCAACTGCTGGTTGGAAACAGAAATTAATTTCTCAATATGCTCATATGCAAAAATAAGTGGCTCTGCACAAGAATTTTATATTCCCTGTTTTTTGCAAACTCTAGCAGGTTTCAGAATGGAACTAAGTCTCTTGTAGCTGTAAACTGACATGTTGAGTTTGTCATTCAGAGCAAATGGCAATGGATAAAAGATAACCAAGCAAATAATATCTTTGCCATATCTTAAATACATTTACTTGATGAATTTTGTCACTGTGTCTTAGGAATGGTAACCTGAAGGCTTTTTAACAGTTTTTGTGAAGATTTGACCCTATAAATACTTCTGGTCTTTGACTGCAGTGTCATGGGATTTGAGCTCATCAGTTTTATATTACAGCCCTCATTTTCATAGACTCTGACTGTTCTGAACTTTTGAAATAATGCACATGCTGAGTTTTTGAAATATGCACACTCGTGAGCACTAAAAATCTCAGACCTAGGCTTTTCAGGTGATGACTTTTCCTAAACAGGGACAGGAAATTACTTTAAATTTCTATCCCACTGAGTTTTTTAATGTAACTTTATGTAATTTTGCTAGAAATTTGATAATATTGCTGGAAAGCCTAAATGGATTAGTATCAACAGTCTAATAAGAATGGTAAGTAGGTTAAAAAAATCTCTGACAATTGTGGTGAACTAGATTTTATTTTTCTCAGTGCCAGTTAGGGAATTAGAAAGTCAAGGTAAGCTGTTTTACAAAACAGAGCATGAAAGCAGCATTGTGCTTGCTGCAGGTGGTAGTTTATACTATGCTCTTATTTAAATTGTTACATGAGTACTTCATCTTTTTCACTATTCTCTCTTTAATTTGCCTGGCTATACATAGGAATTTCCTCCATGTAGGTATATCCAGGTCTCTAGCCTACACAGAGGAAAAGGGTAATATTTAGTAGGTCTTTCCCATAACTATTTCAGGCAGCCAGCCCATTTACTGGGGCTCTGGGGAGCTTAGAATTGCTGGAGCTGTTTTAACCTAAGTGAAAGCCTAGCAATGCAAAGTCTAATTAAATTAAAACCACCACTAAAAAAAAAAAAAAAAAAAAAGCAAGAGAAAGAGAGAGCAAATTTTTTGTGTCATCTTACTCCTTGTTTGCAGTAATTTCAACTCTCTCCATGTCTCAGTATTCAGGATGTCCACTACAGAGTACAAGATGTGCCCAAAGCACCCTGAGCAGTCTACAGAGATTGCTCTGCTCTCACTTTTGCACAGCTGTGGGCTACTGTGCATGACAGCCAATGCACTCAAGAATCAGGCTGTGTTTTACAGTGCAACTGAACTTTAACACATGTGGATTTTAGGCTGAAAAAGAAGCTTTGATTTTTATTTTTAGGCTGGCCTAGTGAAGGAATGAATGCAATTTTTTTTCAAGGGTATTACAATTGAAAGTGATCATGATCTTCTCCATGAGATCTAACCGGAATTTTGTGAAGCAGAATGACTCCTAACAGCTTCTCCAGGGAGACCTTGAGTAAACCTGGCAGCCTTGAGGGGATTAATGAGTTCATAGTAAGCAATGTGACAGTCAGAGCTGAGAGGGTGTAAAAGCTAATGATTGACTTATTAGAGTGCTTAAAGGCTTTGTGGAGCTTTGCATAGGGGTGCAAGTGGTAAACCCAGTATTGTGACCTATAACATAAACAATTATTCACCAACTACTTTAGTTCCTCTTGTAGTTGTTCCCCACTCTCTGTCCTGACCTGCTCTGTACTGCTGCTAGGTACTCTTAAGTGCTTCTTATGTTTCACCCCAGTGGGGAACTGGGGACCTGATAATTGCAGAACAGTGGAGGTGGCTAATAAAACCGTAGTTCTAAAATGAGCCCTGCTTTTTCTAGCTTATTGTTTTGTCAGGAATTCTTCCTTTGGGATAAAAATCTGTTGAGTCAGAAAGGGATAAGGACAAGTGATGCGGGTTTAGATACTAAATGAGTGTGTTCAAGGGATATTACCTGCCAAAGAAGTCATTCCCTCCCTAAGTCATGGTTTATCAGGATGTCCTGCCTGTCTTTTGTTTAGCTGGAGTGAGGTGCACAGATGCAAAAAAGGAGATTAGGGTCCAATATGGGCAAATGCCTCTGACATTTATAATCTAAAATAATAAAATTAATACCTTCTAAAAGAGTCTATTTTTAAAATTATTGCAGAATCTTCAGAAACTCTCTTTTACATGAGTTTGACTCGTAAAGATAGGTAGTGCTGAGCACTGAGAAAATCATAAGTACAAATTAAAATGCTTCAAATGTACTTGAAAGCTACGATTTCTATATACAAACCACTATCTTGTTTTTATTAACCCTACCAAGATGCTGAAGATCTCCTGAACTAATTGTTATGAAGAATCATGGCCAAGTTAATAGGAATAAGAAGCAGCCGGCTAGATATGAAAAAACCGCCCAGATCTTCAAAAATGGAGGCTGTTCCTCTCACTGTAGACAAGAGGAAGCCAGATAGCAGCTGAAAAGAGAAAGCACTTAAAAGGGAAAAATCAAATAGAAAGGCAATTTCTATAACAGTTACAAAAAAAGAGACCAAAAGATTTGAGCTTATATTTAAAAAATTTTAAAAACCACACACCAAATTACTCCCACTATCATTTGGAAAATGAATTGTTAATTTGGTAGCACTGAAAATGAAGGACTGCTCATCTTGGGAGAGTTTTCAACTTTGATTTTTGTATGTCTTGGATGCTAAGAGTTCAAGAAATTATGGGCCTCGGGCCCCTCAGCAATATTCCTAGTAGCGGCAAAAACATGCTTACAAACACCTGTGTGCAGGGCAGCCACTGCCACAGACTGGTTTGAGGGGGGTCCCACTGGTGACAAGGTGTGTGTGTATCTTGAAGTTTTGTTTTATCAAAATTCTTTGCCAGCAGCTGTCCTTGTATAACTGGAAGAAAGCGCAGCTGTTTTCATTCATGAACATGGCTGAAACTCCCTGGCATTTCTTTGTAAAGTGTAGACAGGTTGGTTTTGATTGTGAAAGACTCAAGGACTTTGCAGACAGATTGAACAATGAGCCAGAAAAACATTGTGGAGCATTTGCTGGCAATCTCAGGGGAATGCTGGAGGCCTTAGACAGAGAGCCACGAGACAAGCACAAGCCAGTGGGAAAGACTCTGACCTGAAAAGACCCATAGAGGTGCTATGTATGGATGCACACTAGTGCAGGAAAAGATTTTAATAATTAATGGTGACCATAAAGCACAATATGGCTCTATTTCAGCACAGAATAAAGGTAATTATAAAGGTTCTGTGGCAGAATATTGATTCATTTATTTGATGTGTAGTTTGGGCTTTATCCTTTGAGAATTGTTTTATGTGGATGTATTTAGAAATAATGTTTGTGCTTTTGCCCACCATAGGATTTATAAATTGTACAGTTTTTCAAACCTATTAAAACCCAGTATTGCAGGAGAATGAGGATTTAAAACAAGATTGGAGGATAAAAAGGTGAAAAGACCTCAAAGAACTGATGTTTGATGAAAATACCAGATAGAGTGTAGTGGGGTCATCGCATAACCTTGCCCCTGACCAGTCTGCATGGTCTGGGTGCCCTGTTCTGCTTTCCCTGGTCCAGTCCTGTTAACTGAAAAACAAATTTTTGAATTTTGGATAAAAATTTCTTCTAAGTGCCTATGTTTTTCCCCTCTGTGACATTTGCAGACATGGTTCTTAGTAGCTGTCAATATACATTCTTTCTTTCCTTATGGGTGCAGTCTAGAAATTAACTTTGAAGTCCCTGGAACAGTGTCTGTAGATCATTATCTATGTAAATCCCATTTAGTTTAATTGAGCTCCATTTAAACTTAAATATGTTGTCTTGAAAACTGTTTTCCAGAACACTCCTCAGAGTATCTTGGAAAGAATTCCATCCCTGAAAAAAATCAGCTCAGTGTTCCTAAACCTCTGCCTATGGGAAGTTAACATGATCTTTAACCATTTTCCAGGGCATTTTTTGCCTCCTACTTTTTATACATTTTTAAGGAGCTCATTTTGTTAGGAGCATCTCAGCATTCATAATGAGCATGCGTAATACTCTGGTTTGTTTGCCTCAAACTTGAACAGAGTTAAAACACAGTCTGTTTCAAGGAGCCAACTGCTTCTGCATTCTCTTTGAACAAAGAGAGAGAATAAAGGTTGTTCTGCCCAGGAACTGTGTTCCTAGCAGTTCCTTCCTAGTGTCTGTGAAGGCACAGTAGCCTTCACTGTGTACACAGTTCATGAACATACCTGAGTTCACACTGACCTAGGCAAGCCCTGGTTCTGCCAGAATGCCAGGGTTGGCTGCAGATTCCCGAGGAGGGGAGGCTGTGAGTTAATACTGTGCTGACTTCCATGAGAGTGACCACACCTCGCTAAGCTCTCTGGAGGGAAATTTGGAATTGTCCCCTGGAGATGTCACAGCTGTGACTGTGCAACATTTCATTCACAGTTTGTGTTGAGGGTTTAAATGGAGTTTCAGGATATAGTTCCAGAGCTATCTTCTACCCTTGATGAAACCTGCAGTGCTTGTATCTTCAAAGAGGTGAATAAGGCCAGTTGAATTTCTCTTTTTCAATACAGAAGTAAACTCTATGTAAGAGGAATACATTATGCCACAAGAGAAAAATGAAAAAAAAGGAGCTGCATGGAACTGCATCTATTGCTTGGATGGCACCAGAGGCATTTCTGTTAGTGAGGCAAGTTCTCCCCAAGGATTTTGCTGGGAACCTCTTGGAATGTAGGATGGTGCCACACTCCTTCCCACTTTTTGCCTGGCTTTCCTTTGCGTGGAAAACAAAGCATGAGATAAAGAATAGAATTGGGCCAATGTGCAGTCAGCCCTACTCCCACCCTGAGACAACCAAGGCATAGGAGTGGCCCCTAAAAACTGGGAAGCAGACCTTTGTCTGGTAATATAGTCTATCTTAGTGGTACAGAACATAGATACAGATTCCTGTGGATTCCTTTGTCACTGATGTGAGGAACAGGCAGGTTTGAGGAGCTCATGTGAACTACCTTTTGGAGCTGCCTGTTTCAGTGAGTATGAAAGGAGTTTGGGCAGCTGAACTCTCATCGTAGGTACCAAAGTCTGGTGGAATGATCTGAGGCCAGAGAGCCCTTCAGTAGGGCCTGAGCAAGTGCTCTGTCCTTTGAGTGTTTCAGGAGTCTGAGAACTCAAAGTGATGCACAAAGTCTAGATCCTGGGACAGATCCCATCATACATGAGAATTAGGAAGAATGGTTCACTCATTAATTTTTGAACAGAAGGGAAAAAGGGAAACAGATGCAGTCCTCACTGAAATTGCATATAAATTGTATTTTCCAGCGAGTAAGTAAGTAAATACTCTTCTACCTTGCTAGTGGTGTGGTGCTATGCAATCTTTTGTGATGTAAGGTTTCAGCCAGAGGGGACAGGAAATTAATAAATTCTAGCATGTGAGTGTCAGTAATTGTTTTTCCTAATATGAATTTGAAATTAAATGTACTGCAAAGAATGTTTCAGTTATGGGAAAGATCAATCCACTCCTGGGGCCCCTATCCTTGTTAATAAGTTGCTTCCTTGTGAGTAGAAACTCAGTGATCCTTAAAAAAATCCAGAGGCTTGTATTTTAAAAACATTGATGCTGCTGCAGGCAAGGTGATTGCAGCCATTAGTTCCTCTTTATGTCAGAGGAGGATCTGGCATCAAAACCCCAGAGGATTCCTAAACTGTCTCACCAATGCCTTAAAAACAGAAAGTCCTTATTGCATTCACAGGAGGAAAATCACTAAGTGGGAAATTTCCCCTTCACTAGTGTCTCTGATGAACTGGAAAAATCAAAGCAATTGTAAATGAGAAATATTGCCTAGTTTTCTTATTGTTTAAGTGTTTTACACCCTGCATGTTTGGTTCAGGTTTCATATATTCTCCCTAGTAGCCATGAAGAATGAACCAAGAGACTGCTAAACTGTGATCACACAACCTTATGGTTCCCTTTTTAGTAACCTGATGTTTTATGTGATGTCAAAGATGTTTATAAAATAGACGTCTAGCCTTTCTGAAGCAGTGCCAACCTTTTCAAATCAAACAGATGTGCTGTTAGTACTAACTGTAATTATTAAATAGTAATTGCTTTGCCTTAATCTTTAATAATGTCTAAAATAAAAATTATCAGAAAAACTACTGCCAACAAAAATTCTCATATAGCTAAATAGTCTTCAAAGCTGAAGTTACAATACTGAAAGCAATATCCCCAGCTGATCCACACTAAAGGAAGTAAAAAAATGAACAGCTGCTTTTTTGCTAATTTGCTCTAGCCTGTTTAAGCTAACACAATGGAAAAGGTCATTCAGGCAACTTCAGGACCTGTCATCTGCTTTACCAGTTTTAAAGCAATTCTTGTGAGAAAACCTCACCAGAGAGGTGGAAGAGAATTGAAATGGGCATGAGATACAGCATGTGTTTCTCAGAGAAGGTCAATTGCTCACCTCCCGATGTGTGTCTAGGAACTGACATGTAGGAAAATTACTAAAGCTGGTGAAGTTGATAAAGAATAAAAATTCTTCCTTTGCAAAGAAGAATGTGTTTCAGAGCAACTCCAGTTCAGTGACTTTCCGATTAATTTAGAGGGGAATTCTGGATAGCTCTGAGGTTCTTGTTGGATCTGCCTGGATCTTGAAGAACTGGATAATTGGAGTTTCCCAGCCCTGTGCCTCTGGGAGCAGTTCACGTGGCAGGAGAATGCAGGGGCTGAAGATCCCATACACTCATGCCAATGTGTGTTGCAGGTGGCGATGAAACTGACTGCCAAAACTGTTTGCTATTTAACATTGCTGGCTTTAACAGTTTTTATGTTTTTGCTTCCAGAAGTGTAGTGAGAGACTAGGATGTTGAGGATATACCTCTGTTCTGCTTTGCTTCGCTCTTCTTCTCCACTCTCTCTCTACAGACTTTATTACTTGTCCTTTTTTTTTGGCCCTTCAGGTTCTCTTCTAGTTTCTTAGAGTCATGAGCTGCCTTTTCTCTTTCTTGGACCCTCCTCTGGCTGATGGATGGTGGTAAGAGAGGTTATAGGTGGCTGGAGAAAGTGTCAAGAGCCAAGGATGGGGAGGAGGCAGGTGGCTGTGGTAGTGAAGGCAAGAGCAGGTGCTTTGCAGTGATTCTCCATTCTGGTGGAGAATCCCTCTCCTCTGGGAGAGGGACATCCTGCCACTAAATTATATGTGAAAATATTTAACTGAACTATGAAATTTCTTTTTTTTTTTGGTTGAGAAAATTTCTCAGGAAGAATATACTTTGTGTCCCTGTGTGAAACAAAAATATGAACCAGACAGGTTCCTTTCATCCAAAGATGATCAAAAATTCTTAAGTATTAAGCATCACAGAGCAAACTTTAACAAAGGTTGCTTTATCCTTACTTACAATGGGCTTTCATTCCTTGTCTCAATTTTATGTGGGAATGAGGGAAGACAGTGCCAAATAGATTTAGTTTTCAAATAAACCAATAGGGTAGAGCTGTGCTTAGGACATGATTAAAGAGGGTATGTCATCCAAATTGAGCATGTGTGTTAGTAGAGATGACAAACTGTTACTTTGGACTTCAGGCAGAGTTATTGATGCCAGGCTGAGGTGTATTGAGGAAAGTTCCCTCTCAATAAATATGTAAATGTGTGTGTATAGTTGAAGAAGATGGGCAGAGACTGTCTCTGAGCTAATGGATGGTTGATTATTACAGGTAGCAGTTCCAACTCAAGCATAAAATTTTCCTTTTGTGTAGAATGCTGGAGGGCTTGCATGCTCTGACCTTTACCTGATCTGACTTTATGATTGTGCATCTCCCACTGGCGTTAGTGGGAAGAAGCACTTGATGGTCTCTGTCAGTGTGTTTGCACTGGAGAGACAGCCAAGATAGCTGTAATTAAGACAGAGAAGCAGCAGCAGTCTAGCTGTGGTCATAAAGAAACCCCATGCCTTAATGGGAATAGTGCTTCCACCAGCCTGTCTTGCTGGTTTAGAAATAGCTTTAAGGCTTTGCTCCAGCAATACTTCCTACTCCATGATCCAGTACATATTATCAAGCTGAAACTCATAAGCAAAGTCCTGTCCTTGTGTGACTTTTTCCTCTCATTTAAAGATATTTTTTAAAAGATGCTCCTTGAGACATGGACTCTGGTCCATGAAATGACTGGAATTGATTTATTTTCTTCACATAAAAGTTCATTTCTTTTCAAAGCAGTGATAAAAAATAAAAAGGGATGAATGAACACTCCTGTTTTGCTCTAATTTTTGCTTAGTTGTAAAGGAACAATTGCCACAGTGCAGTGAGTTGTGGAGGCACAAATTGGCAGTGATTTCTCAGGTTAAAGGAGGCTGAGAAACCGTTCAACTCCATGCTGTTCTGTTGCAAATGGCTTGTATCATATATCCCCCCAGAAGGACAATGTATTTTGAAGCATAGCTGTGAGAGAGGAGGAATGACTGCATAGTGGAAAATACCTCTTTGCACAGTTTATAATATGGAAAGGCACTACTTTTCAGATGTTCTATTTTTGTGTTAAGGACCATACAAATAAAAATGCAGAGTGGCAGGTTAGAGTAGGAACAGCAACACTTTGTGAGCCATTTCTGGCTGTCCTTAGTTCTCTCATCATTCGCCACTGAGCTGTCACCTCCTGCAACATTGAACTATCATTTTGTGAACTTCTGATTTGGTGGAAGGGCAGCCATTCCTTTGAAGGAGAGTAGGATTTATGCCAAAAGTTCAGAAAGGACCACAGAAAATTGCTGCTTGCCTCAATCTAATTTGCTTCCAGGGCTTTTCCCCCCAGCTATTTTTCAATGGGGTGTGTGATTAGTGGGGAAGCAAAGTTGACTTACATTTACAGATTGCATCATCTCTGCTGAATACCAGGAATCCCCAAGGCTCTGGTACTGCTCTCAGTAAAACAGCAGGCTTTTCTGAATGGCTTGCATTTCTCCTGCCATTATTCTCCTTTAGCTTTTTCTGCTTGTCTGTTTCCCCTTGCTCATCTAGTAAACTAAACTAACCTTATTTACCTCCCTCAAGTCTTTTAAAGATTTTTCCCTGTAATTAGTCATCTGTGTCAAGAGAAAACCGAAGCAGGTTCACAGTATTGCTGGTGCAAAGGATGCTCACATGAAAAAGAAAGATCTAGCTTCCACATTCATTGACAGAATTATGCAAATTTGCCTGTTGAGGAGGTTACTTGCAAAGCTTTTGGCTGTATTGCTCTCTCTTTGCACCTTCTCTCTTGGCTTTAACCTGAGTATGTTTTCTGGTGATGTATCATGTGGGTTATTGCTGCTAACTGCAAAATATATCACACATTAAATCCAGAACACAGTGATATTTGGGCACACTTATGCAGATCCTGAAAAAGTATCAGCAGTCTAAACAGCTTAGTGCTTTTAATTTTAAAAGAGTAAATGGTATTTCTACTTGTTGTTTATCCATTACAAAATTTTAAAGGCAGAGAGATTTTCCTCTAAATGTAAAGTAATCAATGCTTTGAGACTGAAATGTAAGATTTTCTGTGGTGGATTAGGCTATTTTGTCATTGTCTGTAGTATCCTGATACTGTCTATGCCAAGTAGCAGAAAGGTAGAGTAGAAAAGAAGGAACATGACTTCTTTTAGAGTAACTTGTTAAAGTAACTTTATGGTGGCCTGCACAAAGAAATCTTGGCTCATGCTTGGGGCTTCTGGGTATTATCAGCTTTTACGGATAATGTGATTTATTTTTCATTCTTGAAATTCAAATATCTAAGAAATTTCCCCTTCATCCCCACCCATGCCATTAATAATACGCCCTGTCTGGAGTTATTGTTGCTATATTATTGCCTACATCTTAAGGTAGAGGTTATGAGGAAGTGAAAGCACAGAAATGGTGCTAGGTTTGATGACTTCTGCTTACATTTAGCACACAACTAAGCCACTCCCCATACAGCTGATAAGAAAGCTCAGTCCACATCAGAGTATTTGAGATTGTACTACAGCACTTGCTAACTGCCATGTATCCTTTATGATGTTAAAATTAGGTTAATGTAGCTCATATTTTATACTCCTGGCTAACAGCCCCTGCCCTTGCTGTGTTCAGGCTTTCCATTCTCTCCCTGATGTGCCAGGAGTAGGAAGGAGCTATTGGAAAGGTCCTGCACAGCCTGGTGACAGTATGGAAGACCTGGGCCATGTAAAACCACGTGTGGGTTTTTTCCTCTTCTCTTTTGCCTTCTTTTTCTTCCAGAATATTGTCCAAGAGGAGGTTCAGTGGGTTTCCTTTGTACAATCTCGTTAGTTAATAGTCTGGAATGGGAGGTCTTGAGGAAACATTTTTTCAAGATGCTGGCAATGACAAAGTCATGAGTGACCAGCAATACTGTGTTCACAGTCTTAGCTGGAGGGGTAGACATGACCATGGATGGATGATGGGAATGATGAGTAACAGGAAGCTGGTCCTGCAGGGCACAGGACCTCAGCAGAGCATCTGCTTCTTTGTATAAGCTTCATTTTCCATGTTTTAAGCTCTTTACTGCTATTACATGCTTGAAGACAGCTGGCTCATCCCTGTAAATTTGCTTGTGGGCTCCTAATCCTGGGAAAGCACTGTTGTTTTTGTAAAATAAATACAATTTATTACTGTTTGGATCACTTTTTAGTTCATATGTAGAACTTTTACTGTACTGTGCAAAACTATTCTATCATTTCATAATCAATTAAAGTTGTCAGATTCCATGCCTAAACTGAGAAACCTATGCTGCATAATTTCAGTGCAATAAATCCCATAATATTTTGTGCCGAAGTTCCTCTTACCCTACTTTGACTGTACCCCTCTGTCTTCTGATGTGCAGGATGGAATGTCAGTTTGGAATAAGGAGATAGCACAAAATATATGGAAATGGGAGGAGGTGATGGATCCAAGGGCATGACAGCATCCTATTTCTGTACCTACTGAAAAAAGGACGTAAGCAAGCCAGCCCCAAAGTCCTTAGTGTTTGAAAGGAGAACACCAAAATTTGCACAGCTTGGAAAAATGGTATTGCCCTAGTGATGCTCAGGGAGGCAGCATTAAATGTTAGAGGAAATAGGAAGCCCACAGCAGGTGCTGGAGTGGTACCTGCTGTTCTCTTGCAGAGGTTGATGAGTTAGGGGATGGCAACTGAGATTTCCTGCAGGATGGTTCTACTTATGGCTGCAGCTGGCAATGTCGTAGTGCCAAAGACAATAGAAAATTTAATATAGGGGAAGGTTTGGCACAATAACAAATGAGTACAAATTTGGCCCTGAATAAATTGATACGGAAAATGGTTGTAACCATTATGGTGTAAGGTTCTGGAGCAAGTCTCAAGGAGAGGCACTGAGGAAGGGGAAGGAGGATGTCAGTGGTTCTGAGAGGGGTGTTGATGCTATTTGATGGATACCAGTTGGGAATTAACAACCTGGTTTGCAATGGATAGAGCTCTGGGGAAGGGGCTCAATTCCCAAGCTGTCTCGCATGTTCTTATCTGTTTTTTTTTGATTCTGACCCCTTCCCAGTCAGGATAAAAAATACTGATCAATGCTTTCTAAATTTTAACAAGGCAAGAATTGTGAAGCAGCCTTAGTCTAAGGCATCCAATGGTGTAACAGCAGAATGCCAAGACACCTTAATCAGCCCATTTTACTGTCTGACCCTGCATCATGATGGTTGATTCTGTTGTTTAATAAATGTTGGAACAGCACCATTTTCTTTCTGTCTGCTTCTCCAGCTTTCCTGAAAGGCTGGAAGAACAGGTCTAACTGACCAAAAGTGTGGCTTGTGTCTGACATTATTTGTGATAAAATGTGACATTCTGAAACTGCCCTTCAGATCTTGTAGAAATGCAAAATGATCTGGTTCTGGCCACTCTGGAGACTCAAGTAAATACTTAAGATGGGATGTTAACAGCTTCTGTAAAAATTCAGGTGGAAAAACCCTGCTGTTTTGGCCACAATTTCATATCATCTTGACTTTCTGAAATACTTATTTTTCAGTTGTAGAACTAAAACGTGCCTGTATCCTTTGTCTCTCCTCAGAAAACTAGAAGTCCCAATCATTTAAATCAACTTCGTTTAAGTCAGGAAGACTTAGTGGCCTCCAGTATGGCCTTCAAATGCTGTACTTTCAGATAAAGAACAAGACTTCTACCAACTCACTAAAAGTCAGTACTTAACAATAGCTCTTTTTTGGAACCCCAATGAAAGATGCCTACTGTGTTTAAAAAATGGGTTATTTTAGCTCTAAATTGCCACTTGCCTCCTACTCAGTATTCTGACACTTGGGACTATTTCTGCTTCATCCTTGAAAGCTTTCCCAGTACATATTATCAAGCTGAAACTCATAAGCAAAGTCCTGTCCTTGTGTGACTTTTTCCTCTCATTTAAAGATATTTTTTAAAAGCCAAACAAAAAAAACCCCATAAAATTTGTTCCTCTTTCCTGATGAGGATCTATGTAGCTAGCTCCTGAATGAGTCATCAGATTTCTCAGCTGATAATTTATCTATTAGATTTGTCTGTCCCCACTTTTTTAATGCATGAAGTATAAGTTATCTATGCGGGAAGATTAAAACTTTTCTTTTCAATTTATGCCATTTTATAATATAAGCCAGGTGATCTTAATACCCATTACTTTATAAAGTCAAACTGCTTTAATGCATGTACTTCTGTCAGCATTATGGGAAATCAGTTTGTTGTTCAGGCAGTGTGGCATATAATATATTTTTTTAAACCTCTAAGTTTCTGCCCTTACCTGGACTTTTCTCATCCACTTTAAAACTTGATTTTGCCTTTCATCCCTTTGTGACTTTCCAGGCAGTTTCCAGAGCTCTAGCTATGTCAACTCTTTAGGTCTGGTGCCTCAAGCCAAAAAAATCATAATGCTTCCCATATAAGAACAGAGGTGGGAGAGTTGTACCCATCAGAGCAAAATGCCATTTTATTTCTTGTCTAGCATGCCCATTTGTTTTCAAAGGTCCTTGTAGCTCACTACTCTGCTATCAGAATTAAAGCCCTTACTGTGGCTCTGAATTCAGAGAAGCTTAGACATATTTGAAGAATTTAATTTACAGTCATATGAAGAAATTTAAAAACTAATTTTTTTGGAAGAGCTGTTTAGTTTGCTTTTAGGCAGTGCTGCTATTCTGCAGCAGAAAACAGAGGAAGGCTGTCTCAGTTTAACAGAACAGAAAAAGATCTTCCCAAGCATTAAAAACTAAAAAAACCCTTAATATTAGAACATTAAGAAAATGTTTTGGAATAGCTGTACTGCTATTTTTAATGCTGCCCTCTCAAACTATGAGTTAAACAGTCTTGTAAACATTACTATGCAAAGTCTCAGAATGACACAAGTGGGGAGAGATGAAGAGGAGTGAACAGTCCTACCTCCTGCCCTTATAGAATTAAAGACATCTTCTTAGACTTAGATAAAAATAGAGACCATTAAGTAATGTTTGGGAATTTCGTTTTTTTTTTCAGATTAGGCTTAAAGTAGAGTATAAGAAAGATAGGGAGTCACCTCTCACTGAAAATCAGTGTGAACTGACACCACCATTCTTTTAAACATCTTCTGAAAAGCCCAGCATGTAACCTTCCCTTCCCTTCCCTTCCCTTCCCTTCCCTTCCCTCCCCTTCCCTTCCCTTCCCTCTCTTCACTTTTTTCACTTTTCTTTTCATTGCTTCATTCAGAAAGTCCAAATAATTATTGCCTTCCCTCTACTACACCCTCCTACTTCTTTTGAAGAGACTGATTTGTACAGTCATGGAAGTGCTACATTTTTGTGAGTTGTATTCTCTTTGTGTGCATATCTGGAAAGGACAGGAGATCACATGGGAGGATGCATAACTTATTTTCTCAGAGCTGTTGCATTTCCCTTTCTTAAAACTCTTTGCTTGGGCTGCTCTTTCTTACTGTGCGTTTATCATCCAAAGTAAATTTTATACCAATCACTTATATCTAAAATAAAGGTTCTGAAGGAATGTGCAGAAGTTTAACATAATCTTTGTCTTGAAGCTTAAATAACACACCTGAGGAAACCACCCAGGTAGCCTCTGTATTTGACTGAGAGGCTGCAGTTTTTTTCTGTCCCCCATCTTCCATTTCAAGCAGAAAAAGCCTCCGTACATGCAGACTACAAGAGCCAGGGTTCCGTGTAGTAGAGACAGACAACTTTATACATTTTGATAATTCAAGTTTCTTAGCTGACTGCTAATTTCCTCTTCCACACCCCATCTAAATAAAGAATGAAAAGGAAATGAATGAAATCCCACCCTTATTTGAAGGCCATTGTGAAGTTCCTATTGCCTTTATCTGGGTTAAGACACTTCTGAAAGTACTTTTAATAATTTATTCTGTTTCTGATGTTTTCAAGAAAGAGAACATAGCAGTCCTTATAAATATCCCACAAGACTGGGAAATTGTCTGGGAACAATTTGATCCTAGAGAGGCAAGCGTTGATGTTCCAACCCAACCAGAAGCAGAGTCTGAGAAGGCTTTTTAACCCAAATTTATACTGCTTTGCAGCCTGTTTTGAGCAATAGCTGTAAAAATAGTAATTTGTCTCTTAAAAAATATTAGCTCAATTGATAAAGTGATATGACTGCTAACAACATGCTCAAAGGTGTGTGGTCCTTTTCTATACTCACCTATTCTTACCAGGCACTGGTGTCTGATTTCCTCTGCCACAAGATGATGGCATTAAAATCAGTCATGTGATGTGACTTGAGGTTCAGTAGAGTGGTCTTTCTTAACAGGGCCACTGCCTTGTTGATCTTTGCAGATCCTTCTGCTACAGAGTAGTGGGGATTTGGAGGGAAGGTCTGAATGATGCTTACTCACAAGGTGATGTCCAGATCCTGCAGCAAAGATGTTTGGCAAGTAAAGAGAGCTGCTGTGTGTGACATATTCTGGAGATCAGGCTCTGAGAATAAATAACCGAATCCTGTTATAGCCTAAAAAAATCCAGCCAGTGCCTGTAGTTGTTATTTCCCAAGGGCCCTAGCAATTCTTGCCCTCTATGAGCAAGATTTAAATTAACACAAAATGAACACAGCTAGTGAAAAAATTCTAGTGTGGGTGGAAACTATTGTGTATCTTTTGGAGTCATATTGAATTTTTTCCTTAATTAACAGAAGAATAATATGAGAAGTGTGTTGGTTTCAGGAACCAACTAATTGATTTTCTGGAAGAACAAAATATACTTTCTACATTAACCAATTGAATCCTCACCAAAGAGATGAGGCTTGTTGCAGAGAACTGGAATTACAGGGCATGTGCTTTGCTGTGCTCATGGACCAAAATCACAGAAAAAAGAAGCTGATTCTACTAAGATGGCTCTTCTTAAGGAATTAAATGGACCTAGAGTCTGTGTATGCTTCACATGCTGCTCTTCATGGCCAGAAGGAGTGTAAGGAATGGAGGTCAGGGAGTTCAGTCAGTAATTCCTTTGGGATAGTGAAGCTCATTAGTCTTAAAAAAAGTAGGGGAGTTCCAGGTATGACAGTTTCTGACAGTCCCACTTATGTTTGTCACTTAAAGAAGACTTCATGTTGAACTTTCAATAGTAGCTAATTCAGTGCTGAATCAGTCACTAAAGCTTTTGGAGTAGTTGTGCCTTTGGAAAGGAAGACTCTGAGGAGAGAAGAACCCTGAAAAATGAAATGAAAGAGGAAGGAATTCTCAGTCTTACTGAGTCTAGGCCCTGGCAGAATAAAAATTTCACTGTGTTTCACAGTTTGAAATGAAGCAGACTAAAATGTCTTCTTGAAAACTCCTTACAGTGAATCCCAACTATGTGCTTAAGACTTACTGTTCTCACTGGAAATGAAGCATCAGAAATTTTAAAATATCTACTTGCAGGGAAGTGTTCTAATTTGTCACTTTCTGCATCCTCACAGCTCCACTCTTGCAATGACATTGACGCAGGACTCAGTTCTGTCCAGCAGCATCTCAAACTATCTGCTTTCGTATGGCTGCTTCTGCTTCACTTATTTTGACTCCTCTGAATTCCATCTGACTTCCAAAATTGTATTTGGGTCTGGCTACCCAAGTGCATGTCTAGACATGTGAGTGTGCCCTGGTAGTGACGCATTCCTTTCCTTGATGATGATGTAATTTTTCCCATCAATCCTGGTTTTGGTGAAGAATTTAGTAATAGCGATCATTCAGATGAAGAATCAATAACATCTGCTCACCCTCTTTTTTCCTAGACTTGTCTCTCTTTGAAAGGACCATCTGTTTCAGAGTACTTGCACTCTTCTGAAATGCCCCTTTTCCATTTACTTTTTTGTTCCAGAGTTTTATTCCTGTCTTTCCATCAAGCTCTGTAAAACTCTATCATCTTCTGGTTCTGATAACTGTCTATCAGATTTGGATCTTTCCAACATGTCAAGTTCTCATGATTCTGTTGTGCCTTAATTTTCTTTCAGTGCCATGCCTCTGCTTAGCCCTTCTTACTCTGCTTCCAGAAACTTTTGAATCACAGAATCACACAGAATCACAGAATCACCTGGCTGGAAGAGACCTTCAAGATCATTGAGTCCAACCCATGCCCCAACACCTCAACTAAACTAAACCATGGCACTGAGCGCCACGTCCAATCTCTTTTTAAACACATCCAGGGATGGTGATTCCACCACCTCCCTGGGTATACCATTCCAATATTTTATCACTCTTTCTGTAAAAACTTTTTCCTAATATCCAACCTATATTTTCCTTGGCACAGCTTAAGACTGTGTCCTCTTGTTCTGTCAGTTGTTGCCTGGAAAAAGAGACCAACCCCCACCTTTGAGATAAGTGACCGTAAGGATTTGGTCTAACAGTGACACGTGTGAAGTCACTATGCTGACAGATTTCCCTATGGTAAAATATAAACTATATATGCTGTTACATTCAGTGAACTACAGCATTGTTTTGTTTCTTTTTCCCAGCTCCATCTTATACTAAACACATCTTTGTCTAATCACTACTACTAAAAGAATTAGTGCCATTCCACATGGTGCAGAGGCTTTTTGGAAAAAAAATACAAAAAATAATCTCTTCTTCACAAATATTTTTAGAACTGCCAAAATGACTGTTGAAATTTGCTAGACATATTCTCCTAACACAACCTTGGTTAAGCCAAGATATGATGATTTAAATATTTGAATTTACCAGAAAGTTTGCCTTTCCTTCTAAAGACGGCGTGTTAAAGGCTCTTCATTTACCTCTGAGTCTTTTTTTAGAGAGAAAAATCATATATTATGTTTCATATTTTGCATTGGTTTTGCTCATCAGAGATAAAACGGGTGTCATACCCAAACAGTATGTTTTGGAAATCAGAGGGGCTCACTCTCAGTGTAGCCTGAAATGTGCTTTGTGATCTTTGGCTTGCCATGCAATAGATACAACAATAATACTATCTTCAGACACCAAGTGCCCAAAGGTTTATTTCGTAAACACTTTTAGATCCTACAGTGGAAAATGCTGCATGGAGTTTACAGTTAATGATGTCCAGCATAAAGAAAAGATACTGTAAATCTACCTCATGTTTTTTTCAGCTCTTCTTGTGGCTAATGTCTTGGTTACATCCCAGTGCAAAATCCTGTCTGGATTTCTCATGTTCATTTTAACTGGAATAAATGCCATGCATTTAGTCACACAGAGGAAGTATTCACAGTGTTCCTCTTTAGGCAATTCATTCAAATGATTAAGTTAGGAGACTGGTCTCCTTAAGCTCCCTCTGTCAGTGGAGTGGGACGTTCCTCCAGATGACAACTGACAGCAGGAGCTTAAGAAATGTGTCAATAGCTGTATCTGTACTGGTAAAAAGGAGGAGGTAGAACGGATTGCACCCACATTCTTTTGGCAGACTTTTTTCTAGGTTCAACTAGGTCCCTTTCCATAGCACTGAGCATGTCTGGATTTTCTTCTGGCTGTCATAAAATGGCTAGATGGTCTTAAGACATAATAATTTTTTCCTCTAGTTCAAATTGCCTTAAATACTCTGATAGGCTGTGCTACAAAATATTATGCATACTGTCCAGACAGTGGCCCCTAGCTGGAATGAACCAGCACTAGATTGCAACTTGGGGAGGTCTAGTAAGCTCAGTTCAGAGCAAGCCTGAGAGCAAAACATAATACATTAAATAAGAAGGAACAGAACAACAGGGTAAAGAGGTAAACACCAGAAGTTGACTTTCTGTGCCATGGGTGTTTATTTTTTTCTTGTTCTTTTTCTGTTTGTTTGTTTGTTTTTCAGGGAAAAGCAACTGAATCAAGCTGTGATCTTTCCACAGTTGCTAAGCAATGCCCAAATCACCAACATCCCTGGCTCTTTTTTGGTTCTTTACTGGAACACTGAACACCAGACTTCAGCTCTGAAGTACAATGTTGCCCCATATTAGGTGAAATGATTAATGTGGACAAATTACAAGATAGGGAGGAAGACGGAGATATTACAGAATTCTTTTCATGTAGTTAAACTAAGGTTTTGTTTCCTGACTGGCAGCTCCCCTCTCTCTGGACTCTTGGCTCTGTCTTACCTCTCTCCCCATCTGTCCATGTCCTGATTTCCCTTTGGAGATGCCAAGTTTGAGCCCAAGACTAGGCTGAGACTTGAAACTCTTTAACATTTCCAGGCAGCCATGTGCAGTCATGTAGGTGGGAACAGGATCTCTGTGGGTTAACACCTACTTACTAGAAAGTGAATCTCCTTTATCCTTCATCTTCCTCATGCCTCTTACCCAGAAGAGGTGCCCTGTTCTGCAATGCCAGCCCTTGCATGACACTGCAATGAAGGCTTTATACCAAGTAGAGTGGAGGAAGAAGCATCTGCAAGTAAATAATAAGCATTCTGAACATGATCATGATTATAATGACCAATCCTAAAAATCCTATACCATAGCTCTTGAACTAGAACCATCGTGGAGAGCACCCCATTGTACTAGGCAGGGAAGGAAGATGGTTCCTGCCACAGAGAACTTACAATCAAAGTACAAGATGGGAGACAACAAGAGTTTATTGCACATAGATAGGGAAAACACGTGCTAAAAACAAAGACGTGCAATTCAATGTATTTCTTTCTGCTCTTCCCTTTCAGTCAAGTACAACACTGCCAGTGGAAGGGTGACGCACCTTAGCATCATTACAGTGTTTTTGAGTTCTTTTAGGTAGCTGTGTTATTTGCATTCTTACAAAAAAGTACCATGGCAGGAACTCTGTTGTCCTTCACAGTGTACCTTTGCAATCAGTAACTGAAGAAGGAAAAAAGTGAGTATGGAAAAGACAATTAGGTCTAATCACTTTTGGAAACCCAGACAGTTTTTTAATAGTGGTTCACTAGCTTCTTGACTCTTCAGTGTTCCAGTCTTCAATTGCGGTACACTGCTTAAAGGACGCCTTTCAGGGAAGTTTTGTCAATATTTTTTTAAAATAGTACTGATTTAATAAAGTTTTTAATTGTCAAAAAAAAAAAAAAGCATGGGCAAAGGATGGCATAAACAGGAATAATTTCAAAGGAAAAAGAGGATGTGCCTATATGGAGACAATAAGAGATAGGCTAATGGATGAAAAGGTAATGGGGATTTAGTCAGGTTCCTCTGAAGGCTCAATCTGTTGTCTGTTAGATCCAGCTGCCCATTGCCCAGGGACCTCTTAAAGCTGTTGAGTTAGTGGGACACAAGAATGCTCCAGCCCATGCCCTACTTACACGGTTGTGCTTTGAAGGCTGCCAGAAATCTGTTGGCGAAAACATTCTTTACCACCAAAAATACCCATCAAAAGGAGTCTTTTTTTTGAAGGAGACAACCTCCCCAGCTGCCTTGCATTGCTATTTTGGTTTCTCGGTACCATTTGCTGAACAACTGTGTATGCTGCTATTCCTGTCACCCTGCGCATACAGTTTCACCGGAGCCACTAAGAGGGCTGGAGTTCCCTTGGCCAGGCATATGATGTAGGAGCACCTTCACGGTTCCTCATTCCCTCTCAGGTTTGTGGGTTTTCCAGGTCATTTCCTGGTTGATTTCAGTCTTCTGCTCTAGGCAGGAGGAAGCAGAGTCACTGCTTTGTGACAGATGGCCCTTCTTGAAATGAGTCCTTCGTAGCTTTGCTGTATTGCAAGTTCCCTGGGATCAGGGAAAGGGACACTGTTTAATACAACAGTGTATCACCATTTACTCTTTTGAATCTTTCTTAAGATCTATAGATCCTTAGAAAACAAAAAAAGAGGAGAGAGACATTAGGGAGAAAGGAGGAGGGTGAAAAGAAAATCTAAAAGGAAGGGAGAGTATTTTTGTACCAGTAGAGCAGGTCTGACCTTCTGTCATTGCTCTCTACAGATAATGAAACAGTGAGTTGGATCAAAGGGAAGGTGAGTATGGACACATACTAACATTTTGCTACATTTGGGTAAGAAGGTTTTCAGTAGGAAGTTATTAATATATCTATTAAAATATACACTGGTTCAATAATTACATGTTTGCCAGTAACTCTGGAGCCATTAGAGCATCCTCTTACAGCAGTGGACAGGAGCATTATTCTTTCTGAATTTAGTTATGATGGTTGTTTTCAACACATACAGTATATTTCCCCATGCTCAAACGCAGCTATACTTTACCTTTTTCACTCGTTCTGGGGAAAAAGGTGTTTTCATAATCTACTAGAAAAAGTGTTTGTGACAAATCAACTGCTTTTTTACACTACAAATTACTTTTATAGGCATTCAACATTGAACCTCCTTAGTGTAACCCACTCTTGCCTGCCCACACACGCAAATACTCCCAGGTTTTTAGTACTTTACACTTTGTGGCACTCCAGTCTCTGTGAGAGTTAACTGGTCTCTGTATTACTTCTTCCATTGCCAACAGCATGGTGCTGAAATAAGTCTTAAAGAATCTTCCTTTTTATTGAATGTTAGGAATAACTTCAGATGGCAGGTTGAATAGTCAAGAAATAAAACAAAAGATTAGTAAATGTTCCTCCCCATATAATTTTATCCAAGTCTTTGCATGACTGAATTTAATAATAAAACTCTTACTGACTTCAGCTGGGAGAGGTTTGTACCTGGTCTGGAATGTATTGGAAGAATAAGCCTAGAAACTGTGATGGATGCACTCGACTCCTAAACTAAACTAGTGGTGGTTTGGTTCATTTCCCAAAGGAAGTAAAATCCTGAGCCCTAAATCGGCCAACAATTCCTCTTGTCCCAATCTGTTCTCTCAAAACCCACTAAGAGGCAGAACGGCCCAGTGACCATCAGTGCACATGAGGCTGGAACACCAACCATGCGATTAACACATGAATAGAGTGTGGGTTTTCCAAGACTCATTTATCAAGGAGCGAAGAAAGTGGTGGGTACAAGGAGTCTCATGCATACCTTTCCCATGGCATATAATTTGACTATGACTCAACCACTTTATCCCCACAACTATGACAGCCTAAGGGAGCCACCTTTAAGCTCTCCTTGCTGAACAACCTGGCTGCATGGCAGTTAGCTCCCCTTGAGCTGGGAAGCCTCTCAAGGTTGCTCCCTGAGACCCAGACAATTCTTTGCTAGGTGACGGCTGTCATGCATAGCCTTGTACTAAAGTGCACTAACATTTTGTCCTGGTAACTTTGATCTTTGTTTTGGTAACTTCAGTTCTGCCTTGGTACTTTTGAATCATTGTTGTATCCTTTATGCAGTACCATAACAGAGTGAATCTTGCCATCAAATGTTGGTAAGTTCCAGTTTTATAGCATAATATTTCAATAAAACCACTTTTGCTGATATCTTTGACACTACTTCTTTAAGTGGTCTGAATTGCCCATTCACAGCAATTCACCAGCATAGTCAGAAAGATCTTGAATCAGGATTCACAAGAGAAACACACAATGTTCTTAAAATCTTTTCTTCAGAAAAATCAAAGTTTAGGGATCAGAGCTTCATTGTAGTCCTGTGTGTTTATTTGTAAGCAAGGGATGTTTTCTGGTATCTCGCTTCAAGAGTTCTTTACAGATTTATTATAGATATATGTAATAATATGTAATCAATAATATGAAATATCATCTGAACTAAATATGGGATACTTTAAAAACCAGTAGTCACTCCTGAGAATATACTTTTTGTGAGTCTTCACTTTCAATTTAATTGGAGATACCAGGGTGACCATGCTGTTTAGCTGGAGATTGGAAGGACTTGTTTCTAGTCTTCTTTCATATGTTTCCAATACATATTTATTTTTTTCTTGTATTAATTTCTGATCAGAACAAATGTTAATGAATTTTAAAAATGTTGAAGAACTTTTTATTTTGTGCTTTATGCCTTTCCTGACAATAGTGTTTTCAAATGGATATGAAGGGCAATTATGGAACTGGTTTTTATGTTTTGTGATTTTCTTTTGAAAGTCATTTCACTGAGCTCTTTGAGATGAGCTCTTCGTAGACCAAAAGAGACTGCAGGGTTGTGCATGATGCTTTCACAGCAAATCACAGCCAATATTTTGCCTGTCTTTCAGCCTAGAACGTTTTGTTCAACACCACACTACTTTGTTTTTGAATAAGGCCTTAACCTGAGGGAAATGTCACAACTAACCTTTATTCATTCTTTCTATTTTCATTCACAGATCCCTTTTCTTGCATGTGCTCTTTGTCCTTGATTGTTACGGTGAGCCATGGTCAGCCGGACCAAGCAGACCAAAGGGTCCATTGGTTTGATGCCTCCACAGCTCAAGGGCCTTGAAGCTACAGTGAGCACACAGAAGGCTGTGTAAAACATGCAGACTATTGGCTGCTGCCCTCCCCTCCTCTTATTCTTCATATTTGGTTGCCTTTCCAGAAAGTTCTGTGTTCTTTGGTGGTTGATTGGCCCCTGTTACTCCTCCCCACCTATTCCTTCTCCCATTTGCTCTAATCCCTTCTCTTCCCCCTTGTAACACCCCCTAACCAATGTATCATTGGTTATTATGTGTTTTCCACACTTGTTTCGTAGGGGTATAAAACCCCACACCAGCCCCACTTTCTCAGCTTTGGTCCATGGTTTTTCTGTTCTGCAACAAACCCTTCCCTGCCCTCAGGAAGAAGCCCCTCCGCTTCATTCCTGCCTCCTTTGTGCACCTGTACCATCGGTGGGCACGGTGAACCTAAGCAGGAGCTTTGCCTGCCCTCCTGCACCATGATCGGCCTCCACCCTCCCCTCCGAGGCAGGTGGAAGGTTGCTCGGTGCTAGGGACAGTGGGCTGGCCGGCAATAGCACCGCGGTACTCGATGCCCATTAAATCTCTGAAACTAAGGTGAAAGGTGCTTCTTACAGCTGAGCAGCACATCATCTCAGCCTTGTCTACCCCGATGACCCCATTTCAAAGTTGGGGTTTTTTTCTGCATTGAAAATTTTGAACCACTGTCTTTCTGACAGTTTCAAGTTCTAACCTGAAATATGCTGGGGCAGGCCTTGAATTATGATTTGTTTTTGCATTACAAATTCACTGCTTGTGGATGCTTGTCATGTTGTAATGCATCTCTACACAGATGACAGGATTCACCTCTTGCCTGTTTTCACTGGCTTCCAGTGGTTGACTGAGCAGTGCTTTTTTTGTTTTCAGGAAGGGCACGTGAAATGTGCTGAGCAGAAACAAAACACATTACACTGTGATTCACTGGAGTATTATGTGCCCTTCACACAATTTGCGTGACAGTCACTGTGTTCTCTCTACTGTTGGAATCTTTGCCTCTCTGCCATTCGCTTGTGAATTTCTTACTTTTGTTCATGAAATGCCAAATTTATTTATCACTGCTAAACATTGTGTATTGTTGCTAACTGGGACATTATTTTTTTTTCTTTCTTCCTCCCAAGCTGATCAGGACACAAGTTTGTTCTACAATATGGTCTCCAGTGATAAGTCTCATTCAATTTTAAATGTCTTATATAA
This sequence comes from Dicrurus megarhynchus, assembly GCA_013399195.1. Lineage (NCBI taxonomy): Eukaryota > Metazoa > Chordata > Aves > Passeriformes > Dicruridae > Dicrurus > Dicrurus megarhynchus. The sequence goes on along the minus strand of VXAD01008922.1, from coordinate 47,329 downwards.
AGAAGCTCTGCTTCAGAGACTCTTTACTAGTATTTGAGGGCCAGATTGTGACTTGAATTTTGTATATCTATAAATCATGCAACCTACCTGAATCTTTGTTTCAAGCATATGGAATGTAAGGTATTGTATTCAAAGAAGAGGTACAAAAGAAGTTGGTCTGTGAACTTTCTGCTTTGCTGCGTCAACTTAGATCCCAGAGCAAAGGTGAAAGTGAAGGGTAGTTGATGCAGAATAGGCCATCAGTAAAAAAGTGTACTGACAAAGACATGAGCATGATTTCTTTTACCTCATGTGGATTCTCTGATCTGGTCTTGGTCATTTTTTTTGTTTCATTTGTGTTAAAATTCACAGCTGTGGTGAAAAGTAGAAGAGGTCCCTATCTATTTATCCACTGAATATCATCCTCTGAATTCTGCAGAAAATGTTTTCTCTTTCTAGTTTTATATTTTCATAAAAACTTGGCCATTTGCTGTATAAAGAAAGGCTTTGCTTGCCTGTCCTAGATTAATCTGGGAATGAAACTCTTACAATATTTAAAGCAGTCATGTTGCAAAATGCAGATGGACTTTGTGTAACTGTGAAGTGGAAGTTAGTGCAAATTTATTCCATTCCATTAAGATTTTGCCAATATCTGTGGATGGACTGTACGATAAGCTGTATTATCATGGTTCCTGGAATGACACAAGAACTCAACTAGATATTATTTGTGATAGTCTAGAGGCCAAAGTTGACTAAACTTTGTAGGTTTCTTGATCGTGACAAGAGAGACTAAAATAAAATATAGGATAAATTATATATCAATTATATATTATACATTATATATGCTATTGGTCTGAAAGGGGCAATAGTGTGCTCACTGAATCTCATCTGACTGTTCATTCAACTTCTCCAAATTTCTGTGGACAGGGACTCACAACTTGTGTTCTATTTGGGGATACCCTTTGTTGATTCACCTCATCATAAAACTTCCCTGTCTTGGTCTCATAGTTGTTTTCTCAGGTGGAAAAAAAATAGTGTTTGTTTTTCTTTAGCTTTTGAAAACAAGGTTATTCTGCATTTACAGTTTCATTTGCCATATGTAGTGTCAGCTTCCCTTCTTTTTAGAGATTTAACAAATTCATAGTTAAATATTTTTGTATAAATCTATGTTTATGACTATGAATACGTCACACTGGTGAGATTTCAAACAAGCCTGTAGTTAAACTGAATTTCTTCATATGGTCCGTTACTCTTTTCCTTCTACTGCAGGTGTTTCTTGTGTATTTAAGGTCTCTTAAAGACTGTTTAGTCATTCGTGCTCCTTTTGCCAGTGATAAGTCCACAGAGCAGCAGATAAATTAGTTCTTTCCAGGTGGAATGAGAAGGCAGAATGCTATTATTGCCATTCTCGGTGTGAGTGTAATAAGGTGTCATGGAAAAAATACGTTTGTTGGGTTTCTTTTCAAGTTGAATGCATTCAGTTCAAGAATAGCTTCTTCTGGAATGATACAAAATTGTTGATGAGGGTCTCATAAAAAATTAAAATTTGACTCACCTAGTAGTTTCTCTATAGAAGGTCAACAAGCTTCTTCATATAAAGAAGCTGTGTTTGGAACTCATTTGTAAGAAAGAAATAGTGTAGTCATGTTTTTATTGCTTTGTTCCTTCATCCTGCTTAAGCATAACTAAGTCAGTATGTGAACATCTTTCTTCTGTTTTTAAATACAATTAGTGGAGACTTGTTTATCATCAGCCCAAATTACTGCCAAGAACTTTCTTGAGAAATAAAAGATTTATTTTAAGACACTTTGAAAAATTATCTATGAGAATTGGAAGAGAAAATTTTGATGACATTCAATGGCTGTTCCCGAGCCTGTTTGACTCATGAGAGTCCATTTGTCTAAGGAGCACAAGCATTCAGCAGAGGGTTTGTTCTTTGTAATGAGATTATGAGATGCTTGTTATCATAGCTCTTTTCCATCTGGCTTCCTATCATTAGACAAAGCATGTTGTCTGATTTTTTTCTTCTTTTTTTCTTAGGGTTTTACTAAGTTCGAAAAAACTACTTGTTGATAATAGAGTCAACCAGCCATGATAGCTAACTCTAAAGACATAACGCAGCATCAACGAGCAGATTATCTTGCATGTTTTAATGCCTTCTCATCTACAAACTCTTTTTTTCCTTTTCCTAGCAACCAATAGGACCAGCAAATGATCATATTGACCTGTTTCTTCTTTATTGTGTACTTTCTTCTTCTCAAGATGATAATAGAACTGCTACTCAGTTCGAATTAACAGGTTCAGCATCTGTACAAACAGCGAACAAACCATCTGTGATAATGAAGTCCTGTTGCTTTTTTATGTTAATACCAAAATCCAGAAGAGTTGTATCTGCTCTACTAGTTTGATTAGTTGGGAAACCATGCTATGGTTACAGAAAACTGCTGGGATGAAGGCCCTGGCAACACCTAGAGGAATGTGAACAGTGTGGATGCTACATCACAGCCTTTTCGTATTTGGTGAGATTAATCAGCTCCCAGATGTACAGGAATAGCAGATGGACAAAATGTAGCTGTGTGCTTTGTGCATAGCTCAGGGAAATTCTGCTCGGGCAGATGTTTATCAGCAAAGAGGATGTGACGATAAAGTTTTGGGCTAGCTCCATAAGTTCTTTTTTATTTTTTTAATAAAGACCTCAATAAAAATATGAAATTTGAAATTTTAATGTCATGAGGTTACTACACTCGGTTTTATTGGCTGTGCCAAATGTTTTGTGCTAGCATGCCCTGATGCTGTCAAACCTTCAATATATTGTACCTATGACACAGCTGAGGATTTTTTCATAATAATAAAAAAAAAAAAATAGAAATTAATTCTGTATTTGCTTTATCAGAGATAAACCGCTTTCATCCAATGAACTGTGAGTCTGTTGCATTTAAATCCCTACAAAAATTAAATCCTAATCAGTACAGTGACCTAAGTATATGATAATATACTGAAGGCAGAGTAAACTTTTCATTTGCACTGTAAAGGCAACTCTTTCTAGGACCATCTTAAATATATACACTGGCAATAAGGAAAGACAGTTAAAATTAAATTAAGCAAAGGCAATTGATTACTAGAAAGCTATCTGATAAAACTCATGATATGTACAGGTTTAAATTTCAAAGCCAATATAACTTGGATTCTGGCATAACATTTGGTCCTTCCTCTTACTGACATGATAAGCTGAAAGGAATCTTTTTGAGTTCACCTTCAAACTTAAGAAGAAAGCTAATAAGATGAAAAAAGGTCAGGATTTGTGGGAGACCTCAAACAGTAGCCAATTTTTAGAATATGAAATACATCTGTGATAATTCCATCAAATCCAGTAAAACTGTTGTTGGAGGAAGGTAGGCTTCAATGTAGGTAAAGAATGACCATTAAAACTGAACATCAAATCTTGATACAAAGTGTATTGAAATCAGTGAGAAGACTTACACTCCCTGTTTTGATTCTTTCTCTCTTTTGATATATGATTCTTCATGCAATTATTCTTTTTTCTTAAAACACACAATTCCTCACTTATCACAATGTACCAGTCTTGATAATTATTTTCAAACTACTCTATTTATGTTATCTTGAGCATGCCTGGATCTTGTCAGTCTTGAGATCTGAATTAAAATTGTAGCAAAATTACACATTTTTTAGGAAAGGCATTTATAACTCTTGCTATGTCTACAAATGCAGACTCCTCACAGCAGTATCTAATGACCGGGAGATGTGGACACCAACCAAAACTGAGCATTATATCTATTTTAAGGAGCATGAATACATTCAGTAGTAGAACAGCAGCAGATCTTGGCTTTTTAGAAGCATTTCAATTTTTTGTCCAGATGCTATGAAACACTTTTTTTCTTTAAGCTTGGATAAAAATACCAACTACTGATCCTTGAGCATAATGAATGTATTACATATGTGTTTCCTTGATTCTAATGGAAAAGAACAATGTAGGATAGTGAAAGAAAGCACATTTACATGGTGTTGGTAAGTAAATGTGAGGTTACTGCAAATAACTGTTTACCTTACATAAGATTTCTCCCTTTCAGGGTCAGGATTCAGGAGCTTCCCCTTTACTAAAAGCAGAATTAATACTGCAATGTGAAGTCATGAATTAGTGGGAATACATGTACAACTTCTTTTGTATCTGCATTGTTATTCCCAGGCCAGTGAGTACTTGCACAGATAATGGCAAGAATATGTTCTTCAGAGAAAATATCAGTTCAGAAAAATACTGATGATTAGGAATGGTTGCGTGACATCCTGGTAGTGGAGGTGGCCTGGTTCTGCTTCCTCACTGAGCACATTTTCTCTGTATCTGATAGATTCATCCTGCATCAGGAGAATAAGGGAGTGGGTGAGATGAGATTTGAATTGGCAAAATCACTATTCCACCATATAGTAGTTCAGGGCAACAGAAAAAAAATTAACTTTTCTTTGAAGGAGGACAGGACTTTGTCTAGAAGATCTTGAAATTATATGGTGTTCCATGCTGTGCTGCTTCTTCTGTCTTCAATCTGTTTTCTTCATTTTTGTTTTATGTGACCTTGAGATTGTTTCCTTAATATTGTTGCAAAAGATCTGTTCAGACTACTGTTCCTGTTCTCCCATCTTTACTGTCCACATGCCACAAGTCATTTGCCCATCTTGCTTTGATGCCAGGCTCCTTCCTTTCCCTGCTGGCACTTGAATTTAGTAAGCAGCTTCCCACATCTGACCATCACATGCTTTAGTACAGAGTTCTCATCAGGTTGTAGATTGCCTTTATCACCTCTGAGAGAAAGGATTGTTAATGTGCTGGTGTGCCTGTTCTGCATTTCTAGGCAGAGCAATTGTCACTTAAGAGAACCTAAATAACACCATAATACACCATTCAAGATTGCAGCAGTGCAGGAGATCATGGATAAACAAGGTCCTGTCACCACTGTGTGTTACATTCTGTTCTTTCTATTAAACCAGCCTGTAAATTAGCAATCCATTAAAAAATTGGATCAATAGCAAACCTTTTGTTACTGGTAGAGAGAGACAATTCAGGGATATTTTACAACTCCAGTGCTTACTGCTTTCTCCTCATAGTCTGATGGAAATTATTAAAACAAAACACCTGATAATGAGGTGGCTGTTGAACAGTAAACTTCTGGGGGTTTTATTATCGTTTTTATTCTGTTGTTTGGAAGAGCAGTGGGATCTGGAATGTGGAAAAGGACACTGTTAGAAAAGTTTGTTTCTATAACAACACAGTGTAAAAATGGAGTTCCCTTTCTTAGCATCTTTCTTGAAGTGAAAAAATACCAGAGTTTATTTCAGATTCAAGGTATTGGATAGCACTAGCAGTGTGTGAGACCGTAAGTAGTGACAGATGGAGTTTAAAGCAGTGCTTGTGTGTGTGCAATATTGCTCTAGGGTGATAAAGCTGTTTTTTAACATTTTTCTAAGGTTTTTTAAAGCTGCATATATGTGTGCTCACCTGAAATCATGTTGCTGACTCTGCTTTCTAACCCCTCCTTCTGATGTTAACATTTTAGGAAGGAATCACATTAGGCTATGGTACCTGAGTAAATTCACTACCACCTTAAGACTGAACATGATTGTGAAAACATGTCCTGTAAGTCTTCCTAGTGTCAAAGGAAGAAGGAAACAGAATGATTTTAGGGGCTGCCTGGGTGGATGTCTTTGAGTCAGCTAAAATCTGTGTACCTGGTAGTTCATCCTGTTACCTGCAGGACTCCCAGGACTATTCAGCCAGAGCTGGGATTAGTTCTATTCCACCTGATATTACTATGACAGAACTCATAAGGTTTACGTAGGTTCATGGTATTGCTAATTTGATGTTACCTTTACTGCTGTCACCTCCTCTTGCACACATACTGGTATGTGGGTGTCTAACTTTCATTGAAATGTACACAAAAGACTAATTTAGAGAAGCCTTTTCCTGGCTGCTGAAAAGCTGTGGCTTGGTGACTAAGTTAGGCTTTGTTTTTTAGCTGTTTTTTGCATAGTTACTCAAATTCATGAGATATTTTAGGTGATACACTCAAAGATTGCATTTCCAAACCAGAGAATCCAATATATTAACTTCCTGTCATTGCTCCCATTACATTTGAATTAGTTTACTCTGATTTCAGCAAGGAACCTGCCAAACTTTTTTTAACTGTCAAAAAATGTGAAATTAGAATATTCTAACTGTGATTGCTACCTTTTGATATATCTGTTCTCTTTCAGGTCTCCTCCAGTACCTCTTTTTAGGTTCCAAGGTATAATTCTTGTGGTTTTACATGCTGTGCATAAGACTGTGTAATTGTCACTCCTTGTAGCTAGTCCCTGGGAGTCAAACCAGCTGTTCTAACTGGTTTGTAGCTTATACAGTTTGGATTCACTGGCCAGCATAGAACAGATAACCTTAAAATCAAGTTATGTTGAAAAAGGGAACCTACCATGGCTCAGAGGAGAGCAGCAGGCAGTGGTGGGTCAGTGCTGGCATGATGTGTGCAGTGCTGGAGCTTATGCTGTCCAGTTCAGCAGCCTGACCAGGTGAGTTGGGTCCTTGTTCCTCCTGGAAACCTGGGCAGGAGGGTTGTATGGAGGAGGTGGCCAGAGAAAGAGAAACTGATGTCCTTGGCAGCTTTGCTCCAAGATGCAATAGGATTGTGGCCAGGAAACCTCTCCAAGCCTTGTGAGAGAAAAGGATTCCTTGGCTGACAAAGAGTCAGAACCATCTCTGGGAGGAGCAGGTACTCCTCTGTCTCTCTCATCTGCTTATTCTCTTCTTTGTGGTAATGGGTGTGCATTTTATTTGGGCACTGAGGGAAAGAGATGTGCAATATCTGGAAGGTCTGTTCTTTGGTGTTGATAAACTGAACTCCATTCTCCCATCTGAAAAACCATTAAAATTGCCTGGTCTATCACAAAAGTGTATATTTGTTTTCTGGAAAGGGAGCTCTCAAGGTTAGCTTTGCTTATTTAGGCACCATGTTCAGAGAGAGAGAGAATTATGGTGGAGAGAGCATATGTACCCCTGTGCAGAGAGACATCCTTGTTGGGAGGACATGGTGTGCATGCCCTCAGGAGGAAATGCTCTTCCAACCCCCACACCTTCTCATGAGGGAATGCAGGCAGCAATACCTCAGTGGGGCTGCATGCAAGGCCCAGGACACACAGAGGATTCTTTTCCCTTCAGCCATGAGGAAAAGAAGAAAGGCCAGGTCTCTGGGAGGCTTTTTCTTTCACAGATGGGATGTACATCCCTTCTTTGCAATCTGAATTCTAGCTGAATATTAAGATAGGACTGCATTCAGTTGGAGCAGTACAGGCTTGCATGCTGACAGATTCAGCTTGTTCTTTCCAGATTGCTAAAGCTTATTTTAAAAGGTCTTATTATTGGCGATTTTCCATTGTGTGTCTAAAGCCACTGATAACTTTCTGTCAATTAAATGAAAACAAGTTGCTGTTACTTTTCAATTTAAGGGGGCCCTCTCAATAAAAATATGTTTACCAACAGTTACACATACGGAAGTGTTTTAAAAATATTTTAAGTGCACCGCAGTTACCTAAAGGTGTGAAATGAAGTTGCCTGTGTTCACTGCGTCACAAGCAAGGCCTGAAATTCAGTGACTATCGGGGTTGCTGGGCTGTTTTTCCATATACACGGCCAACAAAATTAGAAACCTTATCTCTAGGCAAACTCATTTATATTTCTTAGGTTTAGATGATTCTTACAGCTAGGAAAGCTGTAGTATGAGTTTCTTAAGCAAATACTTATCTCTTTATAGCTGCAGTGAAACACTGATATGTGAAACACTGATGTACTGTTCCATGCTTTTAAACACTTACTTTATACCATATACTAGTGTATAATGCAGGAAATTTTGAAGGACAACTGTAGATTTCTGAGAAAAGCCTTTACTTTTAGCTCAGAAAAATATTATCGTGGTTTATGCAGTCAAATTATAACAAAATAGATTCTGATTTTGGTGGAAAATGCATTCACATTAGGATATGTGAGTCTATAATTGTAAAAGTAATCCTCCTGTGGTTTATGAAGCTAAAATACATGTGGGTGCAAAACTGGCATAGTTTTGTGCAGAAATAGAAATGTTGAAGCACATGTACTTCACTGCACGTGAATCTTGGGTTCACGTCAGAAAAGCTGGTTGACTGTTTTTTGTAACACGTGTCTGTTGTGGTGGTGCTGTTCTCCTGATACTTTACAGCACTTAGAAATGGCTTAGGTGACTCACTTGCAGAAAAAAAAAGGGACTTGAAGCATTTCTAATAATGGAAAGAATGACAAGGGAAAAGTATTATTTCCAAATCTGTTCCATTACAATGTTCTAAAACTTTTTTTTTTTTTTTAATGTACTGGAGCACAATAATTGTAACAATAATTGTATTCACTTTCTTCATAAATGTGATATTCAGTACCTAAATTAGCTAAATGTGTCAAAAGACAACTCAAATAATATAGAGGGATGTATTATCAGTGGTGTTATAGCTGTGGGTTCTACTGGTCACATCAGTCCTCTTACTTCAGTTGAAATTGATCTTGAAATCTGTGTAAACTGAACATCTTCCAGTGAGTTTGAACAATAATTTAAATACAATTTAGAAGGAAAAGGCTTTGCATTCACGGTATTTCAGGCATGCTGCGAGCTAGAAGTGTCTGTTCCATAAACACGATCAGATGTACACTAAGAAGCCTGCATCTTATAAGGTTTCACATGACCTACAGGTGCATAATACTGTCTTATATTTCCTAGAAAGGCAGTAATCATGGGAAGTTTTTTCCTTGCTGATACTGATGACGTCAGCATGGCTTCAGGTTCCTTCTGCCTTGCTGCCAACTTGTTGCATGAATGTTTTTGTACATCTTCCTCCTCTTCTTGAGACCACTTGGACAGCTGAAATCCTGTGCAAGGGACCCACTAACAATAGCTCTGTTCCAGCTGGCATTGACATTGTCAAATGACTTTGGCAAGGTGGGTGAAATATTAACATAGAATCATACAATTGCTGTGGTTTGAAAAGACCTTGAAGGTGATTGAGTCCAACCATTAAGATGTTCAACCAACCTCCCTGAGGATTGGTTTTCAGATATTCCTCCTTGTCAGGTGGAATAGTGATCTGGACGAAATGCTTTCTTTTATGCAAATTCAGAGCTTGCTGTTCCTTCAATTCCTCTCAGTGAACTCATTGCAGGTGAAGCCAGAAATTTCTTAGTGTATCAGCCAGAGACCTCTGCTTAGAAAGTACTGGTTGGAATTGAGATGAAGACATTCTGACCCTTCTTTAAGTCAATTTCTATTGTATTTCTTGTAGGAAATTATAATGAATTCTCCAAGAATGTGAGGTCAGTTTGCCCTGCTGCTCCTCCCCTGTACTCAAGGTCTCTTTTATTATTTGTGTTGCCACAGTTTGTCTCTAGACCCCAGCTGTGATCAAGTTCTCATTGTGTGAGCAACCATAGAAATGGATTTTATGTCACAGTCCTTGCCACAGTGACAGCACAGTTTAGCAGGGGAGGACAAAAAGGGGTAGCTAAGGTAACAGAGACATGCTGAGACTTGTGTAAAGTCACCCAGTGAGCAGCAGGAAGGAGCAGCCATAGGACTGTAATTTCCAAGTCCCAATTGCACTGCAAAACTACTGACAGATGTTTCTTTTTAAAGGAGGACTCTCATCATAAAAAGAAAACGTTATTATTGAAAATTTTCTTGCTAAAGGATCTTTAGAAATGGCAGACAGAAAAGAAACTGATAAATCCTAGATGGATCATTTGAAGAAGAATTAGGTCTAAATCTTGAGAAAGATTTTAAATAAGACTTGGACTGCTTTTAGTGATGTTTTCCTAGTTACCAGCAGATTCAGTGGAAGTTTCCTATTGTTTCCTTACATTAAATAACTTAACAAACCCAGATCTACACTAATAGTCAGGTCATAAAAATGATACAGATAAAAATTGCACTCACAGTGACTTCTTTTAAACAATATTCTATCAGTTTTTTCATTAGAAACAGTATTTTCAGTTGGGCTGGGAAATGGAATTATATCAAAGAGAATCTGACCCCATATAGTAAATTTGATTCTGTTTAACTTTCATCAATATGCAAATGTATTAGCAGATAAGTAAATCAGAAATAGAAAGAAACACAAGAAGCAGTCTTGGAAAAAACTTGTAGGTATGTGCTACAAGTCCGCAGTTTATAATGATGTTAAATAGACAAGAAAGTAGAAAGAACAGACAGAGGAATGAGAACAGTGAAGTGGTGAACAATGTGAATGATGCTCAAGTAAGTCTTCATTGACTTTATTGATGTTGGTATTCATACCAAAGTCTGGTAGGAATTTATGTCCAGATATCTATATACTTTCCCAGTCATATAATTTTTTTCTCTAACTAGTCTTCCAGAACAGCTGGGAAATCTACCCCAAGAAACTGTTCAAGTCCTGCTCATTATCTTCAAAAAGGGTATTTGACTCATTTGGAGGTAGTGTCTTTTTGAGATATCCTGGTACAGACAGAGAGGTTTATCTTATAACACTAAATTCTAGAGAAATTCTGTGGGATTTGAGTAAATCCATTATTTCTTACACTTCAAACATGAAATTTCACATTATCTATGGTACAACATGTAATAAATTGTACGTAATTTCTGTTAAAAAAAAAGACTCTTGTAGACTCAGAGTGTTCTCTGAAGTGTATTGATTGCCTTGGTAATTTCAACTAAAATTAAAATGCCTTACCTGCTGCATTATTTTGAATTATATTTGTATTTTTTATCAATACAAGAAAAGTTAATAGAAAATTGCCAGCCATGAATTATGAGTTCCAAACTTGTATTCCACTGGCTGCTGTTCCACCTGTTAATAAGTAAACCAAGCAGCAGTTGCCACGTCACTGAGAATGACTAATTTCTGTAATGAATACCAATTAGGATATCAACATATTTAATGTTCTTATTCAATATTGTTGTTCTCTTTCAATTTTGCTATGTTATTGCAAACTCATTTAAAGAGTTGTGTGGTGAAAACATTTATTTTACAGAACAGAGAGAATGAAATCACAAAAATATTTCTATATCTTGAAAAAATGGTTCCATTTCCTTCAAATTAAATGGGCTGATTACAAATTTACGTCTTTCTAGTGCAATGTTAACATTTTGATTTAATTTTTCTTATTCAGAATGCAAAAAAATCCCAAAAAACCAAAACAACCCCAAAAAAACCCAACACAATTTTCCACCATGTGGCAGTGCTGGCTTCTGAGCAGTTCTTGTGCAGGGCACTTTACTGTCTCTTCTATTCTGCCCTGAGGATGTAACAGTTCAGCAGAACGCTGCTTCCATTTGCTCCTCTAATTTTAGTTCAGACAAACAAGACAGGCAGGTAGCACTGGTGAGGGGCAACAGTCTTGCTATGCAAAGGCAGGGGAATGTTTGATGCGAGAATTTTTTTCACTTGCCCAGTTAGAGTCCTCATTAACATGTAGAACTGTTGAAGAGAATAAGCTAGGATAACATACCAGCTACAAGTCTCATTAATCAAGGTGCACATTTTATAGTTTATAGTGGTCCTCCTGACTGCTGGTGAGCCAGAAATGAACTTCTCATGATGACAATAAAATGCTCTGTACCTGCTCGGCTTTGTCTGTGCTAGATGGGTTTTGCAAAAAGTGAGTCATGAGGTCATCAGTCTCATCACAGCTCTGCTTGGGACAAGATCTGGCTATAGGATGCATGTAGTTACATACCTGGCAGCAAAGTCTTTTTGTTTTGGGTGCTGGCTCAGACCTCTCCTTTGCCTCTTTTAAGTTTGGTGGTTTTGTCATTGGAGAGGAAGGACATGGTTGTTCCAGGATTTGAATTTTTAGTATTTTCCTCTTTTCTGACCAACCTCTCCTTTGAACATATCCTATGATTGTGGTCATTTTGTTTGATTGAAAACTTAGAGAGAGAAAAATAAAGAAAGTAACATCATCTCAGTAGTGGAACTGTTCAAATCCTGTGTGTGATGCCATGCATGGAGACAAGGAGCCCAAGGCTTCAATTAATGAGTAGAACAGGCTTGTCTTTAGACAGTAGCAATATCCCCTAACCTACCACCTAGCTGTCTGCTCTCCTTTGCCACCTGGTCCCCAGAGGTCCCTGGTGAGATGATTGAGCTGCTCATTAATCATTTGCTAAATGGCTTGAGATACTAAGGTAAAAGGAGACATTTTGGTGTCCTGTAGCCTACTGGGCCGTAATTCTTGTGCATTCAATAATGTAGAAAGTGCCTGAGCTGCTGGACTCCTGAGAGCAGCAAAGCAACCAGGTTCTGACTTGCAGAAGAGCTGTTTCCTAGAGTCAGACTTTTCAAGGCAAAAAGAAATTAATACTTCTGTATAAAGTATTGACTTTATACAGACCTATATATGAAGGCTTCTAGAAAGTAGAAAAAGTTGGGTTTTATACCCTACAAATGCTTTTGAGGGGAATGAGCCATTGCAGGGTCACTTACTAAATGAGTGGTAGCAAACAGGAGATCTGTACTTCATAAAGACATTCTGACATACTGTGTGTTATGACCTGCCCCCATAAAGGTGAGAGCAACCCAGGTTCTTGGTAATGGATCCTTTGGGGCAGATTAGAGTGAAACAACACCTAATGATTGGTGCTTGTAAATATATATATATTTGTGTTGGGTTTATTTTAGAACAATTCAGTTGCAATGGAAAACAGGTATGTAGCCATTTTGGTTACTATTATCTATAGTAATATATCAATATGAAAGCACAAAAGTATTACTTGAGACAATGTATAAGGAAAAAAAAAGAAAGAGAAAGAAAGGATAAGGGTAGAAAGATACATAATCACCACCCATGGATCTGTGACGAGACTTGATTGTTGCTGCTAGTTGAAGTGATGGTCTTGATCTGTTTTGATCCATCAGGGGTCAGGAAAGAAGCACTCAAAACACAGTCTGATGGGTTGAAATACACTCAGGCTGGGTGGGAACATCCAGGTACCTCCCCTGTGTGTGGCGGAAGTTTTACACTGTCTCTTGCAACAGATCCTGGATCTGCTGCAACACCTTTGGATCACGTGCAGTCCTCTGGTGGAAGGCTTCAGGAATGGGTCTGGGGTGCTTCAGGGGTCTCTGAGAGTTTATGGCACCTCCTCAGCTGCCTCTCACATCAGTGCAGTTGATCCAGTAATGCCCCATCAGACCTTCCCTGCAGGGAGAGGGGAGTTTCACAACTGAGTCCTATCTCTCACACCGTGGAACTCTTGGATCATTTCAAGCATTGTGCTGGTTTCCTAGCACATAAAAGTAAATATGATTCAACTTCACAGTGACTTCCTGAAGCTTCTGCAGATCTCAAAATAAATATTATATTCACATTGCGCGCAATGCTGACATGTTCATTCAACGAGCACTTACTGCAGATGAGAGTTATGTACAGTTAAAGTGAGTATAAACCTCTTAAAGTGATGAAGGGTACTCAAAGCTCTCTGATAGCAAACCTGTCATCCATGGTATTGCTTCAGGAGGAACCCCTGCAGAGAACCAGAAGGAGTGGGGGGTTGTGTGTTGGATAAATGTGCATACAGAGTATTCCCTGTGATACGCAGGGAATGCAGAATTATTGTCGCACTGTGAACTGCATGAAGGCCATTTCTAGTGAAGAATAATAGAATCATAGAATCCATTAGGGTGGGAAAAGACCTTCAAGATCATAATCTCCAACCATTAACCCATCACCATCGTGTTCACTGTAGTGTAGAACTGTGAGCCCAAGACTCCTGAGTGTAAAGTCAGGAAAATTCCCCCAGCAAGGCCCTGCTTGCCACACAGTGAGCCAAAGAGGGGAGAAAGGGCCTCCAAATCCAAACAGAGATGGGGAAAATAAGGGCTCTGTATGCTCCCAAATGCAAGATTCTTGGGGGACAAAGAAACCAGATCTCCTCTGGTGAGGAGGTATATCTTCAAAACAGCTCACAGTTATGCATAGCATAGACCTAATCTTTGTCTCACACAAGGAGAGAACGTACAGACCAGGAATATTTATTTATACTTATAAAAAACTTCGCATAAATCCATAATGAAAGGAAGTTTTCTTCAGGGAAATTCAAATGATTTGTGAAAAAAATTGCCTAAGGCTATACTGTAAACAAATATAGATTTCACATAGATAATATGGGTGATATATTGATAAATTCAAAATGTGCAAATGTAAAGAAGGGCATAAAAATGTCTGTTCTAAATTTAATCAAACATTAATTAAAGAATCCTGTGAGCTAAGTGGTGTTCCATTACATTTTTTTTCCCTAAAGGAAGGAGAAAGGACTGGCTTTATTGTCAGGTAAAGCAGATGCTCCCCCCCACCCCATACAGAGGCTTGATGTGGCAAAAAAAAAAAAGCTGAGGTTTCTTAGCAATTTTTGCCTAAGTTATACTTGTCTGTGCAAGTGTACAAGTAGTGCTCTACTGGATCTAGCAGTAGAGATGAATCCAGGAAACCAAGTCAGGTTATGGTTTTGAAGACCCTAGGCTTCCTTGCAATGTAGAGCTGGAGTTTGAATTGATCAGTATTTCTACAGAGAAGTGCTCCAGGCACTTAAAGGGTGGAGAACTTCATTTATCCTTGAGTGAAGAGTTCCTAGAAGGGCCATCACAGAGAAGAGATCATTGAATTGCTGGTTGTTTCATTTGACAAGGATAAACTATTAGGGAGTTTACATTTTTACTTGAGATGTAATTTAATTTTATGTCCAATCTCTAATTCAATCCAATTTTCAGCATAATACGGATATTGTGATTAACGAAATATAAATGATCAAATGAAAAGGCAGTTATGTTCTTCCTTTGTTCAAGGTTGGTATATGACCCAAAATGCTACCAATCTGGCTGGACAGTTATAGAACAAAAATCACAACATTGATTACTTCAGAAATGTAGTTTTGCATTCAGGCTGTGATCTGACCTGTTTTGATTTAGTTGAACTACCCCAGCTTGGATCTGAAGTTGTCTGCAGCATAACTCAGATTTCTGATGGCCCCCCAACTGTGTGATTAAGCTATCTGACCTTCCTGTGCTGTTCTTTCTTTTTCTCCTCCTGATTAGTTTAGGTTCTGTCCTAAAATCCATTCTCTCATTCCTGCTTTTGATTTCCAGTTTAGAATATTAATTAAGAATAAGTATAAATTTCTTTCTTCTCACTCTGCTACTGAAAATAATCCTTGAGATGTGTTATTTCAAATAAAATTAGTCAAAGCCACTGTTCCACCTCCTTCACTCACGGGAGCACTAAATCTGGTGCGAACTTTGTGTTAACAACTCCTCCAGGACTTAAGCCTTACACTTGAGTCTTGGTTCACACTCCTCAGTTTTTGGTTTCATCTAGTTTAACAAGTGGGTTTTTGTTTTTGTTTTGAAATATTCCCATTTGCAGAGTGAATTTTATTTTGGTGAAATGTGGGATTTCATCCCTGTGTCTGTGGTCAATGTACACATGCTGCTGTTTCAGCTGCAGGCATTGCTCAGCCCAGGTCTGTGAGAGGTGGCCCTTCTGCTCAAAGCATCTGCCGATGTCAGCAGTTGATCAAACAGCTGGTGTTGCTTGAAGAAGAATTTAATTCACCTTCTAGGATGGCAAGAATTCTTACCTGCCATGCAAACAGATAAGGATTTACTGTTAGTACATTCTAGACACCATAGCTCTTTAGCTTTCAATTTTTTAATCAAGTAGAATTTTTTATCAAAACTAGCTAGCTGTGAGCCTGCAGTAGCAAAACTTTATCTAAAATGCAGATGATCTTTCAGGCTCCCTATGTATTTTACTAATGCTTGAAAAAAGAATTAATTCTGTGTGCAGTCTGAGTCATTTTGCAATGAACAAGCTGTTATTTATGTTTTAACATTTCCTGAAGAGACAGTTTCTATAGAACATCAGGAAGCAGCCATAAAATGAATATAGAAAAAAACTGGGACAGAAACAAGTAGATGTTTTTTGCAATTGGCTGTGCAGAACCATTCCGTAGCAAAAGGTAGGATCACATGCAGTAGAAATCGCTGGCTTTTGTGAGTTGGCAGAAAATATAATTAAAATAAAGAAGTGACATCTTATGTGACAGAACCTGAGTAGGCAGCACAGCATTTATCACCTCCTGTTCACTAGATTTTCTTTTTTAAAATTAGTGAGATTTATCTTATATGACGCCTACTCATGGTCTTGTTGGCATGAACGAAAACAAAAAAAGAAATACAGCAATGTAAAATAACACCAGGAGTTACTGCAGCCAACAAAAAGGGACAAATTCATCCCTTATGCTGTGAAATAGAACTGTACAAGAGTGGATACAGGCTGCAAAGTGTTTTACTTCCCGGGGTTATTCTCGTTTGTTTTTTAGTTTTGTGCTAATAAATTCTACTTTTATCTAGGGAAAGCTCTAGATCGAGCTATCTTCTACAAAATGAGAGTTGGACTGAGATCTTGATTTTGGCTGTGTAAATTTGAAGTTATTCTGCCAGAGTCAATGAAGTCATTCTGGGTTTATACTTTTAAGGCTTTAATCAGAATATGTCAGTGAGCAGGAAGATGTGGCACCTGAAAATCAATGGTTGGTGCTGCTGTTTTTCTGTCAGGCTGAGAATTTTGACGTCTTGGTTGCTTGGTTTTCTGTGCTGAGTTTTCTGATTCAGCCAGGCTGTGGACTGAGACCAGTAATATTCTCTATTAGGAGACACGGAATCTGGGAGGTTTCTGAAAACAAAACCAAACCAAATCAAACCAAGCCAAACCTAACTTAACACAGTTTAATTTTAGAAGACTCAAACAATCAATGATTTGGAATTCTGGATGACATGAGTTTAACAGAGAAGTGAAGGAGTGCTGTCACAGAAATCTGCAGATAAGAGGAGCAGAGCAGGGAAGAGGGTGAGTAATTTTATGCATATATTTATTAAACAAGAGCTTGTAAAAGAGCTCAAATAAATCTGCATGGAGTGGGTGGAAGGACTGGAAGCACGATCCTTAGAATAACTATATATACAAGGTTTTAAAAACCTACTTTTAGGAAGGCAGTGAGGTGAGAGAAAAGGGTGATCAGTATTCAGATTTTATGTAGTTTCTGATGAGTCACTTTCCAATACCCACACTTGAAGAATGCTTCTAAATGTACCCGTCGGGTGCATGGAAGTACATGCTTAATTACAAGCTGGTGTTCATACAGTGATGCCTCCTTAGTGAATGGGATGGAGGCCAACATCCCTTCCCCTCCCACTGTCCTTAAGATGCCAGTTGACACCAAAAGTTGAGGCAACCATTACTTGCAGTCCAGAGAGACCAAAACCAGCTGTTGTCCCTTTCTCCCCTCCTGCCTGGTGCACCTACAGCATCTGACCTGCAGTCATTTGGAACAAACACACCAAATCTGTCCTTGAATTTCTGTGAGTTTTGTAGGGCCCTTACATGGAAAGCAATGGCTTGGGCACTATGTGGCTTGTCATTTTCCAAGCTCTTTTTATTCCAGCAACAAATATCTGTGGTATGAGTGTACCCAGTTTGCCTGCATACAGAACCATGTACTGCACATTGTGTTCTTTGGTTTTCCAGTAAGGATTTAGCACCGCACAGGCCTAGAAGAAAGGTGCATGAATGCAGCACTGCACCTTGTACAACACCTTTGTGCACATTTCACTGTGAAAAAGGAAAGGGGACAGGCTCAGGTGACAGGCTCAATGCTGAGGAGTTCACTGTGTGATTTCACTCTGCACTGAGTGCAATGGGAGTTTTGGATGAATGATGGCTGTTCTGCTCTACAATTCCATTACCCTGTGCTCATTATCTTGCCTGTCCTTTTTACTTATTAAGTTAGCCATCCTCAGACCATCTGTGTTTTTGTAGTAGCCCCTTGCAGCCTTGGAAGTAAACCTCACAAAACCCTAGTAAAACATCTGTGACCATTTGCTAGCTATCAAGATATTTTAGGACATTAAACACCAAGCTGTGTGGATACCATGAGGCTGTGGAATGTGCAGGACATTTATCACAAAGTTTAAGGTGGATGAATGTCCAGTAAGATCTATTGTATAGCAGTGCACCCTTTTAAGAGGTATCTCTAGCAATGATAGGACCGTTTTACATAGAGATCTATGACAAACAGCACTGCTGCCTTCCTGCAAGTTGCCAGTCATTCGCATTCATTCATGTTTTCATGATCAGGGTATTGGCAACAACAAAGAATTTGACAAAAGAAAAAAAAAAAAAAGAAAAAGCATTTGCAACTGCAAGTTATAAACTGACATGTCTCATTTAAGCAGTGTCACTTACAACCAAATATTTAGACTCCAAATCAGGATAATGAAAAAACATTTTCAGGAGTGTGATGGAGCTTCTGTCTAATTGACACTTTTACTTCCCTGCAGCTGAAGAGGATAAAGTTTCACAGAAGTACGAGCAAGTCAACAGCCCGAGTTCCTGCGGGCTTGATGCAGTTTATGCGGACAATGCTTGAATCAGTTACACCTCTTACTCTTGCTAAATTCTTTTACTAATAAGGAGATAGGTGAATACATGGTTTGTCACCTAGCAACCCCAGATGAGTTCTCTGAACAGCTTTTGAGTGAATAGTTGCCGATGGATTCTTAAAAATAGCTGTTTTGTTTTGTTTGGTTTGTGCAAGTGAAAGGTGTGGTCCCCCATATGTGCTTGTGTGAAATGATAAGCAGGAAACTGAAGGGAGAGTGACACAGAAGAGGAAATAAAAATGGAATCATATGGTGTAATTGGCATGCATATATATAGAAAATCTGCTTCTATTCTTTTAAGTCAGCTCTGCATAAATTTGCATGACATACCTCAAGTTCCCTGCCTGTTCCATGGCATGCTACTCAAATTCTTTCCTACAGAAGAAATGGGAACATAGATACTTTGGTATGTTAAACAACTCAACCCCCCTCATCCCACAAAGTAGAAAAATTGGTTCAGGGATTCATTATTTGCTTACAGTAGGTTGTAAGATTGTCAGTTCTTGCCTGCACTAGACTTCACCCTTCTATTTTAGACTTAAATAGCAACTGGTAGCAATAATTGAAATTGTGTTAATGGCAGCAGCTGTGTGTATGGGACAAGGCCAGCTGCAGTGGGGAGGAAGAGTGGCAGCTATGGGCAGTGACAGCCTTTGTATCCTGCTCTCTAAACAGTGCTGTAGGGAGGGGGCCAGAGCCCTCTCAGCTCATCTGGTGAAGTCACACCCGGCCAGGAAAGGGTCAGTGTTATCCCAGAGCAGGCTGATGGCCTACAGCAATTAAAAACCCTGTTAGTCTTTGAGGGCTGGGTTTCCTTGATAATGCCTCTACAATGACCAGCCCAATGATGCAAAGCACCTTAATGGCCACTTCAACTGATGGCCAGCCATTCTTCTTCCAAAGAATTGCCTCTTGGTGACAAAACTAATTGAGTAGTTTTACAAGGCCCTGCTACCATCTTACATGTCTTGGGATGTTCCTATGAGAAAAGGAGCGTGGTCATACTGTAACCATTTTTTCTTTGTTTGGGACACTGTATCCCAACTCAAAAGCTTGGTAGATGGTATTAATAAATTACAGTGAGTTCTCATTGTAAATTGGCCTTGTGCTGAGGGCATAAATTTGAATGATTGTGCCCAATAAGGAACAGAGAAGTTGATTTCTTTAGAAATCCAAAGCTTCTGATTTCCCCAACCTTAAAAGCCAAAAGTATTGCAGCTGCTATTTATTTTTGTAAGTGGAGACACTCCTTTCATTCATCCAGTAATTTAAAGCACATTATTTTTGTTCAGTGTAGGCACTTTAAGAATAAAGACAGCACTGCAGAATGCTTCTGAATTCTTTAAAAGGTTTCTTGGGTTTTTCTTTCAGTTTCCAGTGTTTTGTTTGCAAAATAAGAAACATGTTGTGATGAATCCCGTATTTTGAAGCCAAAATTAGAGGACAAAAGAAATTTTTACAGAAAGTGGGAGAGAGGTCAGGTGGGTTGGTTAAAAACAAGGTGTCATTAATGTTTTTTGGCTCACTGTCTCTGGGGGTATCCATATCACAATGTATGCCGGTTTTAATTTAGTTAACGTCACTTGTGTTCAGCTTATCCTCCCGTCTGCAAAGGCCGTTCCACACACTGTCCACGTATTTATTGCAAGCTGGGTGTGTGTTGATGTTGGCTCTTACACTGCCTGTGTGAGAAGTGTGTGGCTGTGCATGCACACACCCCAGGGGTCCCTGAGCACAGCGCCAGGAGCATCCATTTGACATGCGAGGAAAGGCACGAGGGAGGTCAGGCAAGGCTTGCTCTGGTCCCACAGCCTGCTGGCAGCCTGAGAATGCTGAAGGTTTGGGAAAAGCCATGAGATGAAACCCAGGGTCCCCTTACAGCATGTTTGCTTACCATCAGGGTCTTGATGTAAAATATGAATGTGACTCTCCAACCTCATTTTTACCAGAGGGAAAAAAGATTTTGGCTAGCTGGTGACAGCTAATGGGAAGTAAAAGCTCAGCAAGGTTCAGGCAGCTTGCAAAAGGCTGTTAGCAAAATTATCAAAATAAAAGGGAGCTTCCTGTAGAGGCAGGAAATGCTTACATCAAAATGTAACTCTGAAGTTACTGACTGGGTCCTTTCATGCATTAGAGACTGATAGTTTCTTCTGAAAATTGTGCTGGGCTTTTCTAATGTGCATTTTAAGGTCTAATCAGTATCCCATAGCGTGGTGTGTGCCTGGCAGTACTGAGACACTACATTTCATCTCAGAAGCTGGTAATGGACCATCTGCAACTGATTGATGGCAACAGTGAAAAATGCTAATGGGAAGCAAGTTAGTGTGGTCATTTAACCATTTCATACTGAAATATACTTATATTTCCATGTAAATGTGAAAAAAGAGCAGAGATGTAACAGTGAGAATCTAAATATTTTCAGATATAATAATTTTCTGCTGTCTTTTGGGTCAGGAAAGAGTGATGGATCATCTTCATTCTTCTCTTGTATTGAATATTTTTAATGCCCAATTTGCTCTTAATTTTAAAATATTTTCCCGTATTTATGCTGTTATTATTCAGTTTTTTAACTTTAGTAAGCGCTAGATATCAGAGTGCTTTTTCTCTAATTCTGCCCTGTTATTTTAGATTCTTCTAGTTAGTTTAAGTTTTTATCTTTTTTTTCCCCCTAATACTTCCAGAAGAGAACTGGACTGTCATGAGCTAACAGGTCTCTGTGTAAGGTCAGAAGTTTTATTTAACATTATTTTCCCCCTTGGTTATTTGATCAGGCTGCAATCAGATTTTCCATCACAGTCTCTTGGCAGTATCTTGCCAGAGATATTGTACTGATGAAACATTGTGCTTTTGTGTGTAAGGATGTGGCTCTACAAAACTACATTTTAGGCAGGGGCTTGATCGCCCAGTTTGAAAGGACCCCCAGTAGCAGCCAGTGAAAGCTTTGCCAGTGTCTTATGAAGTATGACTGATATATGACATTTTCCTACATGAAAAGCATGGGTAATGTCACATCTTTTCCTCCGAGCCCAACTTTGGTCACCTACTGCTTGAATAGTGAGCTGCTCAGGGAGCCTGGGTGTTGCAAAACCACACAAATTACGTGTTATCATACCCATGCAGTTGGCTTGGTGTGTTTCAGTGTTTTTCTGTGACATTGCCATGTATCTGACTGGCCTTGCTCACTGAGCAAGGGATGTGAAACCCTTTTTTGGATGCAGTTTCCTGCTGTGTGCTGGAGCAATGTGCTTATGGCCCCCCAAAATCCTTGCCATGGCTGTGGTAATGGTGTAGCATTTCTGACTCTTGTCTGCCTGTCCCTTCTCTTGGCGGTAGTTGGTGCTTATCATCGTCTCTCTTTCCTGTACACTAGATAATTAGTCCCTGAAATTTGTCTCTTCGTGTGAAAATCCTTCAGTTGCTAATCCACCAAAAAAGCTAAGTGTATTTTAAGAAATCCTGGGATCTTACTTGTTCCACCAGTGGATTTAAATTTTAAAACCTAGCTACTGGGTTCTGCAACTAGGTCCTCCTTTTCATAAAACACAATACCGACTATGCATTTTTTATCAATATAATGTGGAAATGATGTTAATCCAGTATTTTGACAGTTATACAATGATAAAACTTGTAGAAAATAAGAGCTGAGAAAATAAGGCCTGAACAACAGGCAGGAATGTAAGTGTTTAGTTTTTTGAAGCATGAAGTGCACGAAATAATTTCAGGGATTCAGACATGAGGTCCACCTAGCCAAGTACTCTGTCTTTAACAGCAACCAATGAAAAATAGAGAAAGAAAAACACCCTGGGTATGTCTGCTGAACTTCCAGACACCCATGGTTTAGGCATTTCTTGAGACAACGTCTTTTCATGCCTAGTAACCTTTTGTACATTTTTTTAAATCGGAAAACGTGTCTAAAATTTTCTTTAATTTATGTAAACTTTCCTGTAGACAATACCCACACACAATGAGTTCTGAAGTTAAACCACATATCATTCAAAAAGCTACCTTTTTTTCTTGGATCTCTGAACATTTAGTTGATGCTCCTAGTTTCCAAATTATGGAAATTATAATTATTATTTTTTATTTCATCCTTCTTTGATTTTGTTCTTCCAGGCTGAAGACTTCTGGTCTATATACTGTTTTCTTGTCCAGATGCTGTTTTTGCCTTGAGTGCTGTTGCTCTTTTCTGCATCCTTCTCTGTACCTTGTTCTGTATGTTCATGGAAATGTCTGAAAGCATATGGATGTGATGAGGGATTGCTCCTTGAACTAAGATTTCTCATTCACTCATGAAGTGCTTCCTCTCCATTCTAACGAGTGCTTTCCCTCTCTCTTTGTGGCTGTCATGCATTTAACATGAGTAAGTTTGAATCTTGAGATTTTCTGCCATTCATAACTGTTTCTATTTTCTGTAGTGTTCATTTGTACCTATAATAGTTCTTGGCAGATTACCATGCATTTTTGAGAAAGGGAATTTTCTCCCTTTTCTGTGACTTTTTCAAGCTGTTTATATGTCTGAATTTACTAGTGCTGATCCAGAGTTTACTATTGCTTTGAGTGTGTGTGTGAGCCATAATCAACAATCTTAGGCTGCATTTTAGTTAAGAATGATCCGTTGAATGCATTAGCAAGGAACAAATGTGAAATGGAAGATAGAGATACTATAAAATTATGTTGCTTCACTATGCCGGCAAAGAAGCTTATTCCTGAAAAAAAACAAAAGAAGCTAATGGATGTTCATTAGCAAACAGGTAAGTGCCCAGGAGATACTGGATAAAGAATTTTAGACTTTTCTTGGCCATGTGGATTTTCTTTGTAATGAGTTGTAGGGATCACTTCTCAGTGTGGAGAGTAAGCTAATGACAATATTTGACTTTGTTTTGGTTTTGTGGTTTGTTGTTACAGAATAATCACAACTCAGACTGGATCAAAGATAGGTTTAATGAACCAGGGACTTAATTAGCATTTTGCATTCCATATCACGTGACTGGATTAAAAGGACTTTAATGTTCTTTGAGGAGAAAATGTGTTGGCCCTCTATAGGACAGCCTCAGAATCCCAGCTGGACTTGATACCATAGGGCCAAGATTATACAAAGCAGAAACAATCTTCATCCCTTCCACTGTGCCTATATCTCTGCTTCAAAAAAGTTTAATGATTCACATACTTGTGCTTAGCTGTGCAAACCAATTTATATTTTATCATTTTTTCCCCTGTACTCTGTAACTGCTGGATTTGAATGGGCTTTGAATTTTCTTTTTCTTGCATTTATACAACAATAATATTAAAACATTATAGGTGTATGTGTGTGTATTGTCTTTCTTTTTGGTCAAGAGCTTAAACAGTAGAAAACATTTTGTTCTCCTTATGTCAGGAAAGAGCTGTTGTTTTTGCTTTGCAGTCCAGCCTAATTTGCACCTGTGTGCAAAGGGGACTTGAGGGAAGAGGAGAATTCCTGTGAGACTGGGTTCATTTTGCCATGGCTCACAGAGGAATAGGAAGGGTCAGAATGGGGACTGCTATTACTAAATGATGATGTCTTTGCAAAAAGTACCTCTTCAGGACTAGTTTTCACTCAGTATTTACCACTGAATCCTTAGTGGCAGAGGCAGCAGACAGTCTGGCTTCCTGGAGATCAGCTGGAGGCAATGCAGGACCAGTGATGATCTATTTTCACCTTTTACAACCTGTTATCCTGCCTGAGAGCTGAAGTTGCCTACAGCTCAACCCTGAAACACCTTGTCAGACTACAAGTATTGTATCCTGCAACCCTTCCCCAGCAAATCTGGATCACCTGGCAACATAAAGCAAGTTAGATCCCGGATTGTTAGTGCAAGAGGATCTTGTGGAGTTTTAAATAAAAACTGTAGTGATCTCGTGGAAGCCCATACAATTTACTCTGATGGACTTTCAAAAAACCATCAAACTACTGCATTTCATGCATTTGTTTGGGTGAAGACAAGTGAACTAGATGACTGGATCACTGCAGAGAAGCTGCTTTTGTGCCAATTGACAGTCAAAATTAGGTAGAAAATTGCTCAGAGGACTGGAATTTACTTACACAAATTTAAAATTAGAAGAACATTTTGTACTTTATGAAGGAAAACATATCTGTAACATTTGGTACAAGATAACATTAGTCAGGGTAATTAAATTCAATGTTTTTAAAGATTAATAGATGTTTTACTTCAAGTGCTTTAGCAGGCACAGAACTAGAAAGAAAAAAGTGTTGCTCTGCTATGTTTTCTTCTTTCATGTGTTCTAGTACATTAATTTGCCAGGGTCAGAGAAGTGGCTGGCTGGGTGGATTCTCTTGATTTCAGGTCGTTTTCAGAAGCAAATTACTGCCCTAAGGAGATAAACCACATTTTTGAAAATCATCTAAGAATTTAAAAATAGAACTGTCTGAAAAAGTATTTTCAGTTCCAAGAGAAGTATTGATTTATTATTTGCCTTGGAAATAACCAGGAAGATTTAAAAAAAAGGGAAAACCTAATCCCCTCCCCCATGCTATTTGCAGAAGTTTTCATTGCAAGACAAATTCTTGACACCTTCACACAGAAAGAATTAAAAGGGAAGTTGTACGAAGCTGTTTTCCTGGATTCCTTACCTTCCAGACTCATGGAGAGTAGGTACACTCAAAATGCTGAGGCCAGCAGGAGTGATGCCAAGCCTGCTTGGTCAGCCAAGCTCTACAGCCTGCCACGGGGAGATGGAGCTGTGACCTCTGAGATAGGGGAGGCGACTCTTGCAGTCAGTTTGGGGAAACTGGGATTTAAGAACCTTTTGGAATCTTCAATATCTGTGTCCTCTGTGCAGCCAAGCAGGATCCCACAGCTGCTTGATAAAACCCTTACGAGCCTGCCTGCTCACAGCAAATCCCCAGCACAGCAGTCAGCACTGTTACAGTGGAAGAAATGAGGTAACTCCCACTGGTGAGCATGTGGCCCTTGCTGCATGTGAGGTAAAACACTTTCTCTGCTGTTTTACTTTATTATTTTAAACCTCAACTCTATTTTTTATTCAGTTCTTATTTTTACAAAAGCGTTGTATAAATATATCTCTGTGATCACTGACATTTTAAAAACGCTGAAAAATGGTTTAGTCTTTGTGGGACTGAAAGAACTTACACTCACTCTGTCAGGTCTTGTGGTAGCATCACTTATGCTGATGCCTCACAAAAGTATCTGATTACATGAGGAAAGGTGATATCCCATTACATGGCATCGAGTATTCCCCTCATCCATATGGTAACCAGCCAGGTCTCTCCTTTTACCTGGGAGCTTGTACTATGTCAAGAAAACCCCGAAACAAAGCACTTCATGCACCATTTGGAGAGACATGATAGCAGAACAGGCTTTTATCCCCATCTCTTAAGGTATTTGTAGATGCCAAACACAAACTAGCCCACATTATACCAGAGGTATGTAATAATAATAAAAAATTCTGCTCCATAAAATTTACTGTATAAATTAGACCAAAAACAGTATGAATACTGACAATAGGCCATGCTAGCTAAGATGGGGTGATTGTGGTAAGTGGTTTTGAAAGCAATTTTATTAAAAGTCATGGATCTTATAATTATTTTTTCTGTTAGGTGGCTTATTTGGTTTGGTTTCTTTTTTTGTTTGTTTGTTTTGGTAAAAGCCCTTATTTTTTCCCTTTCTGTTTTTAATGGACAGGCAAGAGAGTGGGAGTAGACTGTACTACAGCAGAAGTGAGCAGAGGAAAGCTCATTTGCTGGAAGCAGTAGTTACAGGGGGATCAAGTCAAGCCACAGAACTCATCCTGGCAAGCGGAACTTGTTCTCACGCAACCCAGTCTCGTGAGTAGAAAGTCTTTGCATTTGGAGTATTGCATGTGGATGCCTTCTGTATTTGGACCTCTAACAGTGATAACTTCAGAAAGGAGGAGTGTGCAGCAGTCTTGTTATAAGGGCAGCTTAAAATAACAGATTTCCCAGCCCAGAGAATGAGCAAAAGAAGGGACAACAAAAGATTTGACAGGATATAGGTAGCATTACTTGGAACCAGCCCTGTTAATCATTTAGCAAGTGAAAAAGAGACACCATTTGAGATCTGAACAGCAAAATCACAAAATAGATTACTCATTATTTTGAACACGGGGTATGGAGAGAAAAGGTACTTGGTTAGTAAGCACCAGTCTCTTAGAAAATGTAGGAATTGTAAGTAGCAGTTCCAAAGAGATGGAAATGTTGGCCAATTAATACCTGCAGATATAATCTCTCTCCTGTATTTAAAATCAATTCACTTTAGTAGAAAATGTGTGTGTATCTTGAAAATATTTTTATGTAGGCAGTTCTGAGAGTGAGTTTGAAGCTGTGTGCTCCTTATCTGACAGTATATAAGGCTAATCACTAAAAGAGGTCAAAATTGATGGCTCTCTCATAGTTTTGAATATTAGCATTTTTATTTTAAAAGGTTTTAGAAGGATTTTAGAAAGGAATTTTGATGTAAGGAAGTTCATGCAAATTAAAAAATGACAAATATTTGCTGATGAAGAATAAAAAATGTCAGACATGAGTTTTCAGAAGAAAATAGGAAATAATGCTAACAGAACTGGCTAAAATAGAGATGTTTCAAAATCAACATGCATTTCCAAAAGGAGAAATTTTAATGAAGGAGCAATAGTGAAGTGAGCATGAGGCTGAAGATTTTTCAGACCTCTGAATCAAAAACTTCTTCTGGACTTGATCGTATTCCTGCTGAGTTCAGTAAAATTATTTTGACATTCGGAGTCAAGGGGTGGGGGAGAAACTTGTTCATTAAAACTTATTGTTATAGAGAATCAGAAATGAGTACCCATTACTGAACTCTGGGAGAAGATTAGTCAGCAAGCAGCTGGCTTTGGCCTTGGAATGCAAAGATGCAGGAACGTGTGGGAGTCATGGAGAACTCTGTCATAACTTGACTGACATCCACCTACTCCTGTAGATGTGTCTGAGATGCACATTCTGTCTTCCTTTGGAAATCAATCTTCTGGGAACCTGTTTTCTTAGAATGCAATTTCTTAAATTGCTCTGCAGGAAGGGGATACGCTGTGAGGAGCAAATGGGAAGTTTATAAGATCATTCATGTTACACAGCAGCCAAGAGACAAAAAAATACCCATGTCAACTATTATGAGTTCAGTAAACTCCTAATGATTGACTGTGACATTGACTTTAATACTCAAATTAAGGCAAATGTGTTGAGTGTCAGGGGAGAAGAAGGAAAATGAGAATCAGTAATGATTAAAAATCCCATCCTGTGTCTGGGAAGGAAAGGTATTCCACTGTCAGTGAGAGGTATGGCTGACGGAAATATGTAAAGAGTGCAAAGGAAGAAACCTGTATGCTGTATTTTGTAAAGAGGAATGAGACATGGAATGAATGCAAAAAGGAAAATGTAAGAATTGTTGTCTTTAGACTAACATGTACAATATTGGTCTGTGAAGTAAATAAGCTTAGCATATGTATCTGTAGCCTCCTTACATTCTATAGAAATCAGTATTCAAATAAAAAAAAACACACTGAAAAAAAATTGTCTTTTAATTTTTTGGTTTATGTACTGTAACTACTCACATAAATGCTATTGGTTCCTATTAGAATTTAGATATAATTCCTATGATCTGAATTTGTTATGCTCCTCTGAAAGGCTGCCAAATGTGAATTGCTGTAAAGTGAAATTAAATTGGGTTGCTTTCAAACATAAAAGTATATATAATATAAAAGTAGAAATATTGGAAATAATGTTCTTTCTGTGCTACTCACTGGAATTATGTTGAGGAATTTTAAGCAAATATATAAAAATGTCTTTCATGACAGGATAAATGAATTACATAAAGCACCTTTACAGATTTTAATTCATCTTCATTAACTTGAGTCATGGTTAGACTTCAGCCTTCTAGTGGCAGAGCAGAGCAGAAACTCCTACATTCTGTGATGGGACAGTCCTTGATTCAGGCCTGCAAAGGCTGTGCTTCCTAGGAGCAAGGCACTGAGAAAGCAGTGCGCTGTTTGCACATGGCCCCTTGTATAGGTCAGGTTTGATCCCCTTCTCCATTGAAAGTCAAGGACACAGACATCACCTCCAGGTGAGAAAGAAGAGCACTTCTGTTCCCTCCTGCAGGACACTGTGGCTATGATGCTTGTTATGTGGCTAAATACCACAACCTCAGAAAGAACATGGCACATTTGCCAGGTAGCTGGTGACTGCTATGTTAGAGTGATGATTCGAGCTAGGATATTTCCACAGATGTTTGTGGGCAATGCAAAATATATTGTACTTTGCATGAGATTTTTCTATTACTCAATAAAAATCACTTTAACTGGTTGTAGGGTGAGAACAGAAATATCCCTTTAAAAGCTTTTAAAGGCTTGAGTGCTGTACTGCTCTAGAAAAAAACCATCACAGAGAAATTCTATGTTGGGGCTAGGATGAGGAAGATCTTTTGACTGTATATTTTAAAATATTTCTAATTTTTTTAATAAAGTATCCATGTTAGTGAAGGGCTGTTATAGAATCACAGAATGGGTAAGGTTGGAAGGTCACCTGGTCCAACCTTCCTGCTCAAGCAGGGTCATCCAGAGCACGTGGCACAGGATTGTGTTCAGACAGTTCTTGAACATCTCCACTGAGGGACTCCATAGCCTCTCTGGGCAATCCATTCCAGTGCTCCATTAACACACTGCTGCACATTTAACATCCAGGATTTATAGCTTCCTTTGCTACATTTTATGCCACCAGTGGGACTACACATATTCTGTGGCATGCCTTTAATTAATTAGGCTTTATCCATTTGATTTGGGGGACAGACAGAGGAACTTAATATATTATTACTAACTAATGAGCAAATTCTACTTTCTGATGATTAAATTTTCAAAAGTAATTTGAAATATAGATTGTACGCTCTTCACAGAGAGACATCATCAGATGGACTTCATTAATTAATCAGCAACATTCACTGCATAGCAAGGCTATGCAGGTGCTAGAATAAAATAACTATTATTTGAAGTTGTTTTTCACATTTTTCATTGTTCCATAGGAAAATGGCCCAGGGCTTATTTTCTCTGTGATGTTAGTTCCATTTATAACTCAAATTCTGTACAAAAGGAAAATGCCTTAACTTTAATGTGTGCTGGTACTTCTGGATTGAACTATTTATCTGAATCACCCAAACTGATCTTGTCTCAAGTTAGTGTAGCTGATTAGATTGTGTGGATGTGGACTGTATCTGTGTTGGTGCAGCAAGCCATGTGTTGGTTTGCTGTAATTCCCCCCTTCCTGATACAATAAGACAGACAGTCAACTTCTCCCATGATTCCTTCTTGGAAAAGAAAAAATTGTGGCTCAGTTTATTGCAACAAATAAAGTTGTGTGCAATCCCCTTTAGAAAGCTTTGTGCCAGATGCAGACATTGGTGATGCCTTTCCTGGGCTCAGCTCTCTGTGTGCTATCCTGCAGTGACAAAATTATAAGCTAACTCTTTCAGTGAAGACAGAGTCTCCACTTTCTGCTTCCTCTAATGACTGAAAAAGGAAATAACTTCCTCCCTTCCTCCCTTCCTGGAGTAGGCATCAGTGCTGTCTGTGCTTGGAGGAGCCCAGTGGCTGACACAGCAGAGAGGGTGAGGCAGAAAAGCAGCACAGGCTGAGGTCAGACACTTCTTTGCTGTGCTGAGGACAAAAGAAAGGGCTAATCTTTACACTGTAAAGCATCATGTCAGATGTCTGAGCACAATGGTCTGTCACCCTGGAGGACTAAGACCTCAAACCAGCACTGAGACAATGACTGAGGTTCACGCTGTTAAAGTTTGGCCTGCTTCATTGTTTTGCAAGGATTCTATCAACACAGAATGCTTCAGGGGCCTTGCTAGGGGAGTAGCCACAAGACTGGTAAAGTTCTCTCCTGGAATCTCACTTGCTGGCAGAGAACCCCTTCAGCTGAACATGAAATTCTTACTGCTGATTATTCATCTGTGTACTGATGTTAAAAGTCAAATTGTTAGGGACAGAAATGAACCTGAGCTGATTAAAGAAAAAAGGTTGGAAGATGCAGGTTTTAGTCCTGTCTCTAGACTACATATAATCAAGTAAAGTAAAGTAATGTAATGTCCATTGAGAATTAAGGTAAAGCCTCTACAGTTTGAAATTATTCTCTGAATTTTGCCTGATTTTCTGACAGTGACAAAGACATCTTCATGGAGATGGCAGAGATCACACTGACAGAAAAGATTTGCCTGTGTAGCTCCAGGAGGGAAGGGTCAATGTCAGGATGAGATGTGCTCTGCAGAGAATAGCTTTTAGGCCCTGAAAAATGCCTGCTTCCTAAAGCAGTCATTGGAGCAACGTCAGGAGAACCAAGTCTTGAATTACCCTGATCTGGGACTGAGTCAGAACATTACTGCTACATAACTAAACACAATAATTATCACGATAGGCTCAGATTTAGCCCTTTCCCTGCAATAATGCAGAACTACATCAAAATCAAGAAACTACTTCAAAGATAGGAAAGGAGCTGCCAAAAGAAAAAAAAAAGTTTGTGGCAAAACATGGAGATTGCTAAAACATAATATGCTGGAATGTTAGAATATATTTATTCTATTTATG
Source organism: Dicrurus megarhynchus (assembly GCA_013399195.1). Classification (NCBI taxonomy): domain Eukaryota; kingdom Metazoa; phylum Chordata; class Aves; order Passeriformes; family Dicruridae; genus Dicrurus; species Dicrurus megarhynchus. Next base: position 16,195 of record VXAD01008922.1, on the reverse strand, counting down.
GAAACAGAAAACTTGGAAAAGAACTCCAAACAAGTCTTCAAAGTTAAACAGCAGAGTAAGGGGAGATTACTAGGAGTTAAGAGGCCTAAAATGAACATCATGTTCAAATGGAAAAAGAACATAAATGTAAAATTAATAAGGCAGGGGAAAAAAAGATTTTGGGGAACAACTTTCTAAAGACATAAAAATTAAAAATATAGTTATTTGTCAAATATATTAGAAAGCCTGCCAGAAAGACTGTGGGGCCAATAGATGATCATTGTTTAATAGCAGTTCTCACAGGGCGAAAATGCAGAAAAATTAAACCAATTCTTTTCAGTGAAGATCACCACCGAGAAGATATTGAAACCAGAGGGTTTTGTATTACAGGGATCAGAGTTTGAAACAGAATTTCTCAAATGAAAGTGTCAAAAGAATAAGATTTAGAAGACATAGATAGAGTAAATGCAGACAAATTACCAGAACCAGGTGCTATTTATTTGGGAGCCCTGAGGGAACATAAATATGAAAATGGAAGCCTTCAGCTATGCTATGGAGTCTATTGATTAAATCAGTTGTGGTACTAGATGAGAGTGAAATGGCAAATATAAATTTAACTTTTAAAAAGGATTAAAGTAGGATAGGGAATTCAGACAATCTATAAATTTGGTGTTGTGTGAACTGTTAGAAACTATCCTAGGACTAATAGACAAAAGGGTAAGAACAGTATAAGGAGGGAGAACTGACACAACTTTTGGAAGGGGATTAATATCTTTCAAATCTATTTGGATTGTTTGATCATCACTGAATACACTGAAAAAGTGATCCAGTTGATACTCTGCCAAAAAATTTTATTACAAGGTCCTTTTCTGAATTCTCTTAAAGAAATTAAGTTGTGGCAGGATGGGGAGAAGGTCCTCTGCATATTAATAACTGTTTAAAAGGTAGGAAATGTAAAGTAGGGATAAAGAGTCTTCTTTCTCAGAGGAAGGCAATGGAATTCCTTAGGCATCTGTGCTGAGGTATTCACTGTTAAATGTACTAATAAATAGTTATACACGGTATAATTGAAGTGTGTGTGTACCTATGTAATATATATATGTATACTTATATCTATATTTGAATATATAGATGACAACATAACATGAAATTCATGTTCTATATCTACAAATAAAAGTAAAGCACTGAGGAAAACCTATTGTGTCTATACGCCCACAGTGAGATCAGCACCACATTACCATGCAAGACAGAGAGTCCAAAGTCACTGGGGATTGTTCTCTAAAAACATTGGTTCAGTGCTCAGCACTGCTCAAAAAAAGCAGACAGAACATTAAGAAAGACTATTAGGGGGGAAAAAAGGTGGTATTTACAGTTTTGCCTTTTATCATAATGTGAATAACCATAATTCATTTCTATCATGAGTATATTTGTGGAGGTCTGAGCATAATGCCTTGCATTTCTAAAAAAAGTAATATAATTATAAAAACACTATAGCTCTCTCTTTTGACATATGTATACACTATGTGTTATTTATATAATGTGGTAAGGATTGTTGGTGTATAGAGCAGATCCTATGCAAGGAGAGATGCCTGACATGCTTCAGGTAGCAAGGGAGAGGGTTGAGAGGACAGCTATCACTGGGCAGCAGATTTCAGACATGTACCTTTTCATTCAGGGCAGGATTAGTTTTAGATTTCACTGCTGTTAGTGGGGGGTAAATATGTAGGTGGGTCCAAATAATGTTTGCAAAACAAGTATATGGAGATATATCAGTTGAAAGTTGTGTCTGCAGTGCCACAGTCACTTCATTGACTGGCACTGCTGTGCTCCTGCCCCATCCAAAGCCAGATGTCCATTTGCCCTGCCCCTCTTGTACTGGCACTGGCGTACACCTGAGGCTGTTTCAGGTCTCTGAGATATAGGACTATTAGTCTCTTAGTTGTAGGGTTACTTTTCTATCGTTTCTTTTTCTGGTCTATGCCAACGCCTGGATGAAGGGGTGGGCAGAACTATATTGTTGGGGAGCACAGTGGTGTTTGGGTTTATATTGGCTCAATCTGCCTTATACCTTCACCCTGAGCTGGGAGAAGGATGTGGAAGAAATTTGTCTATTCTTATCCTTGTTGCTGAATCATTTTGCACAGGCTGTTATCAGGAGCAGAGTGGATGGGGTCTGGTTCAGCTTGCCTGTGTTCTTAAGGTTTGTACTGGCTTGTTGGTTCATCTTTGTTAGGTTTAGCTTCCTTGCTGAAGAGGAGGAAAGTCAGACTTTTCTCTCTTTTTTTGAGAGACAGCTGAAAGGTTTGGAAATTAATTCTAGGCCAGTGCAAATAGAGGGCCTAGAAAATTTTTCAAGAGTTCTTTTTCCTCATCTTGGTTGTTTAGTCTGTGGCTAGAAGAGACAAGAGCTTGCAAGGTGCTTTCACACTCTTGTCTAAACATAAGGCTCTACACTTCCATGTTTCCTCTCATGGCCTTGGCACAGTTAAGCATAAGATAACACATTTTGGGTCAGAATTGGTTGGTCTTAGGAGTCATGTCTCAAAACTCTGACTTCATATCTCAGACTCTCTGCCCTGAGAGATCCATTCCTGCTTCCCTCGTGCCTGAGGGGGACACAAGAGATCTGCACAATCCTGCTTGGGAACAGGATGTATCTTACCTAAGCTGCGCTCCAGGCTATGAAGTCATGTACCACCACGTGCCACACACAGGGGTTGGTGGACCCAGCCCTACTTAATTTGTGGCCCAAAATAGAGTAATCTCACAGACAACAGCCAGCAGGGAGATATGATTTGTAGAAGCATTGTTGACTAATTGGTAGCTTATGCTAAATGCATGTGTGGGAAGAAACCACACACTTCACATACAGGTATATCTGCAATTAAAAAAAGAAGTGGGAATGCATGGAAGAGCTCCCTGTTGAAAACTATTCTCTCAACTCTTCTGAGAGCCTAGGTAATTCAGAAACCCTCTGCAATTCCTAGGTTGCAAAATTAAATAAATAAATAATGAAAAAGGTTAATTGAAAATTGATGTCACTTAAGTATTATGATCATCTTAGAAAGACTGACACCTCCAAGAGGAAATACTGATGCTTTGCATGAAATACAGTGGTTTAACATCAAGATTAGCACTCTATCTGTATTAGAGCCAAACTATTAATTTTCCAGCCTTTGGAATATCATGATTTTACATCATTAGGTGCTATTCAATGCAATAATCATCTGTTTTTCAAAAGTAGAGAGGCTTTAAACAGAAGGAGGGAGGAAATGAGTATTTGCACAGGCCGGTAGGTTTGTCTGAAACCATGTACGCCTATTTCTGGTCCCTTGTTTCCATAAATAATAGATTGACAACTTCGTGGTTAGCAGAGAAAACATGGCGCATGTAAATGTCAGACAAATAAATTCAAACATTCCATTTGTTTCTGTGATGAATAGCTCAGTGTCAAGTTCTTATTATTCTAAATAATACTCATAATTTGATTTTCCTGGTTCTTTAAATGAACTTGAGGCTATTGTGACAAAAAAATGGGGGGAAAAAAGGAAAAGGAAAAAAAAGGTGTCTGTTCAAACCTCCCGAGCAATTACAGTTGCTACATTTTTAACAAAAGGCTTCCTAAGTAAGACAGGGTAATTTGATGGAAATATTTAACTGATTTGTATTATTTGGTAGAAAAATCCAATTGCTTTCTATTACTTACTATATCTTACACCAACCCCAAATGATGGCTTTAATACAGGACTGTATTTTTTGTAACTGCTCTGTGTGGTGAGATAAGGACACTGAGCTTGACTGTGGCTCACAGAAGAACAGAGCCAGGTTATATGGTATTCTAGGATGAAGGAAACCGTGATAACAACGTCTTGTCATCAGGCATTCATAATCTTCGGGAAGCAGTTTTATCTTTTTGATCTGCTATCCCCAAATGTTTTCTGGTGGATCTGTGGACTCCAAATTGAGACTGAATGTCTGACTGAAACCAGACATGTTTTCCTTATCTTTCCTGGATTCCTTTGAAGAGAGAATATTGTCTCTGTATGATTCCGTGTGGAATATGGATTTTTTGATACCCAGTGCACTTGATTTATTTCTTCATACTTTTTCATGCTAATTTTTAATGATTAAAGATAATTAGCTTTCTACAGAACCACCTGGAACGCAGTGAGAGAGGTGTGGGGGCTGGTCAGGGAAGGAAAGAACAGGCCTGGCAGCCAAGGGGCCAGAGCCCAGGGCTGGGCTTCTGCAGGGAGACCAGTGCAGTGGAGAGATATAATGAGCAGCCAGATCTCAGAAAGAACAGAAATTAAATTTACTGGGGACCGAGGGACTGTGCAGTGCTTTGGGCACTTCAGAGTGTCATTGGATTTGCTGGAACCCATTGTATCAGCAGAGATACCACAGAGAGGGAGAAACTGGATTGTAAACCTTCATTAGCACTCTGAGATAGTGGCTTTGGTTGATAATGGTTAAAAATCTGTTTGGGGAGCTCACTTTAAGGAGATGATCTACACAGTTCCTGCTCAGAACTCTATCTGACTTGGTGGTCCTTTACATACTCTCTTCGCATGCACTAGTTGCCATTGCCAAATCCATCTCACACTTAACACACAGGTCTGATAGCTGCACCTGTCTAGTGAACACTAGAAAGGAGACATGAAAACTTATGATCTAGTTGCAATCCATCATTTTGAGTGATGTAGCATTGCAGGATCTAGGACTGTATGGAAGAATTGGGCCTGTACAAAACAAAGGCACTGTTTCAAAGACTGTTCGACAGTCACAAACTTTTGTAGGAAACCATGGTCTTAGGAGTCTCCTTTTTTGGAAATATTTTCTCTGAGCATCTCCTTAGCATAGAGAACTCATGGCATGTTCTATGAACGTCTGCAGAGAATCTGCTTTCTTCTTTGCCTCTTCATGTACCAAAACCCAGAGTTCTGGGATAGAGTTAGGATAATGATGAGATATTGCTGTGCTTGTTGTAGACCAAGAGGTCAGAAATCTCTGTCCGTGAAATTCATAAAGATGTTTAGAAAATAAAGTAATCAACTTTTTATGTATACACAGAAATGTTCTACACAACAAAACTGACTGCACGCCATCTGCTTGTAATTTTTGGGTAAAGCTCTTGGTACTGCCAAGCATTCCTAAAATCAGGCCCTCTGAGAGTTCACTTATAAAAGCAAATAAACCAACATTCAGTGCACAAAATCCTCTCCTTTATAAGTTATTTGTAGGCTGAAATATCTCCATGGAGCCTAAGAATGGCTCTTCTCCCTATGTGTCAAAATGACCTCCACTATTACTCACAACAGGGCTTGTGATCACATCACCTTTGGCATACTGGCAGATTGCTCAGGTATAGAGGCACATCATACTTTCAGTCTACTTAGTCTAGAGATTATTTTACTACTGCAGGCAGCATTTTCATCTGAGTTATATCTGTGGAGAAACATCTACAGGTACCTCTTTTTTGGTGAGACCTAGCTAACATATTAGTGAGCCTGAAACAGATGCAGCCAAACTCAGAAAATGTTGCTTAGTGTTAAAATATTTCCTAAGAACTTTCTAAAGGCTGGCACTGATGACCTCGAATGGTATTTATCATCCTGTTTTCTGCAGTATACACTGATTCAGCAGCAGATACTAGCTCTGCAGGAGTTATTCAGTGTAGATTAAACACCTAAGTTGGAGAAAATTTTGAGTCTGAGGCCTCTAACGATTGTGTCAAGGTCGAGTTGGTGATGGCAATATCTGGGTGGTTTTGGCATTTTCTGTCTCTTCTTTTAAACAATACCTTTATTATAAATAATGTATATAACACGTAACATAAAAATAGTGTGTACCCTTTGTTTCTGATAATTTAAATGATGATTCTCTGAGACTGAGGTGAATATTTGGCCTCCTGCTAGTGAGAAGAAGGCTGCTGTCAGAACATGCCTTATACTTCCTATCTTCTCTCTTTTTCTTGTATTATTTTATTAATCAGATGCATGCTTTGTATGATTCCCAAAGTCATGACTGATTTGAATTTTGTATTGCCTATGTCTCCGGAGTTTAAGGTACTTGGGCTAAAGTTTGATGTATGAAGAACTTTCAAGTATAAACAAAGACAAAAGTAAAACTGACGTAACAGTAGCTGATTAACAGAAACACCATCCTGGAGGTAACTCAGAACTTCAATGCATTAAAATTTGAGAGCTTTCCAAATGAGAGTTTAAAAACCCCTGAACACAACTTTGGTGTACAAATTAATGTAAATTAGTACAGTATTTTAATGAGGTGATAGAAAGTTGCATTAAGAAAAAATATGGTAACTCTGGAAATAACTTAATGAGGGTTGTGTAGGATATGGATATAGATATATATGAGGGTGATAGATCACAATCTGAGCACAGGAAAAAGGCATATCCAACCAACAAATACCAAAGTATTATGGAACTCACTATGAATGCTCTCAGTATTTGGAAATGCCATTTAGTACTCTTAGTGAATACTAAAAACTAACTTTGCATAAGGTGTTGAGACACGAAATGGGTGGAAAAAGTGTCCATTATCTTCTCTGGAGAAGCTTCTGCAATGCACTATTAAAAATTCTTAAGCATTTGTCGGGGTTTTGCTGTGGAACTATGAGTAAAATGAATTAGTCCCAAGGCTTGGAAAGTTTATTCTGACCTATAAAACATATTCTGATCAGATTAAAGAGTAATATTAAATAGATTACAATAGTCTATTGAGGGATGAGGAGGAAAACGGGGTTTTACCTTTTTCTGGTCTTGTACTAGACTGAAAACTGTCTTCACAAGCTAAAGCCATTAGTGGGATTGTACTAAAATGTTTACAAAGCAAACTTCTCTCTACACCCAGAACTATAACCTACATACCACAGAAGTTTTATTGGAAATTTAAGGAATCATATGAAGGCTTGGCACATACACTGTCCTCAACTGGACAGAAACTAGGGTTTTTTTTCCAGTATTATGGCTGTAAGAAAGTGAGCAAAACCATCCGGAGGTGCTTAGAGATCACCTGTACACAGGTATTCTCAGGGGTGGTTCAAGCCTAGGCCTCTGAAAGATACTTGAGCCATAACATGAAGAAACAGGTCTAAAGCTGAGAAATGTTTAAATCTGGACTAATTTTCACCTCCTTGTTGTAATTTCACAGACATGATGTTTCAGTGTCATGTTTGAATGACCATCCGAACTCACAGGCTATTGGCCAACAAAAAGGAGTCCTTGCACTGTTGAGCAACAGATTTTCAAAGGTGCTGCAAGAATATTTTACAAGCTGCTAGATAACTATATGTTAATAAAGCCATCAAAATACTATCATTATTATTATTATTGTTGTTGTTATTTGTAGAGATTAACGTTCTAATTTGTGTCAGGTGGTGCTATTAAAGAGCAGTATAACTTGCAGAAATGTTATGCATGCCCTGATGGTTCATTTAACAGAAAGGAGGTTTATTATATCCCCAAAAAATAATTCAGGTAAGAACAACATAAAGGCAAATAGAGCAGGATATAATTGCTGTGTGGAAAGTGCTCTGCAGAACAAGGGTTCACACAATGTCAGCCCTTCCAAAGGCAAACTTTATTCCTGCTGGTGATGTCTCTCAGGGAGCAGGATGGCAGCAGAGGCTAGTGAGGGGGGAGCCTTGGTGGTGCTGCTGAGGTTGGAGCCTGGGGCTGGCACTGGTGTGGTAAACTGCAGAGTCTCAGATCACTGCTGGGGTCTGCTGTCACGTTGCTGTACAGGGTGCGGCTGCTGGCAGGGCGGAGTGGAGGAAATCCTTCCATTTAATAAGCTTGTTTGACATCAGCAATTATCAGCTCACTGCCGTCTGTGAAGCATTTTCCCTGTTCCAGCAGCTGGGGTGCTGTTTTACCGCTTGCTGCGGTGTAAAGATTAGATTGCTGTCTCTAGCGCTGAGATGCTGCAGGCTGAATGATAACTATGGCAGGCTGAAAGGGTGATTCCTAAAGTGCTCCCGAGAGCCTCGTTGATTTATTTATTTATTTTCCCCCTCACTGCTCACCCGCAGGAGTCTTATAGCTGGTGCGGCATCAACAATCACTCCAGGTCAAGCTGCATTAGCCCGAGTGCTAACCTTCTAACAGATTCAGATTTATGAATCCAATTATGGGGCTTTACAGCCTGTTTAGCTTTGTTGTTGCTGTTATTATTGTTATTTATTCCTGTCTGCATTTAGCTGCGCTGCAGCCCATTTCAGGGTAATTAAGGAGGTTCCTTTTGATAACATTTAGGCTCAACAATATAATGACAGAGATGCAGTATAAATTTTTCCTTTCGTCCTTCCCCCATCTGACAGCTGCTGGTGTGAGCCTATGGGTCTTGCAGGTCTCATTATCCTTAGTTCTTCACAACTTTTACTGCATTATATAACTTCTCTTTTTTTTTTCCCCCTAATTCATTCTGACACAAAATGGTAAAGAAAGCATTTATCTAGTTGTTAACCAGATAAAACATTATAAAAGAGATCTTATCAGAAACAAGATAAGAATCTCTACTTACTCTTTTAAAATGCTGCAGTTTGTTTCTTCCATCCAAACTCATAATTCAATGGCTTAGGGCTGACTCATGACTTCCATATGCTTGGGACTGGCAAGAGAGACTAAGTCTGTACAAAGGGCAGAGAAAGAGATAATCAGATTTGTGATGCAGGCAGAAAAAGTCTGTAACATTTAAGATCTTTACCAAAAAAATCCATGAGTCCAAGCAAGTTACAGTAAGCAAATTATCTTGGAAAAAGTTACAGGATATCTAATTGAATTTTCTGCCATGGCTTCCATCGATCTTGTAGTGTGTTCTGGGCTTGATAACAATTAAAGCTGGTGATTAATTGTCAGACATAAAGCATCTGAGAGAATATATATAGAGGCATATTATAGAAAATATTGCAAAGTTTTTCTTGTTTCAGCTCTGAATGTTACCAGACAGTTGTGTGAACTATTAGCATTCAAGTCAGAGAATGTCTTAAATCTGTCAGGAAAGTCATATTAAGGGAATTTAAGTAATGATGGCCTACTATTAGGGAAAGAAACAGCTGGTGTTTTTTTCACTTTTTCATACATTTATATGGTATAAACATCTTCCTCTTCTTGGTACCCCTTTGGAGTATAAATGTTTCTAAATTACCACTCTGATGTTTTCTAACTACCTGAGATCCGTTCTTTATGCTATCATCTTCCTCTAGATTAAAATACTCCATACCTACGTAATGAAATTTATGTGTTTACTCAGCCCAACTTTATGTGAACTAGTTCAGTGAAAACTAGGATGGGGCCCAAGTTTCTCTCTGAAATTAAAAACAGGGGGTTGAAATTGAAAGGTTGGACTTTTGCATTTTTGTCATCCTTTTTAGGTTTTGATTAAGAAAATAACAATTCCAAAGAACAAACTGGCTAAACCTTTTCCACATTTCCTCTGATATTCATACATGAACCTGTGAATTATGAAGCATCTGATGAGAGGTTATATTCTGCTGGGATCCCTGGTAGAGTCATGCAGTTTGGATACGTCAGAGCACTATGCTGACTAACACAACAGACAAGACTTAGTAGCACAGACGATCACGTATTAATGTGCCTAAGCAACTCCGGGAGTGAAGGTGATTCACCTATTGCAGTCCTGGAGAGCTGGCAGCTAGAACATAACCATCTGCTTCTTTTGCATAGAGATACTCCGAAGTTTAGAGGATTTCTTGGACAAAGCTTTTCTTTAGTCTTGTGGAATTAATCACCTAACGGATAAAACACTTGATGGATACAACGGAAATTTAGGAAAGGCAAAACACCACACACCATTTATTCTTTGAAGGGGTGTAGGGCTCATAGAAGAATTGGACTAATTTTTAGCTGTTTTGATAAATGAAACCTGAGGAAATGGAATAAAAGATGGTTGGGAGTGTTTCATTAAGAAGCAGAGAAAATATTATGGGACTAATCCTTAACCCAGGTTTGTCTCATTCCCCATAGTAATGGGAACATGACAGCATAGTTGACATAGGTGTTTGATAGTTCTCAGCATCTGTAGATTCAAGATATTCAAGCAAAATTAACATCACTGTTTTAGTTCATCTTTCTGGTGATATAAACTCTATTTACATAAAAGAAAAGTTCTTTCTCTTTGATGTGATTGTAATGCAGGTTCTGGCAAGGTTGGAAGGGTTGGCTCCATCATTTCACCCTATGGATTCTCTTGTTAATATTTATTTAGCAGTACTTTCAAATTAGTAATTTTCAGCAATAATTCTCCAAAGCAGAATAGAAACAATCTTCTTACAGTTCTCTGGGAGAACTGTTTTGACAAATGACAATCAGCTTGCACCAATTATTTGAAAGTGTCCCTCTTTTCAGAACTGATATAGTTATAACTGTGACTACCATGACAATCAGCACCAGTAACAAGCAATAACTCTAGCATACCAATCCTTGCACTGCAAGTCAGTTGTAAGCCAAGTTTACTTCAGATTTTTCTGATACAGCCTATTATATGTCCAGAAGAGTTCACTTTCACATGCAATCTTGTGTTTCATTTACAATCTGTTCCCAGACCTAAAGTTTTGGTGTTTTTTGTTTGTTTGTTTGTTTGTTTTTTTTGTCTTGAAGCAAAATTTAAGTGGAGCATCTCAGGTAAAACACCTTAAAAAGGAAAAATGTTCCTGTGAGAGCAGCTGTGAGAAGCAAAGAATGAGTTTGGGAGCTAGAACCAGTTGCGTAAGATGGTTCGTCAACAAAGAATAAGTCATTAACTTCCTACTAAATCCAAATTCAGCATTACTCCTTGCAAGGCATCATTTCCTTAACATACCTCTTCATTTTTAAGGCTGACATATCTTGACATGATGGCAGCTGATGATAGGATTAGGAATGATTAGTCAAGACAGTGTAACATCTGAATAAAGCTTTGACAGGGAGCCTGAACCCAGCAGGCTGATATTGCACAAGCCGTCTTGTTAGATACTGTGTTATGAAATTTTCTTTTTTGTTATATTTCTGATAAATATCATTATAAAAGACAAGCTAGGTATTATTTAGTGGTTCTTCATAGCAACCACTCTTCATGGGGTTTCAGCTGAAACATATACAAGCTGACAGTAGGGAACCAGGACCTATTTCTGCGTGGGGAAGATCACAGTTTCACTGTGTTGTCTTCCAGAAATAGCAGGGAAATTCGTCAAGATTTTCTGTACGTTCTCTCCTTTTCTCCTGCATACAAACCCATGCAGCCTTCTGAGGATAGCAAGCTAAGCCAAGATGAACCGGGTGATGTAATGGTCTGTGATGCTGTGGTGAGGCAGGACTGGCCCTGCATCTCCTGACGGCAGTGCACGGTCTGCTTGTTACAGGAGAGACCTGTAAGCCTGGCCCAGCCACCATCAAGGCTAAACACCACGCCATAGGGTATCTGATGACACACAGACTCTGCCAGCTGTAAAGGATATCAAGGTGGCTGTTGTCTTACAGCGGAAATGACCAAAAATAGAGTATGCTTGGTCCTAGGTACATGGCACAGGGGATGCTGAATGGAGATGTTGAAGATTCTAAAAATATGAAGATAATATCTTGATATCTACTGTTGGAAAATATCTCCTTCCAGGATTATGTGGAATTCCACCAGGGGGATATATAAGTCAAAACATAAAAACACCTGTGCACAGAAAATGAAGCCTATGTCAAAGATAAGCTAGAAAATATTATGCTCATGTGTGTAACAAGATGATATTTTCATGGGTTTCTTTTCAAGTGTATTTTACTGCAAAATAAGATGGTGGGGCTTTTTTGTTGGTGTTGGGTTTTGTTTGTTTGTTGGTTTTGTGGTTTTTTTCTTTTTGGAATTAGGATTAGCTAAATCATGAGGCAATGGTGTATCAAGAGTATCAGACTGGCTTACTTATCTTAATTTCTGCTGAGATCCAATTACATACTCTCCTGCTGGACTTTGCTGAGTGAAGAATTTGCTTATATGATGTTATGTTCAGGGAGTTGTGGTTAAGTGTCAAGCAGAATCTAAATCAAAGTAATCATCAGGCTTTTTTTTATACCTAGCTCTCTGTGTTAGGCAGAGATTCCAGTTGCAATAAGCCTGAGATACTAAACCTTGGGGACATTCTGTTGTCTGTGGACTTCCTCAAAATCTCTGTGCAGGATGCATTCCTCTTCTCCATATGTATTCAAAAATGTGTGGAGACGTGTGGCACTGTCCCATCACTATGTCTCCTCAATAAGTACTGTGCAAGTGAATTGGAACAGGGTGAGTTCGCACCAACTAAAGGTAAAGTGAGGTTCGGAACAAGCAGACAGAAGTCCTTTTGCTTTCCCTAAACTCATGGACTTCATTAATGCAATGCAATGAGGCTGCAGGGCCTTTTCTTCTAGGAACCTCAATTTAAGTGGGAGCATCGCATGGAGGTGCCACTGGAGTTGGAGCAAGAGGCAGTTTCAATGCCTGGCGCTTTGAGCATGTCTGAAGGTAAAGTCAGGCTGCTTTTCTGAGGCCAGTGTTTCTCCTTAATCATCATCACAAGCAGTTAAAACAGAACTGACTCCATTCTGTGTTACTTTAAAAGAGGGTAAGGAAGACATCCTCAGCTGTTATCTAAACCTCGGTGGGGTGAGAATCCTATGCACTTTTGCGACATGAGCATGAGGCGTCTTCATTGAGGCATGAAGATTTAAGGTGCCTAGGGAATGGTACCTAATATTTTACTGCAACATCTTAGAGTTTGTATTGCCTTCTAAAATATATTTTTGTATTTTAAAAGTTATTATTAGAAGATGCAAATTTTATATAGATTTAATGATACAGCATATTGTAATTTATTAGTTGAATTACCATAATAGCAGATGTTTTCCATGCTGTAGTGGCAGTGCAGATTTTATGTCCTTAGCACATACCCAGGTGGATGTAAATATTAATACAGCTATACTGTTTTCCATATGCAGCTGAGGAATCCAAAGACTAAATTTATTTAGTCACAGCTAGATGAATAAAAACTAATAATAGTTCACAGCTAGATTAGTGGTCCAAACAGCAGCCATATGCAGTGCTGGTTTGTTTGCTGGGTTGTGGATTGCTTTAGAAAGAATAGATGAAACACAACTCATTTCTCCAACAGCTGATGAGAAATGCAGACTGATCAACTTACTTCTAAAATATTTATCAAATATACCTGTGGATAAGGCACATTCTCAAAGAACCAACTCCTTCTGTAATGATGGGGTTTATGCTTCTATTTGCAGCTTGGTGTTTGGGCTCAGCTAAATTTGCCCATGGTTTCATGTTGCCACCAATCATCATATTATCTGAGCAACTTCCAGACAATAACAGGCAATTATAAATTCCTGGGAACAGGAACATTTGTGGGTTGTTTCATTATAAATGGGATCTAACTTTAAATAACTCCTCACTAGTCTTTCAGATAAAATTCCTAAACCCTCAAGGATCCTTGAGCTGCAGACTCATAGCCACTCACTAGGGGTGCTGGTTGGAGTTCCCATCCCTGTTTGACTCAGGCAGTTTTTTTTCCTTTGCAGGCAGGGGTTAAATATTGGCAAAGTAGAATTCTTTAGATGCCATTTGATGTATCTTTAAAAAATATTTCAGTATAAAGATTATGAGCAAGCTTGCTGCTGGTAAGGCTAGGTTTGTCTAACTTCTCTGCAAGCTCTGTTTGTGAAGTTGTAAAGTTTTGTCTTGACCTCTCAATATTTTCATTTCAGCTTCAGCATGAAATCTGGCAAGCCTAATTGATTTTGTGTTGCAGCTGCATTAGTCTGAGAGTGCACCAAAAAGACCCCATAACTGAACTTTATGGGAATGTTATCCTGCAACAACACACAGGATCACAGAATGATCAGGTTTGGAAGAGACCTTCAAGACCACCCAGTCCAACCATCAACCTTGGCCCATTCTGGGCCTTCCTTCCAGGTGGGACTTCAGTTGCTCGGCCACACAGGGGTGGATTAGGTGACACCTGGGGGCTTCCTCCACTGTGCAATGCTTGACAGACACTGTGGGAATGGGGGGAATGGGGGACAGGGCACTGCCTCACCTGGGTGAGGTCTGACCCACCCCCTACCACACATTCCAAACACCCCAAGATGTCTCAAACCAGATTACACTGTCCAGTCTCTGGCAGCAGCTCACAAGCCACTCCTCCCCCACCCTGTAGCAGTGCTGTGCTACACTGCTGTTGTTGTGACCCAAGGGTAGGACGCAGCACATCATGTTATTTAACCTCATGCAGTTGTCCTCAGCCCATTGGTCCAGTCTGTCCAGATCCCTCTGTAGAACCTTCCTACCCTCCACCACATCAACACCCTTTCCCAGCTTGGTGTTGTCTGTGAACTTACTGAGGGTGCCCTGGATCCCCTCATCTAAATCAGTGATGCAAATATTAAACAGGGCTTCCCCAGCACCAGACCCTGGAGAACACCACTTGTGACCAGCCACCAGCTGGATGTAGCTCCCTTCACCACCACTCCCTGGGTTCAGCCATCCAGCCAGGTTTTTGCACAGTGAGAGTACACCCATCCCAGCCATGGGCAGCCAGTTGCTCCAGGAGAACGCTGTGGGAGACAGTGTCAAAGGCTTTACTGAGGTCTAGATAGACAACATGCACAGCTTTTCCCTCATCCACTAACTGGGTCACTTTGTCGTGGAAGGAGACCAGGTTGGTCAAGCAGGACCTGCCTTTCATAAACCCATATTGGCTGGGCCTTATCATCTGGTTGTCCTGCACATGCCATGTGATGACACTCAGGATGATGTGCTCCATGACCCTCCCCGTTACTGAGGTGAGGATGACAGGCCTGTAGTTACCAGGATCGTCCTTCCAACCCTTCTTGTAGGCAGGCATCACATTTCCTAACTTCCAGTCACCTGGGAGCGCTCTCGTTAACCGGAACTGATTGAAAGTGGCTTGTCAAGCTCTCTTGCCAGCTCCCTCGTTACTCTCAGGTGCATCCCCTCTGGGCCCATTGATTTGTGAGTGTCTAATTGGCATAGAAGGTCACTAACCATTTCCTCTGGATTATGGTGAATGATGAGATAGACGTAAGTAACCAAGACACTATTAAAAAACCAAATTGCTTTTGAATGTTTGTCTTCAAGCTGGGAGTCAAAGGAAATAGGTCTCAAATGGCAAGACATTTTTGCTACCATTATTCTGGAGTAGAAAATAATGAAAACCAATCAACCAAACCAATTAACCAGCAATGCCCCTGTATTGAATAAGGCTAAGGTTGCAATCAAAGAAGAGCTGTTCAGAAATCAGAAAGGAAAGTTCTGCCTCGAAGAGCTGTGTTGTAAAGGAAATGTTTGTTAGCAGAACTTTCAGAACAAGTTCGCACTTGTGTGTGCTTTTAAGGTAGAATATAGAACAGAAATCAGCAGCACCAGAAAGCTAGTAATGCTTTCTTACCCATATTGTAGATGTGTTAAGAGACTGAGTCAGAGGTTGTTGCAAACCTGAAATTTAAGGATACTTCCTTTCTGAGAATTTTGGCTGGTTAGAAATGATCTTAAAAATAGATAAAAGACATGGTCTTTTACAGTATGTTTTCAGCTGCAGGAGAAAATTTGGAATGCTTCATAAGTATGTTAAGACAAACACAAATGAAGAGAAGGTATTGGATCTCTGCTTTTTCAGTGCACCCAAGGGTTACACCTGCACAGTGTCTCAGGTATAACTGTGTGTATGTAAACTGCAGCTTTTAAAAGTATGTCAGCAAGTATTCAACTGCTTCCCTTTGATCACCAAATCCACTAAGTTTTACCTAGCTAAGGAAGGATGTCTGCTTCCTTGACAAAGACGTTTCTCGTTTGCATGAGGCTTTTAGCCACTTTATCTTTAGGGACTCTAGGGAGGCAAAGTAGTGTTCTGCATCAATAATCCTTCACATCAAATATCTGTCAAGAGAAGTACCTGAGGTGTTTGTTCCTTCTGCAAATATTCTTTAGTTTTTCTGTCCTTGCCTTGTCTCTCAAAGTTCTTCTGTTTGCCTTCCGCTCTTCTTTGCCCAGATATAGCTGTTAGTATTGACATTTCCAAAATTATAATTCTCTAATAGGACATCTATGGATCTGTATGTGAGGAGGGTGCTTGACTTTATGTTGTCCTCTGATAATAGGATCAGCTTTAGTGGATGTGTGATGGAGCCAGTGATGAGTGGTGTCCCTC